>JAGPOW010000261.1:47110330-47214539 GCA_030014935.1 Caiman crocodilus | reverse complement strand
AAAAAAAAAAATTCAGTGCATGAAACTGTCATGATTAATCCTTTCTTGGTTCTCCATTCAAAAATATCCATTGTGTAGTGATATTATGGCTCTGTCACATACCAGATACTTTGTCCGAACACTTTCATTAGCATAATATAATACTGTTATTTCCTTTGACCTGGAGGGCTAGAAAATATTTGTTGTCTTGAAGTTGTTCCTGTTAAAAGTAGCATTTGCTGATGTGCTCAGTTCTTTTTTAATAATCCTTTTCATGTACAAAGAAAGTAAATAATGAACAAATTAGAAATTGAAGAACAGATGCTTCATCAGCAATTTCACAAGAATCTTAATTTTTTTAATCTTTATCCTGAATGAAGGAAGGGTGTTAAATGCATCAACTTTAGCAAACCCCCAGTATAACAGTACAGTCTCATTTATATGGAAACAAGACACAAAATTATCTATCAGATTTTCAAAAATGTTTGTTTTATTTTATGAAAGTTGGGTGTATGCCAATATGCTGGGCTTAGTCATGCACATTCACACAATTCCCAGACATGTTCATGATGTACTGTACACATGCAAATGTGTACTAGAAGAAGGGATATGGACACTTTTGAAAATATGGGCCTTTACACAAATAAATTTTCTTGGAGGATGTAAATGATATCAATATCTGTATATTATATATGTATACACACAGAGAGACATATATACACATAATTATCTTTAATTTCTCTTCTTTCTATAAATAAACATTTGCCTAGTATCTTAGTTCGGTGAAACAATTAAACACTCCTTAGCTTTAGGCCGGGACTGTTTTATCCCTGTATTTAAATTATGTCCATCACAATTGATGATCAGCCCAATTAGAAACTTTGGACACTCCTGTAACAATTTTTACAACTACTGTTACTACTATCAATACTCACAGTAGGCATGTGAGTAGCCCTGTTAAAATATAAATAAATGTTTTGCTGGATCAAAGCCATGTATTTCATTTGAACTCTGCTGTGAGTGTTTTGGATTCCAACAATAATTTCCCCCAAACCTTTTATATGTGTGTGATACATGTATATCAGTCAAAATTTCTCACTGTGAGTCCTGCATCTGGCAAAATATTTTTGGATGAATATTAACAGAAAAGATAAAGCAGATAAAAATGTTTTGAATGGAAAGCCTTCAGGAACAATTGACCTTCAGGAATTAGCAGCTGTCTTCATTTCTCCTGTTAGCTATGACTAAAATTTTCTACTAATTCATGTATCACAGGGTTAATTTATATAATTGCCAACTAAGCTCAATTTATGACATAACCTTCTGTTGTATATCTGCAGTAATACTGTCCCACTTCTTTTTTTTTAATTTTCCAGTGACTCTTTTACTCTACTGCAGAATTTTTATTACTTCAATATATCATATATTGTTGATTTTTATTTTATGCCTACTGTTTTGCATACAATCCATCTTACTGCAGCTTCACCAGTGATCTATGAGGCAAATGATTCTACCTGTCAGTTTGCCTCACAGATCCATTGAAAATGAACATATCGAAAGCTGAGCTCAAGAAGCCCTCACTCCTGATTTGCTTTTTTTTTCTGGGCCAGATTTGCCTATACATTATTCTTGTACTGAGTGCTGTTGTTTCACCATGTGACCTAATAAAACAAAAAGGCTATTTGACTTTTAGTTGGTTGATGGTTGTCATGCTCTGTTGCAAATTAGGAACATAAAAGCAAGCATCTCTTACATATATTTTGCAGCCATTGTGTTATGCTAAATACAGCTGAACCACAGAAGCTTAGATCTGTTAATTTAGCGTGAATTTTCTGTTGATTAGGGACTAGATTTTGAGAGGTATTTGTACATAGTAAGACCACATCCAGACGTGCAGGCACAAGACGTTTGTGGCACCACAAACTTCTTTGTGGTGCCACAACCTGTACACATGGCATGTTAAACTATGTGTGGCACTGCTAATTTGCAACATGGGGGCAGAATTTGCTACCAGGATTTCCCATTAAAAACACCCTGTGCCTCAGCTAGTCAGGGAGTGGCACATGAACATGGGGGAGCCGCCAGCCCAGGGCTGCCTTCTCTCCCATCTCCACATGTGCCTTAATGCAGGGTCTGTGCAGCAGAGTGCATGGAGTCAGGTGAAGAGGCAACCAAAGGATGCCTGCTCCCCCATCTTGAGGCACACTGACAAGGGCACAATGTGCCTCAGCTCAGGAGTTCTGCAGCGCACAGGAGGAGGCAGCTCCCCCATCTCCATGTGCAGCTGCCTAGCTGGTTGGGGCATGGGATACTTCAGTACAGGAGCTGCCTGTGCCCCAGCCGGCCCCCCTGCAGCACATGGCTCCTGGCTGGGAGCTGGGAGGAGCTGGGCACGGGCAGTTTGTCCACAGCAGGACACTGTGTCCTACAACAAGGGACACATGCAGGGCTGTGCTCTGCAGCACAAAGTAGCGGCACGCACCCCTGCTCATCTGGACATGACTAAAGAGAACATATGCACTGCTATGCTAGATACATGTCTAATTATCACTAAGGTAGTTTGTGGATTCCTATTTGAAATCTCTGGGTTTATCTTGTAAATCATGTTTAGTTCGTAAGGCTGATCTTCATAACTGAAACTCAGAGAAAGTATCAGCTAGCTTCCCCACAAAGTGAGACCACCGTATGATGTCCAGTTCAATGGAGAGAAATGTTACTGTGGGCTTTTATTGCCTTCTTTGAAGATACTTCCACAAACCTAGATTTACTAGCTTCTTGTGCTCAAGACAGAGCACAAAGATAGCTGTTCAATGTGCAGCAGGAATGGAACAGCCTGTACCAACCTAATCCATATACCAAGATAGATGTTGGTTACATATTTAGTTGTTTTTTTTTAATAAAATTCACTCATACTGTTGTGACCTAAAACAGCTTTGCAGTATTTCCATCTTATCTACTCAGCTCCTAGATTTTAAAACTGTTGATTGAAAGCTATGGGCTGTGGGCAAATGAAGTGAGTCTGACCTAAAACAAGGAACACTTAACACAGCATGACTGTGATGGTGTGTATTTTGGATGAGGAGATCCTGGGTGAAATTTTCAATGATTGCAATAGAGCCAAGATTGCACCCGCAGTAACAATTAACATAAACTTTTTTTTTTTTTTAACAAAATTGTCATTCTCCAGCCAGCTTTATTTATTGGTCTTTATAGAGGATGTCTTCATGTAATTCACTGTTGGCTTAACTGTCTGTACCTTATGATGATATAAAATTAATTCTGATAAATCTTTTATAACATGCTACATCATGTAGTCCAATTCTCTTGCATAAATATTTTGTGGAGATCAGAGAAAAATTAATCTTCCAAAGAGTATTAGTTTGTCACAGTCATCAAAGAATTACACCTACTATTTCTGCACAAAGAATAAAATTCTATTCTCTCTTATAAGCAGGGAAACCAAATGTAAATTTTGTCCAGTTTTGAAGTCTATTCTTCCAAGTGAATAAATACCAAATCCTAAGAACTATACTCAATTTTACAACAAAAAGAAAAAATGTCAAGAAGCCAGGAAATAGTGACAATATCTGAATATCCACTATCTGCTAGATTGGTTTAATAAGGCAAATGTGGGCAATTATCATATCTTGAATATTTTTTAACTATATTTTTTAGTTTATTTATGAACGCTTAATAGATAGTGGGATTTCCTAGAGTTTCTTTGTGGGATCTGTTTCTCTGTGTTGCTGAATGAATCTGAATTTGTTTATAAAAAGGATATTCACCATCTGGTGCCCAGGCTAATATAAAGCTAAGAATATTTAATAAGGGCTTCCATTTCAAATTGTTAACTGACATCCATGATTTGCAAACCTGGAGGGATGCATATTTTAAGTTAGAGCTTTATACCCCAGGAATGTATCTAGAAACAACAATTCCCCAAAATAAACTTTAAATGTCATTTGGAATTATATTTGTAGTTCTACAATAATAGCGGAAGAGTTTATTCAACTGGTCAGTACAAAGAATTAGGCTATTATAAAATTCAATAATACTGTTGCAGCTAAATGTAACAATTTGGTCATTTTGAATGTATAGGCTAATTTTTTTCTGCCAAGGGGATTTAGACATAATTTTCCCAAGTAAAAATGATGAAAATTGACTATCTAATTCACCTAGAAAATCTTTGCTCAAGCATATAGAATTCACAATTATGATGCACTAACATGATAATGGAAATTAAATTGACTTGCTATATGTTCCTCTCTCACGCAAAATACAATGTAAAAAAAATCTATATTCTTGGACAGTTTTCATGAGCAGCAATTAGGTTACATTTGTACTTCAACTTGTTGTGCAGATGAGAGGGAAAGATGAATCAGAGAAATATGAGGGGGCTGGAGAATGTCAGGAAACAGTAACCTCTTTTTGGTTTTTTTCCACAGTCATCTTGGGAGTCATCTTCCATATTGGCAGAGCCAGTCTGTGATCCAGTCACCATTGGCCAGCAGATGGAATCTAGAACCAAGTCAGAGAACTTAAGGAAATCAGTGCTGGTTTGGGCAACATAACCTATGGGTGCTTGTACATGTAACACCATTACCATGTACACATGATGAAAACATCACTTTATATGGCTTAATTGCATCACACTGTACACATGCAAGAGTTTGGGGGATTTTAAATTAGTTTGCTTCTTTGTAAATTAAATTACATCCCAATGTAGTTTAGCTTGCAATGATATATTGCAGGTATCAGCTGTGGGACAGGCAGTCAGGCTTCACAGAAAAAAAGGATTAGGCCCCTCTAATTCTGCCTTGAGAAGGCGCCTGCTGAAGGCAGAAGCAGTGAGGGGTCCAATCCTTTTCTATTTTTGGCAGAGCCTAAATGCCCCTCCCATGGCTGGGGGGTGAACTGCCAGCAGGCCAAGTGGTCCCTGAGCTATGGGGGGCCCCAGTTTTTGCATCTATAATGGCAGTGTCCCCAGAACCACTCGGGTGGGCTGCTAGCAGGCCAGGTATTGCCTCAGCTTGGGTTAGGGAAAAGTTGGATTGGGCTGGGAGCTGCCTCCAGCTGGGGCAACACCTGTCCCACTAGCAGCCCACCTGGGCAGCCCTGGGGGCACCATCACTACGGAGGGAAGGTCAAGGGCCCCTCGAAGCTCAGGGGCTGCTCAGCCTGCTAGCAGCTCACTCCCCAGCCACAGGCAGGCTCCGCCAAAAAAAAAAAAAAAAGATCAAGCCCCTTGCCATAACAGTGATGGGAAAATAAAACCCCTAAATTGAAAGGGTGGGCACAAATTAAAAACCTACTATTTCAATTTAGAGGGCATAAATGCAACCCTAAGGACTAAAGCCCCATCAAGTGTACAATCACCCTAAATTACTATCTTTATACTTATTTTAAAATTGAGAAGGAGAAGAAAGATCATTGAGTCCAGCCCCCTGCCCAAAGGCAGAAAGTCAGCTGGGGTCATGAAAACCAGAAAATGTTTGCACAGACCACTCCTTGTCTATGATCCTGTGGCTTAAAGGAAGATGTGTGATCACAGATTGGGTGCAGCAAACATTTGCATGCCTTTGCTGCAAACTGAACATGCCTAACTCCTTCAGCCTTTCCTCATATGACTTGCCTTCCAAGCCCTTGATCATCTTTGTTGCCAGCCTCTGGGCCATCTGTAATTTCTCCATGTACTTTCTAGAATGTGGAGCCCTGAATTGCACACAGTACTCCAGATGAGGCCTATCCAGTGTTGAGCAGAGAGGCACTGTCACCTCCCATACCTTGCACCTAATGCTTCTATTAATAAAATCCAAAATTTGCATTCACTATTTGTGTGGCTGCATCACACTGAAGACTCATGATAAGTCTCTGATCCACCAAGTCTCCCAAGTTCTTTTCCATAATGCTGTCATTCATTTAGGTGTTGCCCATTTTATATTAGTGTTTTTTGATTATTCCTCCTGAAGTGTAGCACCTTGCATGTGTCCTCATTGAACTTCATCCTGTTAGTTCTACCCAACTTCCCAATCTGTTAAGATCCTTCTGAATTGCACTTTATTCTTCCATTGTGTTCACAATCCTTACTGTTTCATGTAGTCTGCAATCTTGCTTAAGAAGTTTTCTAGTTCAGCATCCAAATCAATAATAAACACAATGAACAGCACTGGACACAAGACAGACCTCTGTGGGAGGACTCCACACAAAACCTGCTGCCATTCTGACATAGACCTATTAATTATCCTTTGCTTACTGTCCTGTGTCTGCTCTGCTGCCACTGCCACCCCATGAGGCAGCCCAGAGGCAGTGGTGACACAGCAGAGACAGAGGGCAGCCCCACACAGGCTCTGGGCAACTGCAGCAGACCTCAGCAGGGGGAGAGAGAGGGGGACAGGCCACTTTTGCCCACAGTGGTTCCAGGCTCCCCTGTCTGGGCTGAGCAGCAGTGGTGGGGAGAGAAACTATTGAGTGTTGGACAAAAGAAACCCCTCCCCCTCCCACTGCTAGCTGCTGCTGCATCCACCTGTAGCTGGAACTGGGCTTCCCTGTGTCTTCTTTGCTGCCACTGCCGCCCCAGGGATACAAGGAAGCCCAGTGCTAGCTTCAGACGGCTGCATCTGGAAGCACTGGCAGCGGGATGCAGAGGGGCTTTTCCCCTCATGTTGAGCAGCCATTTCTCCCCCACCACTGCTGCTCAGTCCAGATGGGCAAGTCTGGAGATGGTGCGGGGTGCACAGTGTCCAGGCTGTGTGTGTTGAACCTTGCCTGTACCGTGGGGCTGGGGCCAGTGGAAGCAGCAAAGGAGCTACTGCGGCCAGGCTGCCAAGAAATGCAGTCCCACCATGGAGCAGTCCCAGCCCCACTATGTGCCCAGGGAGTGGCACCTCAGCCTGGCAGGACTGAAGGAACCACTGAGGGCCAGACAAAGCCCCTCCACAGGCCAGATCTGCCCAGCCCACAGTGTCCAACCATGCCCCTGGTCAGCCACAGGAGTAGCGACGGGGGAGGGCAGAACCGGCTGCCAGTTACAGTAGAGGGGAGACTAACCCCCCATCCCTGCCCCCTCTGCCTCAGGGATGCCTGCTGCTGCAGCAGGAGGGAGGAGGAACCAGCAGACACAACTCAGGTCCCTGCAGGTGGGACAGGGAGTAGGGAATTAAACCCCTCCCTGACCAGTCCCTTAACCCTGCCTGTCCCTGCTCCATTTGGAGAACAGAGAGATGTGGCCATCCCATCTGGGCTGGACCAGAGAGCCCAGCTCAGAGACCATGCCAGGATTCTGGGGGTGTCTGGTTTATCTTAAACCAGCAAGATATCTGGGACAGACAATGTATAAACTGGTTTGAGCCAAATCAATTAAGTCTGACTCTACATTCAACCAGGTTTATCTTAAACTGGTTTTGTCCATTTTGAAACTGGTTTATGTGCAATGAATGTTTGTTCTGTTACAGGTTTAAACCAGTTTCTTATCACTTAAACTGGTTTATATGTAATGTCTGTCCCTAGCCACTTTCCTCCAGATTCTTGCAAATGTTGGCCTTCAATAGAACTCCATATTAAATTGGATATTTGTACCCACAATTTGGGTTGAATATGTACATTCAATTATGCCTTGTTTTGTAATCTCTTTGTGTCTATTTATAGTAATTTAACTAATACTTAGATAAAAAGATATATGGAACAATTATCTTAGTTTCATTCAGCTAATATAATGCAACATCTAAGTCCCATCATGGGGACTATACTGGAGCATGCAAGTTTTATTAATCTTTACAACATTGCCATTTGCTGGACTGCTTGACAACTGTGAGGTACTATACAGAGGGGTCTAAGCCTACAAGCTTTATTGGTCTTGGCAATATTGTCAATCACTAGACTGCCAGGCAAATGAATGTATTTGGGATGTTACACCCATGTAGTCTCTAAAGAGTTCTTAAAACTATTCTCAAAATTTAAATGATTTATTAGATAAGCAGGTAGAGTTGAAACACACATTTTTTTTTATTACAGCAGTGGGAAAATGTGCTGTTATGTTTGTTTTTTGTTGTTTTTCATTTTAAGGCCTTTGACTTGAACAGAAATAAATATGAAAGATTTACTTTTGGTCTGAGATGAAAATGTTCTACTGTACTCTGATTTTTGACATTTATGGAAAAGATTTGAGGAACTTTAAACAGTTAAGGTGTGAAGGGATTCCTTTCTTTTTCCTATTTAGAATGTAGTATTGAATCTATTCTGGGAAAATGAAATAAAGGGTTTTAGTGTCCTTTGAATACTTATTCAGCTTTAGTAAAAGTTAGCAACTGAATTTGATATGAAAATCATTATCTGGCACAGAAATGGCAATTTATTAATGTTATTGCATTTATTATTAAAGAGGAGGGGACAGTACATGTCTCTCTCCTATCTGTCTCCCAGAAGACATACTCCCTTTTTTTTGAAGAATCAGGTAAATTGAAGAATATATTTGATTAATAGTCTGAATATATCACAATTTAGCAGACTATAGGGAAGGAAAGTATATCCTTCCCCTTCTTGCTTTTAATCCTAGTGCCCAAACCTTGTACAGCTCCTTCCTTTCAGATAAGTCCCACAAGGCATCCGCATGTCTGCAATGCTAGCAATTTAAAAGAGGTTCATCCAAGAGGGCAGAAAACCCACTTTAAGGGTCTCTCTTTTGTCCTTAGTTCCCAAAGGGCAATTTGGTTTTGTACTTTTTTGAAGACCTAGTATACTCATTAATTGGTAAGCAATTTCTTCAGACAGTGACCTCTTTCTAGATATACTGCAATGGTATACATGGCATGGCATTCTTTGAATTTCAGGTCACGATTGCCCTCTGTTAATACTCCTCTACATGGATTTGGGACAGTGATCTCTCTCTCTGTGTCTCTCTCTGTCTCTCTGTCTCTCTCTCTCGTATAAGGCCACATTGTAATTGTATGGCTTTCCTTTCAGTATAACCTAGTAATAACCTTTTTCCTACTATTACCAATACAATACCTAAATATTTTTGCCTGTAGATTTCTTTTGGTGGAGGCTGAAGAAAATCATTTTTCCCAAAACATAATAGACTATTGAGATTTATCAAAATGAGTTTCAGAGGCTTGTAATCAATTCATGTATGTGTGTGCCAAACATGTTGCATCTGATAATAACACCAAATGGTATTTGAAGTGACCTATTTGACCACCTTTGTTCTAGCTGATGCTGGATCAGGTTCTGTGAAGAAGCATGTGATTATTTTCCAGTGGAAATCACTATATGATGGAAAGGAGATGATGGCGTATGCATTCTGAGAAATATCTGCCCAGGAGTCATATTCTACTGTACTCTGAAATTCTCTTTCTTATTTTTCTTTTATGTGCTGTGACTTACCTATTTCTGCACTATTTAGAAGTGCATAGAGAATAGCAATTTGCCCTTTAGCTCTGCCTGCTTTCCAGAGTCTTAGCAATTTATTTTCACACTTGGACATGGATTGCTGTATGTCTGTCAAAATTGAAGATATTTATGAAAACCTCATCTCTGAAGGTTGCATTGTTGAGTGAGCTGTTCAGATGATTTCAAATCTAAAATCTGTAAGAATTTGTCTATGTCTCTGAGCTTATTTCATTTCCCTATAGCTCTGGTCATAT
This sequence comes from Caiman crocodilus, assembly GCA_030014935.1. Taxonomy (NCBI): domain Eukaryota; kingdom Metazoa; phylum Chordata; order Crocodylia; family Alligatoridae; genus Caiman; species Caiman crocodilus. The sequence continues at coordinate 47,204,922 of JAGPOW010000261.1, read as the reverse complement.
AAGAGAGCCGGGGAGAAAGTCTGGGAGTTGAGAGACACTTGCTAGTTATGTTTTACCACCAATTTTTCTTTTAAGTATTTCAGAACTAATGTAGGTTGCTTTAACCATATGCTAATCTGAATTTTAATAATATAATGTAATATAATATAATGTAATGTAATCAAATATAATCTTTTTTTAAATTATGTTTTATATCTATTTAATGGGGACTGGGTTGTATGGCCCAAGAGGCTCCTTCCAGTTCTGTGCTCCTTTTATATATAAAACATACTGATTTCAGTAATGCAATATACTGCTTTAAGATTTAAACTTCTGAACTCAATCTCTAGCTGTTTCAAAATTGTATTTTGTGATCCTGGGCAAGTCATTTCAGTAAAGAAGTAGGAATGTGTCAGGCCACAGCTTAAAACCTAGGGCCTTAAACTGGCCAACATGGCTGTCATTATGGCTGATCACCTGAGGTTGGTCAAGGATGGCCTAAAGCCTTCAGCAGGGCCTAACCCTCTGCCTATTCCTTATCACTGGAGTGGCCAGCTAGGGTTCTCAATCTATACAGCAGATGTTAAAGCCACCTCCTTCCTACATTTTCCTTATCTTTTTCGATCCTGAGTACTGAGAGACAGAAATTGCCTCATGCTATATAGTATTCAGAACAACAGCACCCAACTTTCATTTGGATCCACTTAAAACTGTTGTAGTATAAATAATTAAAAAACTCAAAAAGCTGATGTTTAGGCTGTTCATCCAGGCCATATATATACTGGCTTGTGTTTCATTGAGAAGCAGTCATGGGCTCACTTCCCTGAGGGTGCTATTGTTTTGCATCTTTGTTGTACTCCTTGTTTGGATTAATTTAAATAAAAATAAGGCAAAAAACTTTTTTACCTAAGGTCATTCTTTGGGGTACTAGAAAAACATAAGAACTCTTTGACAGGTTCGAAACAACACCATATTTCAGATATATCTACATTATATAACCCAAGCATATTTCTCAGCAGTACAGTAATCCAAATTGTAAAGAGTAACTCTTACGGCCCAGATGTATTGTTTTGTATATACAATTATATAAAAATCTGGTTTATAGCAATGGAATTCTAGTTATTTATGCATTTTACTAATGACAATTGAGATTTCCTCCAATACATTAACCTTTTGATCTCACTTTTCTATGCAGTAAATCTCTTTATGAACAGGATTAGCAAAAGTTAATTTAATAATTTCACAGTACTTTAATATTGGCAGTATGGATGAATGAACCAATCTGAAAACAACAAGTTTTGTGATCACGCTACAGCATTTTGCCCTAACAACTATTATTAGCAGAAATAGTACTTCATTTCAAAACTACTGGAGCTACCTGATCAATTCTATTCCTTTTGGGTCAACTAATCTGTAAGCCTCTGTTGATATATGTAAAGCTGTTTGCCTGTATTGAATGTTATAGGTAGGCAAATCATTTATCCCTCCAGAAACAAACAGAACGTATCTTTCATAAGGACTTTACAATTGAGAGAAGTGTAGCTCTGAACTCTGATCCTGAAGTATTATAGAAAATATGTCTAGTTGTGTTTTGAAAACTAAGGATAAGAGCATGTGACAACTAAGTTTTTCAGATAATACACAGATTTGAGCACAAGAAGAGTGCAATAAAAATTAAAATAAGCATACAAACTTAAAAGATTCATCTAGGTTAATTTAGTTTGCCAAAAACATCTCAAAGTGAATAGGAAACCAACAAATAAGCTTGTTTCAGTTAAAACAGGAGCAATTGTAGAGAAGCTCCCCTCTTCTTAATTAAAGCATTATTGAACTGAAGGATTATGGTGTGTCTTCTCCTGCAGCATAAGGGCAATGAGTGAAGTGAGCTTGGATCTTATTCCAATACTTTGTGATAGGTTTGTCTCCAGTCTGATCCAACCATTGACCTGTCTGTCTAAGGCAGTCCTCCCACCTGATTCTCCCGCCACACCTTGATGTAAGTAAAAAATTGTTCCTAGGTGGGAGGCTGCCCATTCAATACCTGATGCCAATGAGCATAATGAACAGCTCTGACCTCCCCCACACCATGTACAATGCCTCAAAGATGACATCACTATATGGCTCTGACTTCACACTGGGCCCCACCAGATTCCTGTTTGACATTTGGACCCTAAAATGGATGCATCCTACTCAGGCAGCCTAACCTCCACCATTACCCTGAGCCGCAAGTTCCCTAGACCCCATTTCTTCTTGGCAATGGCTCCCTCCGGGGCCTTTGACCTCACCTTGAGACCAACTGGGACTCCAGGCCACTGGCTCTGGCTATCCCTCATGGTGGGCCTTCTTGCCCTTTGACCCGTATGGTCCTGGCCCCAGCATGGGCCAGTTGAGGTTCTCTGGGTAAGTTCTCAGACAGCTAGCTCTCTCTCCTGTAGGAGTCCACCTTCTTTGGCCCCTCTAACCACTATTATGACCCTGTGAGCTTGCGGACCACATAGGCCCCTCCTGGGCCCACTGTTCTGCCCCTCATTTAGCCACCACTCTGCCTCCTCACTGGGGCCATTACTCTGCTCCCTTACCAGGGCTCCTGGGCCTAACACCTCTTGAGACACATGTATCCAATGACATGCTTATCCTGTCTCTTCTACAGGGTTACCCACCAGGTCATGGGGGCTGAGGCTTTCCAGAACCGCACACTTGCCTTTCAATAGGGAGGCACAGGTGTGGCATTTTCTGTAGACTGCCCCACCACAGGCAACCCCAGAAGGATGCAGTTTGGGGTCTCACCCAGGACGAGGAACCTCCTCCAAAACCTTAGTTCCTCCCCTGACCTCTAAGTGTTCTGGGAACAGCAGATCTCTAGCTAGGTGATGTTCATCCTTGGCTCCCTGCAGCAACTGCCAGCTCAGCTCTTAGGGCCTGGACTTATACTGAAGCTGCCCAGCCCTCCTCCAATCCAAGGGCCATTTTTCAGTCATGTGACCATCTAATTAGCCCTCACCCCTCACTGCACTTGCTAGCTGCTTCACAGCCTGCTCAAGCCTCTTAAAGTGTCAGGCACAACCTGTGCTCTGTCACAGGTTTGTATCTTAGCTGGCAGCAGTGCCTGCCATTGCATAACTTATGCTATATTGGGCCTTTTACCAGACAAAGAGACTAAGACATGGTTGTCCTAAAACTAAAAACAAGTATATTGAACCCTAACCCTAACAGATACAGTACTAATTAGCATTTAAAATAATGGTGGCAGTTAAAAAAAACCTTCTAAATGTGTGTGTATCTAGTCAAAGCAAATGCTCACCACCCCAAAACATTGCAGACGTGGCTTAGCTAGTTGATCTAGCTGTGTAGTCTTGTCTGGGGACTCCTGGCTCCCACTTGATGTCATCAGGCTTCTATCAGGAGTGTTCTGAGGAGGGGTCTTATTTCTTGATCTTATATATCTTATCATCATTGTGTTACCATGAAAACATTAGCATAAGTTCTTCTCTATTATGTATATTAATAACCTTATTTCTGTTTACCAGATATGATTATCTATAACTGGAATTTTCTAGTATTTAAGCAGAAATTTATTCTTGGATGAGGACTAGTTTTACTATGGATCATTTCCCTATTTTCCCAAGCCAATTCCTTATTTTGGTTGGCCGAATTCCTGTTTCAACTTTGGTCATCTGACTAGGGTTTTTCCAGACTTCTCCGTTTTCCTTGCCAGGGATAGGTCACAGGCAGGGTGACCTGTCTGTTAGTTTTGTTGCTGAGTTGCAGGTGGTTGCAGGCAGCTAAAAATAAGCATGTTACAGTCAAGGTGACCTATCTGTTGACTTTTTGCTAAGTTGCAGTTAGTTGTAGGCTAGGCCTGTGTTATCAAGCTGGGCCCAGAAGCCTCTGGTCCCCAACACTGAGCTGGCTCTAGCAGCCACAGAAGATGAGACATCAGACAAGGTGCATGAAGTTGTGGTGCCACTCTGTTAGTGCCTGGGGCTGGTCCCCCAATTGCTTTCCCCTCTCTACGCCACTGGTAGCTGGGCATCACAGATGCGGGAAAAATATTTGCTAATTCAGTCACTGTCTGAGTATGTTTGGTTCCTACAGTGTTTCTTCCAATTATTTAATCCATTTTGATATATCCCAAGAACAGAGGCCACCACTGGTTCCTGCACTATCCTACAGTCCACTGGAATATTCCCAGCATGAACATTTTGAATGGCAAATAAAATCTGTCAGTGCTAACTTTGGACATCTCCAAAATTGTATCTTCAGTGATCATGAAATCATGACCGCAACAAAATGTTGTTGTCATCCTTACCCTGTTGTATGTGAAACAGATGACATATTGGAACAATCTAAAAGCTTTAGATTATTGTCCATATCTGGCAGGACAGAAGAACAAATGCCAGCATTCTGGCTCAAGCAAACACCACAGGTATTTAAACCATGTATCTACAGAACCAGCTCCACTGGCCAGGACATGTCCTAAGGAAGTCTGACAACTGGCTACCAAAACAGGTATTATCCTCCCAAGTCAATGAATGGGCACCACTCAAGAGGTAGGCACAAGAAGAGGTTCAAGATAATTCACCACTGTTTCCTTTTGTTCCTCCCTTCTCTATTATTCCTGGCAGTTTTCCTCATACATTAGTCCCTATCTGCAAGTGATCTAATTCTGAGAAAATTCTTATGAATCTTACCTGCTCTAATGACTTATCAAAGCCCACAAGTCCCCAAAGTCTGGTCCGCAGCACTTTTGTAAAAATCGTGTGTCACTTTCACAACAGGTCATGAAATAATTAATGTTTCCTTTTTTTTTCAATGAATAATAATATTGCAGTGTTCTGGCTAAGTCACTCTTTATTCTTCAGGCATATTTAAAAACTGAATTAGAAAGGTAATCTAAGTACTATTTCATTATCATATAAGAATATACTTAAGGTAACTTTGATATCCCTTTTTGTGTTCATTCTTAGTTCAGGAATTCATTACTAATAAATTATATCAAGTATGAAATAGAAATTTAGGAAACATAGAACTATAAGTTCACAATTTTCATTGTAAACTATTCAGTGTCACGAACCATTTTACAATGTTATGCATGGTTTTTTAGAGTCTGGTTTAACAGGTGGTTTTGGGATTCCCTGAGCATGTGAGACTGTAGGCTGAAGTGCTTACATTGATTCTCCCCTACCGTCTCAGTGAGAACAGAGTTGGAGGTAGGAAAAACAGAGAGACTCAATTACCTGGGGGTCCCCACTCTGTATGAGGCAGATAAGGGATTTTGATTTAGGTCTTCCATATGTTAGCTGAGCTAACATTTAGTGTTTAATCACTGGACCATTGAGTGGTCTGGATGGGTCTCTGTTTTTGACCAGAAATTCCATTCTGGAGCTTTCCAAATGAAAGCTCCATTTTTTATTCACTTTTATGATGTTATTCTCTCAATTAGGTTTCTGGGCTCAAGGAAATGTCATACTTTGAAGAAGTATGTTTTGCTAGAGATTTAGTACTGTGTTAGTTTGACCTAACTCTCCATCTTCAGCATAGCAATATTTGTATTTCACAGTTGTTTCCTGGCCTGAAGTGTTCATGAATACTGCTACAGATTGATAGAAGATTAATTTTACCTGTGAATCAGGTTTAATAAAAATATATTTAATTCCAATGACTTCACAAAGTAAAACATTTTAAATTCCATGGGGGTAGTTTTCTCAGAATTATCCATTACTGTATCATCACCTGGTGGAAAGCTATATAAGATTCTCAGGCATTTTGGTCAAAGATAAAAATAAAAAAAGTATTTTGTAGGTATTCCTGAGACATTCTTTTTGTTCCAAAAAGGGCAATAGGATACCCATGTGCTTCACTCTTGTCCATGTTGTATATCTCCAGTTTTCCAGAAAACCATTACAGTTTCAAAATTATGATTGAATCACTTACTAAGAGTACCTGATATACACACAAAAGTCTAGATTCCCTATCAACAGCTATGTGCAAATTAATTCAGCCACATATATGATACCATAAACAATATAACCTTACAGTTATAGTTTCTGTGTTTTCTACTGGTTTTCCACTTTAAAAACCAGACTCGATAGACAAAAGGGCTATCACTTGACATAGTAGACTTAGTAAATACTGGTCTCACTTGAATATTATTGGAGTAAAATAACAAACGTGCTGCTATTTATCCCCATGTATTTTTTTGCCTTGCTTTGGTTTATCTTTTTGTCTCAGTCCACCCCGTTTTCCTCTGCCTCTTTTCCATTTGCTTAGGTACTCACTCTCCCCACACAGATGGTACTCCTGGAGGCAGAGTCCTCAGTTGAAATCTTAGTTCTAGTTTCTGCCATTAACCTCAGCATGGTTAGAATTTGATTGCCAGTGGCCAAAGTCTTCTCTCTTGCCTTTTACATTAGTCAGCAATTTGGAGTTGAACTGCTAGCTTATGATATAGGCCTTGTTAATATGTCTGCCACTGACTCTACTCCCAAGGGTGGGATCCCACAGTCCAAAGATTTTGTGGATATTGGACTACTCTTGCAGAGAAACTCATTCCAGTCATGACACAACTCTGGAACCTGGTATCCAGCTTTTCCCACTGAGAAAAAAAGATCTCAGAATCTTTAAAATCAGTGGTTATTACTGGACACTGAAAAATACCTTAGAAGGCAGAAACAACAAGTTAGATGAAATATATCCATATAATGTAGTTTTCACATATGACATGCACCTTTTCCCTAGAAACAAGCTGCTGGAAATTGGAATATGTATCATACGCAAGAAATATGGAAAGAGCAGTTCTTCTGGTTAGCTGATGAAACCAAAAGTAAAATCTGCAGTGATTCACAAGGAACAGAACAATGAGCAGCCTTGGCTCCCCAGCTGCTGCTGCTCAATTATATACTACAAGGAAAGATATTTTTTATCCTGTGTTCTGCCTTTCAAAGTATATATTATATTCTGGGGAATACTATATGTGAAAAAAAATATGGTTTTTTTGAAAGTTGTGCCAGTATTTCCATGGTGTTTTAGGATAGAGGCCTACAATTATCAGGTTGTTTTCCCACAATATTTCATTGATCCTTGCTAGTAATTTTACATATATTTTATTATTAGCGATGTAAACTATATTATCATGAACTGGATTTTTTCTAAAACGACAAACAAATATAAAGGACTTAAAAGGACATCCAGAGGCACAAGAAGGTGAGACACGCTTTCTGAAAGGTATAACTTAGTATATGCATGGTAGTTGCATGCCAAAGTATTAATGCTGGCAAACAGAAAGGAAAGGACTGTCTGCAAGTACATGTAAATACCACCAATTTGCATAACTGAGCAGAATACATTCAGGCCTTCTTGTATGGCCTATTTAGATGTTCTTATGGAGATGCAGATATAAGCACATGCAAAAGTTTCTGGTTACAACTGTACTGCCTGCTGTTTAAGGCCCCTACTCTGGGCACAATGGATAAAACTTCACTTGTAAAGCTGGAGAACAACAAAGCTTGTGGCTCAAGCATCAGTCCTGGTAAGGTTCTTTGTCCCACCAAGAGTGGCAACAAATGACCTGCAAGCCTACGCCAAATGGGACCTGAGGATTCTTCTGGCACTGAGTAAGCTGGCACTTCAATCTTCTTGGTCCTTGACTCCTGAGATACAGAGTGTGTTAGGGACTTGAAGGCATTATGCCCCTTCTGAGGCTCTTAGAAAGTAACAGAAATTGGGGTAGCGTTTTGTATCTTACAATTTGCTGTAATTTGTCAGTAAGATTCAGGGCTGAGTGAAATGAGAAAGTGTTTTATCTCAAATGGCTGAACATGAAGTTGGAGCAGGTGAAGACTGAGACCTTGCTGTGTAGATCATGATATCATGGTTGAAGGGGTAAAAAAAAAAAAGAGTATAAACCTAGCAGAAGGTACTAGAGACTAGCCAGTGGTTCATTAATGCACCATAATTGTGCATAATTATGGTGCATTAAGTTTAGTATCTGTAATAACAAATACTAAATGCACCATAATAGGTGCTACTGCACATTAACGCAGATAAATATGTTTTGTGACATCAGTGCACATAAGACTAAGTCTACTGCACATTAGCTCATTAGCATGGTTTTTGCCAGCTCTGCTAATGAACAGTAGAATTAGTCTAATGCTAATTAAGCATCTCGTGTAGACGCACCTTGTGATACCAGCCTACATGGTCTGAGATGAGGTAGGGAGCAGGTAGGAAATAAAATGGACCTGAAAGGCAAGGAACTATTGGAAGCACAACTGGAGTTAGGCAATGTCTGGAATATTTTAACACTGAGCACTAAGTCATGCTGAGTAAGTAGCAGTCATTAGCATAAGTCAGCAGTTCATTAGTATATGTTAATGAGACAGCTGGGCATGACTATTTAGCCCTGACTGTGAGTATAAGTAGCACACATTTTTAGAACGCTACATAAAGCCATAATACATGCGTCTCAAAATCTTGGACACGTTTATGTTAGGCCTCATGTCCTATCTGCCTGTATACACCCACAGAGCTTTGGGAAAGTAGGCTTCATTCCGGCAGCCAGTACACAAAAATGTATGCCTCGAGGAACTTCATATACTTGTGGTTTCATCATCAAAATCATTCCCAATAGGTTGTCTGTTCTTCTGTTTGGAATTTGGTTGGGTAAAACACAGCAAAGATATTAGGAGCAAAGAGCGTTTTGAAATGACTGGTTGCCATGCAGATCTGAAATTGTAGCAAAGGTGAAGTGGAAGGTTAGCCTATTCAAATATTTATAATTGTTTGCTCACTGGAGTTTTTCATGACATTCACTGCAATTTCAAATAATTTTTACACTATTTATCTTGTTTACTATCAACATTAATTAAAAGAACAAGTTATGACATTTTAGGAAGAGGGAACTCTTTTGTTGTTGAATCATTTCTGGGAGATGGAGAAAGGATATGTTTCTTCATTCACAAAGATTAATTTATTCCTTAAACTTGAAGAGAAAGGCTGTTGATTGTTCTGACTTCTGTACCTGTACAAGCTGCAAACCATAACCATATTGAGATCATTTCTGATGTTGAGATATTTAATAACACCTGACCTGCTGACTTCAAACTGTTTGTCAAAAAGTCAAGGAATTGCTAATCACTTCTTATTTTTAGGGGGGAATAATGTGTGATAAATTCTTACTCAGAAAGACAGGTGTGGGATGTGATAAAAAATCTGTGTTAATATTTGTAGCACTTTATTTACATTAGCACTTGTTAATAGATTTGCAGTACTTAAGCTAACAGGATAACAGGAACAAACTCTAAAATAATCCAGATTGCAAACTAAAGTAGAAAGAGACTGATTGACTATATAATCAATATGTCTTTGATAAGATTTTCCTCACAAAAACATAGTCTTTAACATGCATATGTTTCTACCTGAGGGAGGAAGAAACAGAATCTTAGAAGTGGGCAAAAGACTGTGAAACGCATCTTCACAGTTCAGAGAATGAATTCCAGTGATATTAATCATTGCTGGCCAGAGCCTGAGGTAGCGTAAATCAGCATATCTCTACTATCTCTACTTCAGATAACATACACCATCGGAAGACCTGCCTCTTAGATTGCAATGCTTCAGACTAACTGAACTGTGAAATAATTTCTTCTTTTTGCCTTAAATGACTACAGTATGGAAAGCACACAGACAAAGCAATGTGTGCACACTCATTTGAGTCTAAATGTGAAAGATCAACTAAGAAATAAGCTGTGAAGAAGTCCCACAACCTCCAAAATAATAGGACAATCTGAAGGGTGACTTGACTATATAATAAGAATTGTTAACCATGTCTTGAGCAAGAACGCCTCTTATATGGGAAGAAAGCTTATATGTTTGGAAGAATGAAGTGGTGGTTAGATTCTGGCACCAAAGCTGCTTAAAAACATTAGTATTTGACTTTATTCTCTGTGTATTGAGAAGGAATTTTATGTACACCCATGTAATTGAACAAAGTTAATTGCTAAGAATCAGTTTCAAAGCCTGATCCAGCACCAGCTAAAATCTTCTTTACCCTTTCAGTTCATTTGGATGGATCTTGTATCAGGCCACGACTTTAAAAGGCTACAAACTGGTACTGAACAAATTTAGCTTGGAAATTAGTAGGAGGTTTCTAATGATAAGAGAAGTGATGGTTTTCCAAACAAAGGAGAGATGGCAAAGAACCTGACTTGTTTCAAAATAGAACTCAACAAGTTTAATAGTAATAATAGTACAATAAGATTATTTGTGCATATCTATTTAAGCATTGGGTATCCCCTTAATGGGGCTGAAAGGAACCTTAGTCTCTAGGAGAAAGTATCTGATAATCCTGCTCTTCAGAACCTTTGCTAATTTGCTTTTTGGGCCAGGAGAATATTTTTTCCCCCATGATTCCCCTTTTTCACACCCATGTTGCCCTGCCTCTCCCTCCCCCTCCCCCTCGGTTTCTGATTTTTTTTCCTCTGCCTGCCTCTGAAGTTTTAGGCATTGAGTATTGGTAGAAGTGAAGGGCATTGGCCTAGAATCATTTGGGTTTATATTAATTATCAGATTCCCCATATTTGTAGAAACTTTGAATCTCTTGCTGTGTTTTGAGATGCTGTGTTTTGGGGGTTATAGTTTTAATTTGTTTATAGGGTGCTGTGTGGCTATGGAAAGGAAGAGGGACTAGAGTAGATAACATTGGATAAGTGGTTGGCTGTGAATGCAGGAGCCTAGAATTCATGGCTCAGGAGCTTCTTTTGTGTTCCTTTCTTCCTATGATTGTGGCAAGTCCCATAGTCATTGCATCATGAGACTGGATGCTACTATTGAAATAAATTGTCACAGAAAGGAAGATCTTTGAATTAAAAGGTGTTTATAGATGTGCTCTGGGATGTGGGACCCTAAGTCACACTAATTAAAAGTGCCTGAGTGTCACATGTATCAGCGTTCCCATGCTGAAAAATGGTGGCAGAGTGCTTTGAACTAAAATTCATTGAACAAGCTTTAGCTTAAAGTGACCCATTGGCATTTTTCAACATGGGGATGCTGATACATGTGATGCTAGAGGCTCCTAGGGAGTGTTAATTTCCATGCTCCAGCAGACTCGATTAATCGAGTCAGCTCTGAAGCTCTGAATTTACAGAACATCAGAGCAGCCTCGCTGCACATTTATAGGAGTCCAAAGAGTGTGTTTGGACATACTGTGTTAAATAGCTGTGTATATACACAGCTATTTAAATTATTTTTCCTCTAAGTTATTCTATCCATTGTTTTAGCTTCCTATAGTGTTCTTAAAAACAAAACAAGTAATCTTATTGAATAGACACTTATAAAAGCCATTGAAGTCACTTAGAATCTGCTACGCTGTATTATTTATCCAAACAGCACTGTTTTCCACAGAGTACTTACAAGTGCATCACACTAGAAGGATCTTTGTATAGTCATTACAAACATTTATTTTCTAGAGAAGGGAAAGATAGTGGCTTTAGCACATTGAATCCAGAAGGAAAAATAGGAAACCCCCTATATGCTTAAGCTCTACTCACATATATATATTATGTGTATATTTTTCATAATTTATTCTATGTCATTGCCCTGCTCTCAACTGTGTAAAACCCTAATCAAAACAATTCAGGCCCTTACCTGTGATAAGTAACTAACCTCTACAACTTCTAATTGCAATAGCTTAGCTTTTTTTAAATTGTTCTTATTTTTAGTAGAAATTCAGTGGCAATACTAGTCATATATAGGTCAGGTTCTAAAAAGAACAAGGGAATGTTATCAATATTTCACTGGCACACACTCATTTGCTAAGCAGAAACTGGTTTCAGGTAACATGAGATTGCAATCCATGCTGATGCCATCCCCTTGCTTTCAAATTTGTTTCTTTCACAGATTTTTTTGTAACAGAGTTAAACAATAATCCAATGTCCTGGGTTGGATTTATGTGTACAGGTAACACACATACGTACAAATACAAAAAAGTACTGCATTTCAAATGGAGTAAATTGACATATCAGCATTGAAGTCACTTGATTTACATCAGCTGAGGAATCTGGCCCTGTATATGAAGACTTCACTAGATTATGTTCTATAAGAGAAATATATATAGGTTTGGGGAATTTTTTCTGGCTTTGTTAAGACATCCCTGATTTGCTTTTTAGCATAACTGTCTTCAAAAGAAGTACCTGTATAGAATGATAATCAAATCCAATGGTTTTCAAAACTAGGTTGAATGCAATAATAATATTTGCCATATACAACAACTTTTAGCCAAATCTCTTAAAGCAATTATCAAAATGTACTTAAAACTTCAAGCCATCCTTTGATGGTTTCTTTTCATGATTCAATGGCACATACAATTTGTACAGCAAGTCCTTCCAGAATCACAGAGGATTGAAAATCCCATAAGAATATTCATGTTACAGTGGTATAGGTTGTAGCCATGTTGGTCTAAGGATGTAGGCAATAATATCTTTTATTATTTTAAATCTTTCATCAGTCTGAGGAAGCATCTGAGGCTGCTTCCTCAGCTTAATGAAGGGTATTTATACCCAAAAGCTTGCAAAGAAGAATTTTTCCAACTATTTGATTTGGTCTAATGAAAGATATTGGATTGACCCAAAGAAGCTTGTCTGCCTATGAGAATATTCATTAATTTGTATCCAAGCCAATGCTTACTAAGTCTATACAATGACCACTAATTTCCAGGAAGGAAATTGAGAAGGGAATTTTCTTTGAATTGTCTTTTGAATAGCTTCTTGTGAATGTCTTCACTTCATATACTATCTGGGTCATTTATGTAATTGGAAAAGAAACCTGAGATCTGAAAGAATAGAAAATGACACATTTATTTAAAAAAGATAACAGTGCTAACATGACTGTTATAACACTTGGTATAAAAGTGCAGTGTGAGGTGAACAATTGGTCTGAAGGCCTGATCCACCAGCCCATGAAGTTAATGGGAGTCTTTTCATTGATTTCAATAAGCACTGAATTCAGCATCTATATTAGATAGATAAAACAGGGTAGATGTAGAAATATATGCAGCTTTTTTTAATCTTGAATTTTCAGCTTTCTTTTTTCTCTCATAGCCAGCCATGATAAGATTTGCTACCTCACTATGAGGAGGTCAGAAGTCAGAACACCCAGAGAGCTTCAAGTCTAAACAGGGTCTAGGTCTGAAGTAAGAAGCCTGGAGGCCTTAAGAGACTCTCAAGGCTTGTTTATAATGCTGTGTTGGTGGGTTCCAGCTGGATGGGGGCTAAGTATGCCCCTTCTACACTTAACCCAGCAAAGTCTATTGACACACTCTAGACTCAGAAATTTACCCATGAGAACTGGAGAATTTGAAAGTAGGTGCTGGAAACAAGCCTAGATCAACATCACTAGTAGACATTTGAGTTTGGAGGATGTTTGCAGGTAGGCAGGGTATACTCAGCCATGTCCTCACTGGAATCTGCTGCTGCAGTTGTATGAAAAAGCCCTCAGTTACAGCTGGATCTTTCAGAGTTTCCAGATTCTCTGCAACTGAGTCAGGACAACAAAGTCATTGAGGAAATAGCTAGGTCATCCAACTTAGATCTGGGTATGACCAAAAAGGATGAACTGATTGCCAACTTAAAAATAGTTGAAAACATAGGTAGAAGAAGCCATGATATGATAAAATGTATTATTCAAGAAAAGGAAGACACAAGAGCAGTAAATAAGGACATTGGACTTTAAAAGAGTATATTTCAGTCAACTAAGAGATATAGTAGATAAAATTCCATAGACAAGCCAATGTCAAGCTTAATATCAAGCAATTCTAACCCAGAAGAAAGATAAAAGAAAACCACAAGAAACTAACATGACTACAAAAGGAACTTAGGGGGAAACTGGTTTGCTACTTAACAGAGATGATGAGTTTTGACTCAAAGAAAATGCATATTTTTCTTCAATCTTCAAGAAAATTAAAACTTTTAAAAGTTGTTAACTAGAAACATAGCAATATGAATATGAACAAAGGGAGAAGGGATACAGCTCATAAATAAAGAATACATTCGAAGTCTTTTGATAAACTTACATGGATTTAAGTCAGAATTCACTACAGCATGGTAAAGAAATCTCTGAGCCAAGAGCAAGAATATTTGTAAACTGTTGGATGACATGTGGCATTTCAAAGACTAGAGAACAGCTACCAGTTTTTAAACGTGATGGGGGTGGTAAAGGAAGGACCCAGGAAATTATAGCCTTCTCAGTCTGACTTCATTACCTAGGGTACGACCACAGCAAATTATTAAACAATCAGTTTATAAATATTTGAGAATGAGGGGGTGATCCCTAGTAGCCAAGATGGATTTGTTAAAAACAAATCATGTGAAACCAGCTTTATTTTCTGTTTTGGAAAAAAAAGGGAGTGCAAGTATATGTGTACTTTACTGAAACTTTTGACACAATCCCACATACCAGTCTCATAATTAATTTGAAAAAATACAAGCTAAATACAGTTATAATTAGGCAGCTTGGATAACAACAAATTATATATATATAGATATAGATAGATACAAATAGATTAGTGACAAGTTGGTAGGAGGCCTCAAGTCATGTTCCACAGGGATCTGTTCTGGATCCTGAGCCATTAAATATTTTTCCTAATGAGTTGATCATCTTACCAGACAATATCCATCCAAGGCGCCTTGAGGTCCCATCCAACTCTAGAAATCTGATTCTGACAAAGATCGTGGAAATTCTAGGTCAGTCCACAAAGCAGGGCTTTGCCAGAGCCACAGACTTTGTTAGCCCTGGCAGCTGTTGAGTGAAATCTGTTATATGGCTGCTATTAACAGCAATGAAAGTGAAAAGAATGTCATTTTCAGTCAACAAGAGATTCTAGGGATCATATTTTGTTTGGAAATACCAGTCTTTGGTTTTTTCCAGACTAAGTTATTTTAAGTTCCAATTCATGAGAAATTTTGAAAGACTTGGTTTCAATATGAATCAGGGCAAGACCTACTTAAAAAAGTATTTTTAAATACAGTGAACTGGAAATCCTGTATGTTGGCCAGCCTACGTATGTTTTCTGATGCTGTGTGTATTATAAATGGCTGAATAAATGATAAATACTCAACTTTTCCCATGAGATGCTGAGTTCTCAAAGGTGCCATTAACTTCAGAACCTGACTGGATTAGGTACAGTTTGAGAAAAATGCAGGCTTAAAGTGAAAACTAATCTACAGATGAAAATGTGTTTTCTGCCACTACTGATAAGTATTATAAAGTATGGAGTCAAAGATTATCACACTTTAAAATACAGAAAGCTCTATCTATATATTATTTTCCTTTTGTATATGAAGTATTTAATAAAAGAGTGATGACATTTGTATTTCAAATCACATTGAAATTGCATATATTTCAATAATTTTATTCTGGAATAGATTCTACTTTAATATAAACCTTGACAATTTCCATAAATCTAGGTACAATTTTATTAAACTGAAAACTACTGTATAAGAAACACATTTTAAAGATTCAGTAAAAGAAGTTTCATATCAAAGCTCTGCTTCTTTGTTAACATTGTAAGCCTAAATTTAAGCTTACATGGAAACATTAATTTTTAGATTCATCCTGTCCTGTACATATTAGACACTTTTACTAATCTTATTAAAGCTAAATACATAAAATCAATACTAAAAACTCCCTATGTCTAAAATAAAGAGCAGAATCAGCATCAGTATATTTCTTGAATAATTTGTTCATTTTATTTTATTTCACTAATGTATAAAGATAAACATAGCTGTAGGAGCACCTGCACAGAGGTAGAAACCCAATTCTTGTATTAAGCAACTGACACAATATTAAGAAATAATAAAAGGGATTCTGTTCACAGGTATGCCATCATTGCATCCACCAAAAATTGCCTTAAGAAATAATGTGAATAAAGGTATGGACCTTATAATACATTCTGAAGTTCAGCTGAGAAGAAGGGTAGAAAATAGGCCTGCATGAAGCTTTGGGTGTTGATTCAATCTGGAGGAGATTCAGCCCAATTCAGAGACAAATTTCTGAATCCAAATTGAATCTGGAGACCAATACAAAGGTCTGAATTGATTCAAAGCTCTCCATATCAATTCTGAAAATATTAGGAGAGCTTTGGAGATGTGGGCAGTCCCCATTCACTGCTGCAGGGAGCTAGACCAGGACTCTGTGCCAGTAAGTAGGAGGCAAGGGTGGAACTGGAGGAGGGAGGAGGGGACCATGGAGGGGACTGCCAACAGGCTCCATCCCCTACCTGCTCCCCTAGTCCCCCTGAGCACCCCCAAACCTCACCCACTCTCCCAGCCCTTCCCCCAGCTGTCCTGCCTGGCCCTAGCTTCTGGTTCTTTAAAGAAAAGAAAAAAGCCCCGCACTCAATGGGAAACAATGCTTCCTGTTTTCCAGCTGGTGTAGGCTACTCTCTTGAGCTAATGAGGTCCAACAGTTACATATTCACTTATAGGGGTTTTCTTGCTCAATGACTGCATTTCTTATGAGAAGGGATGGCTTTGCCCTGTGCTTCAATGATTATGTTTTTGAGCGATGATCATTCTTTATGTTCTCCCTTTTCTGGGGGGGTATGGCCACTGATTGCCTAACTGACCATTTCTCTCAGATTGTAGAAGTCATCTTTTCCAAAGTTAAAGATTTCTGTTTTACTGAGGGGTTCGTCTGCTCTTTACTGAACTAAGATAGTGACTTCTGACGTGGTCACTGTCACCAAGCTTCCGCTCAATCTGCAGAATGCTTACCAGGTCCTGATTAGGTAGAGGTCATCCATGCATGTGAGAAAGCTATGGCACCTGTCAGACTTGGCCATGCGCTCATCCCAAAAGATGTCAGGGAAGTTGAAGTCCCCCATGATGATTAAGCATCAGGAGCACATAGCTTTGACTGGTTCCCAGTCTAGGTCTTCCTCCTGGTGCAGGATCTACAGTAGACTCCTACAAGTAAGTCACCCTCCCCATGTTCTCTTCATATCTTGGCCCAGAGGGTCTCGATACCCTTTCTGATTTGGAAACTCAATCTGCAGGGAGGCGAGCTGATCTTTGATGCAGAGAGCAACACCCCTACCCCTCTTTCCCACATAGTCTCTCCTATACAAGGTGTAACCATCTACTGCCAATGACCAATCATAGGTGCCCCACTGTCCCACTGGGTCTCTATTATTTCTATAAGGTGGCAGTCATTATCACATAGGAGAAGGGACAGTTCCTCGTGCTTGTTTCCCAAGCTGTTGGCATTTGTATACAGGCAGTTAAATCTGCCATTTGAAGCCCAATGCTTCCCTGAGGAGTTAAGAGGGACTTTTCCTCAGGCTGTCACCAGAGCAGGACCCCTTAGGCTGTCTCATTTATTGGTAGTGCAGCTGACATGACCTGGGATAAAACTGTTAGTAGACCACCCATCCCCCAGAGGTCTCAGTTTAAAGCCATGTCAAGAACATCAGCTATTCTTGCCAAGAAAAGCTTCTTCCCTTTCCAGGTGAGGTGAACACCATCCCTTCCCAACAGTCTGCTCTCTCTGAAGTGTGAACCATAGTTGAGGAAGCCAAACCCCTTGCGATGGCATCATCACCAGAAATCACTTTGCCGATGCACCTATCTTGTTGGAGCCCATGTCCTGCGACAGGGAGGATTGAAGAGAAAATTATCAGTGCCCCCAGACCCTTGAACTCAGTTTCTAGAGCCCTGTAGTCACACATGACCTAGCCTAGACTTCTTCAAATCAGATTCACCCAAATAGATTTGGGACAGTGATTCAAATAACTGAATCGAATCACTGTCCCCTGCATTAACCAAATCTGAATCCGAAGTGAATTCTAGCTGCTTCACACAGGTCTAGTAGAAAGGGAAGGTTAAACACAAAAGCTTAGAGCCCTCCATTAAGGATATACTTGTTCTTTTCTCCTGCACCTATCTTGCCTTCCACTCTAGAGAAATGGAGTGCCACATTAAGTACCCAGCTAATCTAACTTCTGTATAACCCAGTTCTATAGGAATTCAGTCTGTAAGAGTTTGCCTTTATTTTACTGGGCAGTGGATATGATTAAAAAACTGTCTTCCATTCTGTAAAACATCAAGATTTAACAATTTGTCTTTCAGGATGAAACCAAGATTGCCACGTGAAAATATGTCAAAAGATTCTCAAAAAATGTCAAAAGATTGTCATGTGAAATAAAAGGGGCAGGTAGGAGGAGAGAAAGAACTCTATTCCAAATGCCTTGGTAGTATGGGTGTTCATCTCATCTACTAAATGGTAGATGTGGATTCAACTGCCTGCTTTATCATTATTTCAAATCTCAAGTGCATGCCATGACCACCAGAATAGTATCACCTATTCTGGACAAAAAACATATTCTTGCTCTGATCAGAAGTTCTATTTGTAAATTATGGAACATTCCAACATTAAATTTTAATTGAAATCAGTATGCCCTACCTCCCCACTTATTCCCTTAAAAAATATATATATATATTAAAACAAAGTACCATTTTTCTGTGAAAAAATATTTTGTACAAAAATCTCTAACTACTTCTGCTTGGAAGCAGAATGAGGTCCATTCCCTCTACAGTATAACAGACCAAATTATAAGTAGCTTTCTACATCCAGTTCAGCAATTTATATTCTGTCTCACCTGGGCTTATATGCAAGGTGAAAAGAGGGAGGGGTAAAGTGGGGAGGGGCTGAGTCCCTGAATAGGAAGAGAATAATAGCTTGGGTGGGGCCAGAGAGTAATAGTAATGAGGAGGAGAGATTTGTTCTGTGTCTCTTCCCCCTGCCATCCTATCCTCCCCATCACCCCCATCACCCTAATCCTAGTTCCTGATGTGTCCTAGTACCCAGAGGAATTGGCCTTTTTCTCAACCTATAAGGATACCTCCTTAGATTGTACCCTCCTGGTTAAGAAGGGCTAGTCTAGAAGATTCAAATAAAAGAGGACTGACATATATGCAGTTAAACCATATTGTTCATAGCTCATTTCCTAGTTATTCTTGTTAACAACACTTTTTATGACCTATTAACACTTGTTGACATCCCATTATTCTCATCCAAACTATAACTGGAGCTGACCCTGAGGTTGGATTACTAAAATCAAGCAGCCACATTACATCCTACCTAAGATGTTACAGAAGGACAGAAGAACCACAGCTCAGCAAAGAGCTAAAGCAAAAGCCATTGCATTTTAACTACCTTTTTAAAACACACTGCGGTATTTACAGCACTCTACTAATGTAATTTAGTTTGAAGCATAAACAGAATTAAACAGTATTTTTTAAACTTAGATTTTGGTTATGTTCCAAGCTAAATTACATTAGTGGAGTGTTGTAAATACTGCAGTATGTTTTAAAGGAGGTAGTAAAATGTGATGGCTTTTACTTCTGCTCCTCTCTGAGTTCTTCATCATCTGCCTTCTGTAATGTCTTAGGAGGTACTGTAACTGTGCTCTCTAGCTTGCCAATATCAGGGTCAATACAAGTTACAGTTCAGAAAAGAATAATGACAAGTGAACAAATGTTAATAGGTCATAAGATATGTTATGAACAAGAATGACTAGAGAATGAAATGAGAACTTCATGACTACGTGGTACTGTCAGACCTCATTAAACTGAATCTACAGTAGATATTGAGAGCAGAGCCTCATGGAGTATGTACATGAGTTTAGTTACCAGTATTGAATTTACCTTACATCATTCTTTTAATTAAATGCTGTCAAGGAATGTAAGGATAAACTGTATATGCTTGAGGTTTTGAAAACTGAAGAAAGGATCTAGGTACATAAATCCCATTAAAGGAAATGGGAATTCTGTCCCTAACTCTCTTAACTGGCTTTGAATAATATAATGTATGTATTTATGTACAGAGAGGAAATACACATTATGGGGAAGTGTAAACAGCTCTTTGGCACAGGGGTGGGATAGCTACAGTACTCACAACTCAAATGACAGGTCACAGCTAAATTATGAATCATAAAATTAATTCTAGTAAAACTTCTATAGCTGCATTTTATAGAAGAGCTAACTTATAATATATTAAAGAGGTTTGTTTTTCTTTTTGTTTCTGTTTTAATTTCAGTGCATTTCTAGTGGTGTTGTATTTCTTATGCTTTCAGGTGAAAGCCAACCATCCATGGATTATTGTCTACCTTGTAGACACTGCTGTATCTATAATGTAATGTAGACATGCACCTGAACTATGTTTGTATTTTCTATTTATATATATTGGATACCATATAGCTGCCTAACTTAATCATAGAACTACAGATTTTTGCACAGGTTGCAAAAGCCATACAATATTTAGAATAAATACCTTGGCAGTTAGCCTATAATGAGCTCGTGCTGCTGTGGGTTGATTACACTCAACACCCAAACCACCTTGTTTAAAGCTAGCTCATATATGTTTAAAAAACAATAAATTCACAGCAGTAAGCATCCATGCTACTGACTGTAGCATAGACATTTTCTTAATCCAATTCAGTAATTAGTCCTTCATGTTCCAGAAAATAAATTCAGATTCCAAAAAGCTGTTTATCTTGAACATATCTTTACATTTTATTGTTCACAAGTAATGAGGCCAGGTATAGATTGTGCTTTCATTAATATGTTGTTGAGAGATAAACATGTAATGTGTTTGCTGTTAACTATGGATGTACACTACCTGCTTTAAATGATGGCAGGCTTATAGGTCTCCTTCACAGATTTTACCTTTTAGTAACATTAAATGTGTAATGAATTAATTTTAAAACGTATCAGGGACAAAAGAAGAAACTTTGAAAAATGGAACATAAAGAATAAGATCTATCCATTTTTTTTCTTTTTAGTCACAATTACTGGATATAGGTAAAATATACATGGCTGAGTCTAAATCCAGCTAAACTTGCAAGAAGACAGAGACTTTGTGCTCTACTCAAGTTAACCAGCATTTCCTTACAGGTGCAACTGAAATGCTTCTTGACCCCCAAATGTCTTTTAAATATATAACTAAATGAAGTGAATGTTAAGAAAATCTATGTGTTCAGGTAGAGGCAGCCTGAGGACTTGTGTCTCTAGAGTAATTTATAAAAAGAAACTAGGCCAAAATCAGCTTTGGTATAAGCAGGCAGATCTCAAGTCATTGGTCTGACTGTGCTCCAATATAATCTGCAGGGATTCTAATTTTCTCTGTTTAAAAAAATCACAATTTCACTGATTTAAAAAAATGGCAAATTCTCTGGTTAAAAAAACCCAAATGAACATTTTTGCATGATTTAAATAAAATACCACTATATATATAGGTATCAGTTGAACACACAGTTTTATTGATATATTTACAATTTTAAAGCAGTTTGGAAGCCTACCAGTGCCTCAATCACTATAATAAAATAAATTCTAAATACCTATGCATTTTGACATTTGATTTGAGGTTTTTTTTATCATGGAAAATCAGAGATCCCCCTGCCCGCTTTGCTCACCAGGACGCGGGTCCAGCTGCAGCTGTCTCTGCCACTGGTTTGTAGTGCTAAGCAGCCCGCATATGCTGGTGCCCTTCACCTGCCTGTGCCATTGCTTCTTACTCCCAAGCCATAGCCCCTTCATCCTGCTGGTGCCCCTCAGTCAGGACCCACAGCCTCACTCCTAACCCACAGCCCCCTGACTCTGCTGGTACCCTTCACTCCTGACCTGCTGCCTCCTACTCCCAGTGTATGAGGAAGGGAGTGAGTATATGGAGAAGATGGGGAGCCACAAGTGACATGGTGGGAAGGACACATGTTCACTGAGATGTTGGCATCCACAGTAGGATGTGGGGCTGCAACTGGGCCAGACCAACAGGCAGGACCCGGCACTGGAGGGAGCACTATGACATCACATGGAGGCATGTAAATGGCAGCAGTCGTAGTGTGAAATTGTGCCTCCTGCTGCTGCTGGGTGGCCAGGAGGTACCTCACTTTGGTGGCGATGACCATGGAGGCAGCTCTTGCCCAGATCTGGTCACCCTGGATACAACTCTGTGCCCTGCTGTGAGTGCAGAAATATCAGGGGGCACATGCCCCCTCTGCCACATAATCTGTGTCCTCCTGCCCCCTACCCTCCCCCCAACATGTGGCTTGTGCCCCATCCTCCCTTTGTGGTCTGTGCCCCTTCTCCCCTGAGTGGGCTTTGCCCCTTCCTCCTCCAACAACATGTGTCTTGTGCCACTTTCCTTTCCCTCCCCAGCCCCCAAAGATTTACCCAGCGGAAGTTGCAGGAGCTGTTCTCTGCCACTGCCTGGCTCCTACGTGCATGCAGGCACATGTATGTGGTGCCCCTACTTTGATTGCCCTTCTTCTGCTCCCCACAGCCCAAAGCAGCCCCTTGCAGGCTGGAAGTTGGCCATCCTGCAAAGGGAAACCCTCTGTTTCCCACATTTTTCTCCATTAAAGGAGAAAATCAGTATTTTCCCTCAACAAACAAAAAACCTTGGTAATCTGTAACTCAGCTAGCCAATTAATGATATATTAAAATTTCCATGTAACATCAGCACATGAACACCAACATGAGGGCTTTAAAGGAGGGATTTAAACTAGGCACATCTAGGGCTGAGGAGAAGGTTCTACTGTGGAAGCAAAATCCACTAGCCATAACAACACATGGGAGGGCATTCAAACAATGGATGTCCAGATGGGTTCTAGCATCCTGAGGCAGAGTCATTATGACAGAAAACCTGAAGTCACTAAGGGAAAGCTCAGATGCCTTTATGGAAACACGAGGGACATGGGAAATAAACAGAAGGCACTTCTTCTGGCCGATGAGGAGTTCAACTTGAATGGGTTGACGGAGACCTGGTGGGATGATATGCATGACTGTTCAGTTATTATTGAAGGTTACAGGCTTCATAAGAAAAAGGGAGGAGGTATGGTCCTCTACATAAAAGAGTAGTACCTATCTTTGCAAGTCACTTTTGACAGCAGAGAAGGGTCCTTGTAACCCTCTGGGTCAGACTACAAGGGGGACTGGGAGAGGGAGACCTAATTGTGGAAGTCTACTACAGGCCTCCCTCCCAAGACAAGGTGAGCAATCAAGCATTTTCAGGAGAACTAACAGAGGAAGCTAGCACTAGAGACGTGATTGTTGTGGGTGACTTCAACTACCCAGACATCTGTTGGGAAGACCATTTGGCCACCTCCAGCAGGTCAGCCAACTTCCTAGTGACAATAGATGTTCTGTTTCTGACACAGGTTGTGGAAGGGCCTGTCAGGGGCAAAGTCACTCTGGACTTAGTGCTGGACAAAGGGAAGGGCATCATAGGTGACCTGATGATTGGTGGTATTCTGGGCAATAGTGACCATGACCTGATAAGTTTTACCATTCACCATAAATCTGGGAAGTTAGTCACCAGAATAGAACTTCAAGAAGGAAAATTTTGGCAAACTCAAGAGCCTCATTGGAGAGGCCCTCTGCAACTGGCATTTGGATGATCTTGATGTGCAGGAATGATAGTGCTTCCTTAAGCAGACAATTCTTGTGGCTCAAAAACAGGCCATCCCCACACAGGCAAAAAGCAAGAAAAAAGCCAGATCTTCTTGGCTTGTCAGTGATATTAGGGAGTTATTGAAAAAGAACAAAGAATTGTATATGCAATGGAAGAATAACTCAGCAACCAGGGATCAATACACCCATATCGCCAGGGCCTGGAGATAGAAGCACGGAAAGCTAAGGCAGGCCTGGAGATCAAACTGGCAACTGATATAAAGGACAACAAAAAGTCCTTCTACAGATACATAGGGAGCAAGAAATAAATTGGGGCTGTACTAAGGAGCAAGAAAAAACATCGACCTCTACTGAATACCCAGGGGCATCCCACAGCTGACACACACAAAAAGGCAGAACTTCTGAATATATACTTTGCGTTGGCATTCCTGAAACCCAACAGGGGCTGCTCATCTGACCAGAGGCTCATGGAGCAAGGGGAAAGTAACAACCTACATGAAATCAACCCATAATGGGTGAAGGATCTTTTACAATGATTGGACATCTTCAAGTCAGCTGGGCCACATGACCTGCACCCAAAAGTCCTGAAAAAAATGGCTGAACGTATAGCAACACCATTGGCCAAGCTATTTGAAGAGTTATGGAACTCAGGAGTGGTCCCAGATGACTGGAAGAGGGTCAATGTGGTGCCTATCTTTAAGAAAGGGAAGATGAATGATCCCACAAGCTATAGGCCAGTCAATTTGACCTAGGACTTGGATAAATCTTTAAAAAGTTAGTTAAGGAGGCTATCAACTACAAGCTGGTAATGGATGATGTGCTAAACAACAAAAAACATGGCTTTGTTGAGGGTAGATCATGCCTGACAAACCATGTGTCCTTCCATGGCCAGGTCACTAACCATCTGGATGAGGGACATGAGGTTGACATAATCTACTTAGATTTCAGTAATGCCTTTGACTCTGTCTCCCAAGGGATTCTCTCTAAGAAACTGGAGAGTACTGGGCTGGACCTGTCTACAGTGACTTGGGAGGACAGCTGGCTCAGAGGCTGCTCCCAGAGAGTGATGATTGATGGGATGGCCTCATTATAGAAGACTGTCACCAGTGGGGTCCCCGAGGGATTGGTGATCAGACCTATGTTATTCAATACACTCATAAACAATTTGGATGAAGGGGTAGAAAGCGCAATGATTAAGCTATCAGATGATACCAAGCTGTGAGGAAATGTGGGCACAGCAGATGATAGGGTAAAGATCCAGGAGGACCTTGAAATACTGGACTTATGGGCAGAACAAAATCAAATGAGATTTAAGAGGGAAAAGTGCAAGGTCCTTAACCTGGTTAGAAAGAATCCTCACCACAACTATACAATGGGTGGTGGCCTACTGGCTAGCACAACATCTGAATGAGACTAGGGTGTGATGATTGGCTGGAAGATGAATATGACCCAACAGTGTGATGAGGCTGCCAAAAGGCCAATAAAACTCTAGAATGCATCAGTTGCTGTATGGTCAATAGATCCAGGGAGGTACTCCTCCCTCTCTATTCATCATTTGTGAGGCCTCAGCTGGAGTAGTGTGCCAAGTTCTGGGCACTGCACTTGAAGAAGGACATAGATAAGCTTAAGAGGGTACAAAGAGGGCCACTCATTTGATTAAGGGCATGGAGAGTAGATCCTATGAGGAGAGACTGCAGGAATTGTGCCTGTTCAGCCTGAGAAAGAGAAGGTGACTTGATAGCTGCCTACAAGTACCTCAGGGGGGAGCATCAAGGACTAGGATAACAACTATTCAGGAGGGCACCTCAAAGGAGGATGAGGACCAATGGGCGTAAATTAATAGCGAGTAAATTCAGGTTGAATATAAGGAAAAAGACTCTGTATGGATCACCAGAATTGGGAAAATGCTCCAAGCAGAGGTGGTGCAATTGCCTTCCTTGGAGGTATTCAAGGTGAGGCAACTTGCTGAGCTCATCTGAGCCCAGTACCCATGGCAGACAACTGGACTTGATGACTGTACAGGTCCCTTCCAGTTCTATGATTTTATTCTATAATTCCTATACCAACAGAAAAAAGGGAACTTGAGACTGGCCATTCAAAATTAAGACAATAATTCAGTGTTGACAAAAAAAGGAGAATCCTCCTCTCCTCTCTTCAGGAGGGTCTTTTAACCTATATTATCAATAGCACCTGTCAGATATAAGTAAGGACTGTGCAACAGGGATTGAAATACATTTTCAAACAGAAAAGAAAAGCTTAATAGATATAAAGAATGTGAACTAGACTTCATGCAAATGAAACTTGTCACAAATATCTATCATGTGGATATTTTACCATTTATCATTTGGGCCTTACATTTGTTTTGTATCCCACTTGCAAAGTGAACCAATATAAGATTTTATTATTTTCAAGATTAAGTGATGGTGAAATGCAACTTGTAGCCATCCTCCTGTCATTATGGTTAATGAGGTCATTCCAATATTAAAAATGTGTCTGGACAGCCAAATCATAAGCAGTAGTTCTTACATACTGAACCTTGTCTGTTTTCAATAGGCAAATAAGTTTTGCAGGTTTAATTATTTAGGCAGTATTTCATAAGCATGTGGATTTTTAGCAGAGTGACAGACATATAGAGCTATTTATTTATTTGCATTTGTAAACAACATGAACTCAATGATGAAAAACTACTGTTGTTCCACAGTTTGATCATTTAATAACCATTTGTATTTTGTACTTGAATAAAACTGATGTTAAATGTGACTGACAGATAGAGGATCTGATATTGCTAGTATTCAATATGCATGTTTTGGCTTACTAGCCAACTGTAGTGTAAAACATTTATAGAAGGAATAACACCATTTGGGACCAATTGAGTGCTTCTTACTCAAGCAAAATTTCCCACTGGCTTTAATGAGAAGTTTTATCTGACTTAGACCTAGGGCCCCCTATACATTACATGTATCACACAATTACCAGGTTAATTGCGCAATTTTTGTAGACCAGTTATATGTGCAAATTAACTGTCATACCATAAAAGTTCCAACCAGCTATAAAGTTAGAGCGGTAAAATGTCCAAGAACTTTAGAGAAGATTTAATTTGCATTTGTAGCAGCATCTCCCCCTGTGGCTAAGAGCCCTGTCATCTGACAGGGCTTCCAGCTGCAGGGGGGTTCATAATGTACAGCCAAGGCTGGGACAGAGCCCCACAGCTATGAACTGGGGGATGCCCCAGCACCCGTGGGGTGTTGTCAGAACCCAGAGCCTGCAGCTGCAGGACTCTCAGTCCTGGATGTTGTGGGGTGCTGTTGAGACCCAGAGTCCTTCCAGCTGTGGACTCTTGATCCTCTCAGCCATAGGCACAGCTGTGCGTCCCTTTAGCTAGAGGACTCATAATTACAGAAGCTTTCTACTTGCTGGTACAGGGGAGCCCAGGA
Source organism: Caiman crocodilus (assembly GCA_030014935.1). Taxonomy (NCBI): domain Eukaryota; kingdom Metazoa; phylum Chordata; order Crocodylia; family Alligatoridae; genus Caiman; species Caiman crocodilus. Next base: position 47,178,053 of record JAGPOW010000261.1, on the reverse strand, counting down.
TGTATATGAAAATAAATAGAAGTCTAAAATTCATAGTATCATAGTATCTAGGGTCAGAAGGGGCCTGGAGCAGGCCATCTGGTCTGACCCCCTGCCAATGGCAGAAACGAGTGCCAGGGTCACAGGACCCCAGCCAAGTACCTATCTAATCTACTCTTAAAGATGCCCAAGTTAGGAGCAAGAACAACTTCCCTAGAAAGCTGGTTCCACATCCTAGCCACCCTAACTGTGAAGTAGTGTTGGGGGGCTGGATGCGCAGGTTCTGGGTGGGGGGGGGTAAAAAAAAATTCACTGTATTAAGATTCAGATCAAACTTTCATTGTTTTGGTGATCCATACAGAGTCAGCCTTAGGGAAAATGGTGCCCTGGGCTAACTTGTATTTTAGCAGTCTCTCCCTCCACCTCCCTGTGCCCCCCATGGGTACCCCCTTGGTGCCTCCAACAGGTACCCCTCTGGTATCCACCCCACAAATCACTGGCATTGCTGTCCTGCTACAAAGAGCTTCTATCAGTTGGGCCAGGGAACTGGGCAGGGCATTTCTCTGTGGCAGGGATGATCAGCTGTAGCCCCATGGAGCTGAAATGGAGGGAGCAGAAGCCTGTAATGAGCAGCCAGAGATTGCTGTCAGAGGGGTCCAGTGTCCTGCAACTGCCATGGGGCTGCCCCAACACCTGACACACAACCAACAATGTGCAGATGAGCCTTGGCCAAAGCTCTCCCCCACCAGCCCCAGAACTCCCTGCATATGCTGTCCTTCCCTGCCCTGCCCCACCCCACCCAGGCAGGAGCAGGTGCTGCTGTCCCCATTCATGGAATCTTAGGTCATTCCACCCTGCCCTACTGAAACCCCACTCCCCTGAGCAATGCCCCAGACTATCACGACTATCTGCTGTTCACAGCACCAATGCAAGTTTGTGTGTGTGTGTGTGTGTATGTGTGTGTGTGGCACCCCTCTGCTCATGGTTCCCTAGGCAGTTGTCCACATCACCCATTCCTAAGCTGGCTCTGGGCCCATGTGTACAGATGGGGATAACTATACTTTCCTATTTCATAGGAGTGATATGAGGATAACTTCTGTAATGTTTATGGACCTTCTAGCTCTAAGGCTCTGATGTTTGTATTGACTCCTGTGTTAGAAGCACATGGTCTCTTATAATTTAAAACTAAGGCGCCTTTATCTGCCAGGGTAAAATAAACCACCCTTGGTATGGATGATAATAACAGCCAGAGAGAGAGAGATTAATCAATTTAGATTGAAGCTGTCCAGAAAATAGAAATCATTTCCCAAACACAATTTTGCACTTTTATAAATTCTTTTTTTACCCCATATCAGATTAAAAAAAAATAGGTGTGTTAACCCCTAATGTGGGATTTCTTGGGGGGTGGGAAATATTCATGAGAAAAGAAACTGTATTTTTTAGTTTAACAGCCTGCTACTTAGCAGTAGATAGTAAAGCTGGTTGCCTGGCTCCTAAGCAATAGGGGTGTGCAAAATGGGTCATATACAATTTGGATTCACCCTGAATCATGAACAGGGATTTGATTTGTTGATTTAGATCACTGTTCAGATTCGATTCGGCCAAATCAAAATCTGAAGATTCAATGCTGATTTGGAGAATCAACAATTTGGTCATAGACACAGCTTTAAATGTTTTTTTCTATATACGTCAAGGTACCAAACATAGCTCACAAATGCTGTGATACTGGTATGGTTGGAGGATCCCACAGAAGCGTGGAGGGAGGACCCCCAGGATGCTTGCTGATGAACCCAGAAGTGGACTGGAAGTACTTCTGGTCCATTCCAAGTCGGTCACTGAGCGCGTGGGAGACCACTCCCCACCGTACACACACCCTCCCCTTGGCTCACTGATCGGCCTTGGGGGGACCCCAGATGCCCCCCCCCCCAATCCAGGAGGTACACACTCCCCAGTGGACTCAGAAGTGGACCAGAAGCACTTCTGGTCCACTTCTGGGTCCACTGCTGAGCATGCTGGGAACACCCCCCATGCTTCCATGGGACTCTCCATCTGCCCCAGCATCTCAGCATTCACAAGCTGCCTGATACTCTGAGGAAGCTAGAGAAAAAACATTTAAAGCTATATCTATGTCCAAATCATTGAATCTTTCTGAATCTTGTTGAATCAGTTCAGAGGGTTCTGATTCAGTTTGGAGATTAAAGGGTCTCCTGAGTCGATTTGGATTCGGAGATGCAGCCGCTGAATTGGGCTGAATCTCCTCCAAATTGAATTAATGACTGAAGCTTTGCACAACCTTACTAAGCAGCCTGCCTAGTGGGGACAGATTGTTTCTAGGAAGTATGGGAACCAAGTGTATGAGCTGTCTAGGTATCTAATCAGGAATATTGAGACTGAGCAAGATTTCTAAACTTCACACAGAGATTGCATTAAATCAGCATTTTTTACATAAAACTGCTTAATCTCAAAATTTCTGGCCAGCTCTGGTTAAGGTAAAAGAAAAGTTAGACAAGACCTTTTCTTGAATTCTCCAGGAATCCAGCATTAATGGAGTTTATTTGAGGTATACTAGAAGATTCCTTCTCAAGATTTATTAACTAAAGTTTGTAGGACATTTTGAGGATAGTTTGTAAGCTTCCTACGCAACTGTTTCTTATATTGAAAGAGAACGTTCCTTCACTTTCTACTCATGACAGAGCTGCAGATGCCACAGCTGAATTCAACAGCTAAAGCTTCAGTATAAGGAAAGGCATGGAGACCAGTGCTGCCAATAGCGATCCACATTGTATCTAAGAATGTCTAAGAGAGTATGCTCCCCAACACACCCTGCCCATTTACTCTTATTCACCCGCACCAAACCCGGAAATACTACAGCGAATCTGCTCTCAGGGTATTCACTTCTGTCCCTCCAAGTTTCTGTTTCTGGCATGCCTAAGAGTAGCCATGTGGGGTAGTGCTAGAGCATTAGGAGTAGTAAGCAAAGTATGATAGAGAAAGCCTCCCCCTCACCCATACAGATCTATTTTTCATGGTCAGAGACAATGTATGGGAATGCTGTACAGTGAAGGTAGCCATGAAGATACCTTGACTTATACGAGTCACATTTTCTGTAAAGGTCCAGATCAGTTGATACTGTATTGTGAATTGTGATTTCAAGAAAAGCGGAGTTAAGAAACCGTGATACTTTTTATAGTCTTGGGAGTAAGAAATTTAACAGCTAATGCTAACTATGCTCAATGAACATCTACAATGCTGTTGTTCCTGCCACCTCTGCTATTTGGTGCATGGCACTTCAACTAGTGATCATTGAATGGCATATGAAGCCTTGTTGTTTTACTTGAGAATGATTTCTTTTAGAAATGGTTATAAGCCTTAAATGAAGAAAGGAGGTTGCAAGAATACTTCCATTCCCTAGATGTGGAGAGGCCTGTCAGCAGGAAGGGTTTAGAGGGAGAGACCTTTCATTTCCACAAACTGCAAGAATGTTTTTAATGGCAGTGCTTGGCTGGGAGGATAGGGATCCAGACTGTAACTCATTTGCCTATAGCCTGTGCCACAGAAGTTAGTAGCAAGGTGCCATTAATTCAGCAGTATCAAGACAGAGAAGTAGCTACATTTCAGCTTTTGGAAAGCAATTTCAACTAATATAATTGAATCATTTTTTAGCATTTGTAATGTGCTTTGGGATCATTCTGGATAAAGGAAACAATGTAGATGATTATTACACAGCTGTATATTCTTAATGAGGAAGAATGTTTGGGAACTTTTTAAATAGATACTAAGTAGAAACAGCATGTGGAATGCCTTTATGTAGCACCTCTCATCAAAGAATCAAAAAGTGCTTTTAAATATTAATTGGTACATTCTACCTATAGAGGAAGTTAAATATTTTACCTAGTTTACCAATGGAGTAAATTGAATTGAAGAGTGGTTATTTGAGTTTAATCAGTGGAAAAGCTAGAAACAGTATTCTCAGTCCTGGCAAAGTAATGGTAACTGACTGCTCAGTGTTCATTATAAATCCCTTTCTATGGCTATCCACAAAAAATATGAGTATAGTAGAGCCCACAGTTGCAGATCCAGGTTATCTGACTCAGGTTGTTGAGACTTATATATTCCTCTCTAGATGTTTCTGGCTCACTCCCTATTCTGGATCATGATGGCAATGGCCATACAATCATTTAACTTGAAGAAAATTAAAGGAAATGTAGTTCTTAACACAGGTGAGCAGTTTTCAAAATCTTGAGCATGCTTTTAATTAGCATTAGATTTTTCTCTTCCAAAAGCTATGGTCTATTAATTTAGCTTTACAGAGAACATCTCACAGGTTTTTATTTGAAGCTTATTATATATGCTTGAAAGGTACATCACACTGGCTGTTGGAGAGCTCCTTCTTTTCCTACTAGATGCTGTGGAGGAAGGAACATCCACTAATGAAAGATGTTTTTTTTCCACAGCATCAACAGAACTGCAGTGCCTTTAAAACGTGTCTTGCTTCTGAAGCCCTGATTAGTTGGAATGTGAGTAAGCAGGAAGTGGGAAACAAGATGTCAGGAAAACCTGCAAAATCTCCCAGAAACAGCTGGAGCTGTGATGCATGAGCAACAATTGTTCCCACTGAAGGGATACAGCAGGCTTTAAAAAGCTGGAGTAAGTGGCTCTGGTGAACCTGCATAGTGATCCCCATAAGAATCAGGCATATTCAAAGAAGGAAGCCTCAATTAGTGACTGAAAGTTTGTATGACACGTTGACGAAGAGGCATGGTATGTTTAATTGTCTAGGCCTGCATGTTGTTGGGACTGCTAGACAGAGAGAAGTAACAAGAACCCTTGTAATGGCTAGAAGATGATACTTAGAGGTTTGTTTTTGGGAATTGACTTGTAGGTAAAGTAGGTATTGCATCAGAATGATGGTTGAGGGCAATGACAAGGGTTAACTGATTTCTAAAAGACTGTTTGTGACAAAGTTTCTTCAAGGCCCACTGTCTGACACAGGCAAGCACCAAGCAGACATACAGTTTGGAAAATTAAACATATGTTCCATAATATGAGATAAAAGTGTCTGTCGTGTTGGCCAAGTCACAGTAGTGCCCAGCTGCAGAACCCTTGGAATTTCCAGTTTTGGTAACTGGAACAAATTAGGTAAAACTAGAAAGAGCCCAAATTAAGATGTGTGCATGTGAAGGGTTTGTGAAAAAAGGAAGTGAGTGGCAAGCAGTGCTCCTCGTCATTCCCAGAACCACCAGTAGCGCTTCACCTGGATCCCCCACTCCCCAGCTAGCACTCTTTGGGGAGGCACCAGCATTCCTTCTTGCCCTTCCTGCCCGTCACTTAAGCAGGGAGTGCTGGCTGTCAGAGGGTATACATGCACTCCCATGTACCCCTATTACATTGCCACTGCCACTGTCTGGGGTGGGGAGCTCAGCCTCTGAACTTCAGGCTGCTGACATCTGATTTTCGAGAGAGAACCTGAGAGTGAAGCTCGTGTACTGGCCAGACTTACTCTGACTCTGTGAACCATAGGACTGGTAGATCTAGAATTGTTTGCATTGTTCTTATCTGCTATCACTGTGTATCAACAACATTCATCTATTATTGAATGGAGAGATTGTGGTTGGTTTGAGAGTTTGGATCCACCCAGAACATGGTATCTGGATCATAAATCCAGTGCCAACACCATAGAGAAAGAAAGGATCAACTTGAAAAGAAAGCTAACCCAACACCAGAGCAACACCAAGCAAAGTGACAAGTACCCAGAAGAGCAAAGACTTAGTCTCATCTCTCCAAACATTCACTGGAAACAGACTGGAGTTGGGATACTTTGGATTCTACTCATCTAATGCTGACTGAGGTGACTGTTAGAGAAAAAGAGAAGTGATGATGATACTGTTGTCCTTCCTTAGTGCAGGCAGTATAAGGAGTCTCTACCCCAATGAATCTGGGCTAAGAATCTGGAATTCATTATTAAGCAAGGGAAACACCTGCCTTACTAGTGGAATCTTGAACAAGATTGGGGGAGTTTTAATAGGAACACACATCAGGAACACACAGGACAATATCTCAGAGGAAAGCCTAGCAGACATCTGGGCCTCCTTCAATGACTCTTTAAGATTACAATGCACCAGTCTCTGTTCTTTACAACAAGACTGCTAATTCAAAGGGAGGATATATTAATGCTGGGCTCCAGTATGATGAGGCAGACTCTTAGCTTGGGGAGTCTAGCTCAATCTCTCTCTCCCCCTCTGGCTTGATGAATATGTGTAATTATATAATGCGAAAATGGAATAGCTTCAGTAAGGAGGAATTGAGAGTACACTCTAAAATAGGGTGGTGGTCAGGAAACTCTCCTGAGGGTAGATGTGTGGGCTTGAACCAGCTGAGGCAGAGAAGGAATTGCACCAAATCTCCCTCATCCTCCTGGACCACCTATCTCCTTTAAAACTAGGACAAGCCTATCTACTTTAAGAATCCCAGCCATATATTTATGAAATAAGGAGGATGTCTAACCAAATATTAATAAGAAAGTTTTGGTTTCTGCCTGAGTTTGCAAATTTTATGATTGATGATGACTAGTTTCTTTATTAAAAGTCATCTGTTCTTTCACTAAATCAGTTGAGTTACTGTATTCATCTCTGGACAGTTGCAGCTATCTGGGCAGCCCAACAATTTTGCATCTTATGTTGGACATTCATCTTTTAAATAGATTCCTGTCACTTGCTCTGCCAAAATGCTTAGCAGGATACATTTTCAAAGAGCACAGAGATATAAAACCTTAAGCCATAAGAGCATCTTTTTAAATTTCCAACTGATGACTGAAGTAGGAGGAGTATGGGGGAAGAAAAACATTAGATAGGAATGGATATAAAGAAGGGTCTACTTGCAATCTTTGATTGATTATGAGTGTTACAATTGCTGATCCTTTTTTTACTGAATTCATTTGGTACCTAGTTTTTCCATAGACATGACATATGTTTTTGTCAATTAAGAAACACAAATCTGTCCTTTTCAGAAGGAAAACATCTTGTCTCCAGTTACATTTTTGAATCACATTTCCAACAAGTGGCTCTAACAAAAATACACTTTTGCTGCAAGACAAGCAATTTCATCTTGAATTTAGCACTGAGATTCATGTCTGGCAGAGTCCTGTTCAACCATCATTTTCTCTCTGTCATCAGCTACAGTTCTGTTAATTTAAAGAGACACCATTAAGATAGAAGACATATTTTAACACATCCTTTCCTGTATTACTAATAACAAATAAATCAGTAAAGCAACAATGTTTAGATTCATTAGTTATTTTTCATTATTGAAACTATTGATACACATTTTTCAGTTTGTCCATTTTGAACAATGAATTTATCCTAATCAATTTCACTTTATTTTATAGGCACTTTCCTTTTCCAATCATCTGATGTGTAGATCCACATGCTTTAAACTGCCAAACACATAGGGGAGTTGCCAAGACACTAGAGGTAACAATCAAAATGCTGGATACTGGCAACAACAAAATCAATAACAATAAAAATAACATAATAAATTCAACATCTTATTTCTCAGCATTCTCATTTTCTATGCAGAGTAAAATATGGAAACACTGAATTATGGAGTTTACTAGACAAAGATAAGATTATTTTTTATGTTTGCACAAAGGGGCAACAAGTTTCAATATGGGGTTTTGGAGCCTGATCACACAGCATTTATTCAGGTAAATAATTTTTACACAAATGACTATATGATTAATCATACTGAAGTCAATGGGAATACACCTGTAAATAGAGATTACAGGATTAGATTTTCAGTTTAGTGGAACTATAGAATAGCACATGTTCCAGTAGGTTAACTGTGCATGTCTGTAGTTTTCCCTCTGTGTAACTCTGATTTACTATGCACCCTTGTGCAGACAGTTTAGTAATCTATCACGATTTGGCATATTCTTGCAGCATGCTTAATGAAGGAAACTACAATAATACAGGATACAAGATATTTTGTTACCATAAATTGATCCATGTACTTAAAGGTTTTTTGTCTTCAGTGTGAATTGTAGCATTTACAGAGCTGCAATCTGAAATGCCAAGAGTTTCTAATTTGCTTTATCAAATGTGGTATTGATTATATATTTCTTATATTCCCATTCTGTAAGTATCTCAAATTTACTGTTTCAAATCTGTAAAAGTAAGTTAAATTAGAAGAATCTGTATGCTGCCTAGTTCATTTTCTAACATTATGTTTTTGAAGAAATGTAATATTATATTTCCATCAATATTGTTTTCTATGAATTGTACTATTAAAGTTACTGATATTTTTAAAACATCTACATTTCCCCAAATTGACTGAAAAAGGATAAATGTTTTGGATGTTTAATGTTAGGGCTGTGACTTAGGATCTATACCAATACTATAAACATACCAAAGTACCTTTATAGTATTTTTGCTAAAATATATTAGTACTTTGATCTTGGTTGGTCAGGGAAGTGGAACAAGCAGAGACCCAGGGGGCATGTGCCTCACAACCGAGGCCTCAATATCTCCCGCTCCCCACAGTGGTGAGTGAAGGAGTGCGGCAGGGGCAGGCCCTGCACAGCCAGGGTGGGGCATGGGATGGAACCACAAGTCACTTGTCTGGGGGCACACAGGGACACAGGGGCACACAGCCCAGGATGGTATTGGGGGTATGTGCCCCCCAGATTTGCATGTGGGATAGTGTGGGATGGGGCAGGCTGGGGCCAGGGCAGTGATAGGCTCTTCCCAGCATGGTTGTTGGGCCACGCTGCCCTTGGGCTGGACAGCGGTGCTGGGAGTGGGGCTACGGGGGAAGAGCTGCAGGCACCCAAAAATTCACCATAACCCACTCCCGGCACTGCCACCAGCCCTGCTCCAAGCACAGCACAGCCCAAGCTTCTCTGGGAACAGCCCAGTGCAATCTTCCAGCCCTAGCCTGCAGAGGCAGTTCACCCTTCGGTGGGCCCTCATGGCGGGGGAAGGGGCAGGGGGAGGGAGAAGGTGTGCCAGGCTCTTCTTACTGGGACTTGGGCCATGCTATGTTCTGGATGGGCAGTGATGGCACTGGGAGGAGGTCAGGGGGGCTATGGTGAATTTTCAGGTGCCTGCAGTCCCAGGTGCCACAGATGGGAGGACATGTGTCCAATGGGGCTTCTGCCAGGGTGCGCACAGTGGCAGGAGTTCCCCACACCCCTGGAAGAGCTGCTTGGGCTTGATCCTCCTACTTTCCATCCAGCTGGGGCTCCATCCACCTTACCTCTGCTCCTGCCTCTGCTGCACTCTTTCCCTTACCATGAGGCCCTTGATCTGGGCCCCACTCCTTCCCTCCCCCCTGACTTGCTGGGCTGCTGGTGTGGAGAGGGGAGCCTAGTGGACTGACCTGCTGGACTGGGGGATGAGCACACACATGCATGTGTGTGCTCACCCCCCACCCCCAGCCTTAGCTCAACTTGAAGAGGCACTGCAATTGACCAGGCAATTGTGATTAACCAGTTGCTCTATAGCATAGATGAAGGGTTTCAACCTTACCTGTGTCCCTGTGCTCATACCATAGTGCTCTTCCTGGTGTTGATCTGCACCAATGATAGCAGTAGAGTAAGTGAGCTGTGATGCTGAGGTAAGTGGTGATGGCATGAGTTCAGATTCCATCTCTACTTTATTTAAAGCAGGTATTTGAATCCATATCTGCAAAGAAGCTATCCTAACCACTGGGCTCTCAGGTACTATGGAAAAAAAGATCTTGAAAAAAATAAAACAAAGAAACAAAAACACCCCCACTTTGTCAAAGTCAGTGAAAAGATTGAAGATGATAAGCATGCAGAACAATCCTGAGACAAAGAGGTTATTAGAGGCTGTGGTGAAAACAGTCAATGTTTAAAGAATCCAAAATGAAGTTGGGAAACAGCCTCTTTTTGTTTGGCAGTAGGAGTAAGGCAGCTGTCAGCTTGGTGCCTTAATGCCCTGTTGCTATATATGCATGAATATGTTAAGTGTTTTGATAGGATTTTAAAGTTTACACTTTGTGGGGTACAGCTTTCTTTACGTTAAATTTAAATATTCTTCCCATTAGCCCCAGAATGCCATAAATATTGCAAGTCAGAAAAAAAAAAAGTCTTACTACTTCAAAAGGTCCATTCCACTGAAGACTGAAAGTTCCATTCCACAGTAAGTGAAATGAAAGCTCTGTTCCATAATAAGTAAGTGAAAGGTCTGTTACATATTAAGTACCAAAGCCAGGATGTTCCTACCCAAGCTTATTTTCAAATATTGAATCTTATTTTAATATTTATTCTTATGCAAGATATAAGCGGATCTTTCCAAGCCTCCAGACAAAATGTGCCCCTGATTAAGGGGCACTAATACCTTTCTACACCTTTCTACACACAAGTTAACTAAACCTGATTGTACTGTTTTTATTAAGGTGATTTAAAAGGCTGTGTGGACAACCACATTTCAGACTAAGCTAGCATTGTTTAACTTAGGAATTAAAAAATAAACCATAATAGGTCATTTTTTAAATAGACTAAAAGTATCTACACAGGATTTGCACTGAAATAAACCTGTATATATAACACCTACATAATTTGCCTCTCAGAGTAAGGGTGGATCTAGGGGAAGGACTGTCAATACAGTTTCTTTTGATTCCTGCCCTACTCAAAGCTTAAAACAAACTGTCTGGCAGGGGCAGCTGCATTTTTATTCAGGATAAACTGAGTTAGTCAATTGACTTCATGGCTCATTATTATCAACCTAATTCCTGCTAATCTCTTCACTACATAGATGTTAGCAGCCCTTGGTCTTCCACTAATCAAGCTATCCTTTCTTATACAATTATCCTGTCTGTTACCTGCTTCTCTGCTCAATCCTTAGTGGTTCCACTAAAGGTATGCTGCTACCTAGGAACCTGTACTGGTTGGCTTTGCTCCTAGAGGATTTAAGCCCACAAAAAATCAGGGACAGGGAGATGAGGGGCAATGCTGAAAGCAGGTTGAACTCTGCAGGAAGTAGCAGTCAGTGGCAAGAAGGAGTTATAAATGTGAGGAGGAGAGGTAAGTTACTGCAGTACCTTTTCCTAGCTCATTCATTGCAGCAGATGAAAAAGGCTGTAGGAGGCTGACAAAGTGGCACAACCATGGCATCATAAAGTCAGGCATGGGTGGACCCAGATGAGTTGGTCTCCTCAAGTAAGGGTGATGCAAGCAGATAAAGAGAATCCTCTCCTGATCTCAACTATTTGTTTCTGTATATTGAGAAGTAAGGTCAGTGGAGGCTAGCTATGGGCATGCTATAAGCAGTTACAGACCTGTGCCCACCTGTGCTGTAGTTGGGGGCTTTAAGGTATGGGGAGAAACTTCTTGGCAGGGGCTTTGAAGGAAAGGGGTTCCTAGAGGCTTGAGGGGTGAATAGGAGCTAAAAAGACACTGTGAGGATTTCATGGGGAGGGGTTCTATGGGGTAGAGGAGTGTGAGGTAAGAAGGAACTGCGGCATTGTGGGGATGGGGGTTGTGAGTAGCAGATGGGGTTTAGGGATGAGGGAGGCAGGGGTGGTGAAATAGGGTGTGTGGTGAAATGGGGGCAAGAATTTTTGTGAGGTAAGGGGCTCCAGGGGTTGTAAGAGGCTGCAGTGAGTTTGGGGGAATCAGAAGGACAGGGGAGAGCTCTGGAGTGTGTGGGGGGTAGGGGGTTTAATGGGGACAGGTCTATGCACTGATGGGGAAGGGTAGCACTCAGCTAAGCACAAGAGAGATGGTGGAGTCTGATGGGACAGAGTTGAGCTGGGGAGGAGGGTTTAAGGAGATGGGGCAATGTGGAAAGGGTGGTGAGGGAAACTAGGGTTATGGCAGAGTATCTAGAGGGCACAGGTGCGAGGGTGCAGGGAGCTTGATCTGTGGCCAAGCAGGACGTATATCAACTGCTCCCTCTGACACCCAGTTGTAGTTAAACTGAACAATATACCTCTTTGCTCATAGCATATTAGTAAAGCTTCTAGTTTTCTGTTTGTTTGCTTGCTTGCTTGCTTGTTTTCTTGCTTTAACTAGAAAACTATAGTGGAGTTACTTCTAATTTACACCCGTGAGAAAAGGATCCAGACTACTATTTCAGTTAAGAGACTAACTCCTCCCCTCTGCCCCCCCACAAAAAGTTACGGTATTCTCAACACTTGGGCCAAGGTCTTGCTGTGTAGCTGACCGTATCCATGCATTCAGTTATGCTGTTTCCCAATATGTATTCCCTAGTGGATGTTAACTGTAATTGCAAAAGTATTCAGAATTACCATGCAGCTTGATGTGATGCAGCATGTTGATCTATAACAGCCTGGCAGTATTCTCACAGCATGCTTAATGAGGGCATCTGTGATAATGTGGAAGATAAGCCATTTCCTTCCCATCAATTGATCCGAACACTTCTAGGTGATTTGTCTTTGAAGTGTCCTGCAGCATTTTACAAAGCTGCAGGGTAAAATGCCAACAGATTTTTCTTCCTTTAGTTAGAGGATGCCTGAAGTCAAATATAAAGACAAACACAAGAACAGATGCTGTGTAATCAGAAATCATATGTTGGATACTATGTAGAAGAAACAAAACTAATTATATTTCTACTGCTTTTCCCCAATAATAAGGGTTTTGGTAGAAACAGATATGAAATGAAAATATTTCATGGTTATAAATTCTGTTTTGCAGATATTAGAATCAACAGCAAAAGATATGTCAATAATTAAAATGAGTTTTATATTTCCTTTTCTGTGGTGATGCTAAAAGTCTGTTATGGACATAAGTGCCCTATGGATACATCTTGTGCTGGACCTCTGCATGGTGGTATATTTCATCATAGTACCTATGGCTGGATTCAGACATAAAAATATGCAGGCATGTGCAGTTTTTGGTGCCAAAAGCTGTTAAAGCCCAGCATATTAAAATAGGCCCTGCAATGAAAATTTGCAGTGCAGGGGCAAAATTTACCACTGGGAAATCCAGGGAGCAAAAAATGAATAAATAAATAAAAATAAAAACACACCAAAGAGAAGTGGCACAGCACACACTCCAGGAGCATGCACCAGCAGTCAGAGGCTTAGTCCTCCTGGGAGATGCTTTAGCTGTCAGCCAGAATGTTTTCCCTCCTCTAGTTCCTCACTGGGTCCTCCAGCATGCTGAAAGCCAGGAGGAGTGGGGAAGTGTCAGATTCCCCAAGGCAGGTCATTTTGCCCTGCACCAAAGCCCACATGCAGAGGTGTGCGCGGTGGCAAAAACCAGAGGCACACATTTCTTGTGCGTCCATCATGTCAGGACAGTTTCTTCTTGGGCTTGCAATACTGTGTCCCTTAGACCTCCTGGGCACCTTTATCCTTTAACTCATCCAGACTGCCCTGGAAAGTTGTGGACTTCTGCACTGGAGGTGTTCAAGAAGAGGCTGGACAGCTACTGGTTGGGGATGATCGAAGCATAGCTATGCCTATGTTTTACTGTGGGTACTTCCCATGCTTCTGGACTTTGATGGTTTTTAATCAGGACCAGGGTGTTTTTAATCTCCATCAGAGGCTTTGGGTGTTGACTAGAGCCACAGGTGGGGACTTTGGCTGGGGTGTGCCAATGCTCCTGGGGGTACCAAAGCCAGAGGTTCCTAGCTATAAGGTTTTGCCCCTCCACTCAGGTTCAGACCAATAACCATATATGGGGTCAAGAAGGAATCTTATCCCATAATCAGATTTTCACTGTGGGGGTTTTTGCTTTCCTCTGACAGGGGGGCATGGCCCTCTACCTGGGATCTTTTGGGTATGATGACAACATTTAGTAGAAGCAGGATGTTGGCTGCCTGGTTTCTCTGCTTTTCCTGTTACACACTAGGATATTTGATCTCTGTGGTGTAAGGGCTTATGCTAGGCTTATGTAGAGTTTAGATTATGGTTTGTCTGTGAAGGCCTGGACAGGGATGGTTTTGCTTTAGGCAGCGGGGTGGACTTGATGTCCTCTGGAGGTCCTTTACAGACTAACTTCTCTATGATCTATTAACATAATGAGATGAAATTGGCAGAACCTTAATAGTACATGAGGGATATGGACAGCTGCAATGCCTCAAATGATTGCTCATTTTTGATGGGCTCACAACTCCTCCACAAATTTGTTCCCAGCTACCTAAATATGCATTATCAATCCATTTAGATTTAGAGATAGTAAATCCATCATCAAGAAATGTGCACTCCCACCTATCTATTTTTTCTGTGTAATCCAAACCACTGCATCCTGCTCAGATCTGTGACTTCCACAAAGTGAGTTCCTTAGGTTTATTGTAGACCCCGGCTAGTTTTACTGCCTACCTAGTGATGTGTTGCTCCTTGGAGAACACTCTATCAGTGTAGATGTCAGGTCTGTTTCTGGAAAGCAGGCCTGGCAAGCTGCAGAATCCCTAGACAGGAAATCTAGAATCAAACAGGCTCTTTAGACATAGTCCTTATTGGTTGCCTTGTTTACTATCTTGGCAGCTGTAACAAGACAGGCAGAAAGGGTGGCCACGTGGCCCCTAGTGGCCATCTTAATCCTACCCTACTCACTGCCTACTTTGGCCTCTTATGGTCCCACCAAGCTGTCTCTCCTGCCATGCCTTGATGTTAAAAGACTGCTTTCAGATCCCAGTGAGCTCAGATGCTCTTCCTACCCTGACCACACAGTCTCTGTCTCTGGGGCTCTACCCACTGCTCTAATTGCTTTAAGAAATAGAATCATAGACCCATCCTCCCCTATAGCCATGTTCATGCCTTACATGTGCCACTCAGTATAGATTTAGAGGGAGCCCCCCCAGCCTGCAATGCAGCAGTTAGCCCCCTAGAAACCTTTGTCTCAGCTTTAGCCTTCCTGCCTTGGCTCTCTTACTCTGGCTGTGCCTCTCAGCCCCAGTCCATTGCCCGGGGCCTTGGTTCCTTGATCCCAGTCCTAATCCTCTTAGGTTCTGAGACTGCTGACCATAGTCTCACCCTCTTGGGTCTTGGGACTGCTCATGCAGTCTTTGGAGCTTCAGAAATTAACATCAATGCCTGGCTCTGTCAAGGTTCCTCTGGCCCTCTCTGGGCTGGAGCTTCTTTGCCCTGGCAGGTCAGAGCCATTCTGAAGCCTCAGCAATGGTTCTGGTCTTATGGAGCCTGACCCACCATTTCCCCATCAGAAGGGTGTTATCTACATCTGGGGTGAGAAGCCATTTTTTTGTCTACTCCTAAAAGTTGCTGCAGGGTCCTGTTCATCCATTTGTTCTCTTCTCTTCAGTAATGGAGTAGGGGTCTCGTTACAGTAGCCTTAAGTAATTTGTGCTCAGTACCCAGTCAGATTCTAGTACTTGTCATCTCAAGACGCTCCATTTCTCAAGGCACTCTTTTATTCTTTTCATAAATATGCATATTTTTTATATATTCCCATTTGTACACAAACTCTGTACTGTGCAATTTATTGTAAAACATTGTAAAGGACTGTGCTGAACTGAAATTATAATATATGTAAAATTGGAGTGTTAAAGATAGTCATCTCCTTTTTTTCCTTCTATAGGGGAGCAAAAAGCTTCTATCCTATTAAATTCATACAGTCCTAGAGTTTTCATCAATATACCCTGCTTTTTTTTTTAACTGGTATTTATTACCACAGCATCTGTGTATTACCATAGCAATAAAATTGCTAAGTGAAATGTCTAAAAACTCCTAAAAACAGAGTTTTAAAATACAAATCATGTGAAAGAAAAACCTACATCTAGTTTTGAACTGGTGTATACATAGTTTATTCCACACCAGTAAGTTCTGCTACATAAGGAAAAATACATGATGGTGTAAGAGGTACTTGCTTTCCAATCAGGCCAAACATGGACTGTAAACGGGATAATGATTCCTTCTAAGTAAAAACTACTGAAGAATCTTTATGATTGATTTGGTACTATACTTGACTTACATGGCATATACATCAAGGATTCAAACTGCTTTA
The DNA here is from genome assembly GCA_030014935.1 of Caiman crocodilus. NCBI lineage: Eukaryota > Metazoa > Chordata > Crocodylia > Alligatoridae > Caiman > Caiman crocodilus. The sequence goes on along the minus strand of JAGPOW010000261.1, from coordinate 47,162,125 downwards.
TGTTCTCTGATCAGACTAGATGGAAGTACTATAAGGTAGATTACATTCCTAGTTGGATCATTGTGCTTAATGAGTAGTCATCCATGGATATTTGGGAGGAGGTACTACCCATGGATGTATCCTGTGTCTGATGGTGTTTAATATATAAACAGACAAAGTTCTTTAGGTAAATGTGATATTTTTTTATTAGACCAACTAAATAGTTGGAAAAAAATGTTCTTTGCAAGCTTTTGGATGCAAACAACTTTAAGCACATTATTTGGATGATTGGACTGACTGCACACTTACCAAATTTGCAGACAAAATCAAGTTGGGTTGAGTTGCAGACACTCTGAAAAGCAGAACTAAGATCCATAATAACTTGGATAAACTGGAAGAATGACTCATAATCAGTTGGATGAAATTCGAGGACAAGTACTAAGTGCTGCACTTGGAATGAAATAATTGCATGCACAAATAGAGACTGGGGAAATGACTGGGGAAATGACTGGTTAGACTTTAGTATTACAGAGAAGGACTTTGGAGTTATGATAGACCATAAGCTATTATGAGCCAACAGTGTAGTCTTGTTACAAAAAAGACAACAGTATACAGGGATGTATTAACAGGAGTGTCATTGGCAAATCAAGGGAAGTGATTCTTCCACTTTATTTAGCACTGGTAAGGCCTCACCTGGAATACTGTATCTGATTTTGAGCCCTACACTTCAAGAAGGATGTGTACAGATTGAAAAGGGTCCAGCACAGATCAACAGAAACCAGGAAAATACAACTTATGAGGAAAGACAGCAAGAAGTAGGGTTACTTAGACTTGAGAAGAGAAGACTGAGGGGGATTGATTATCATCTACAAATACCAAAAGGGTGATTGTAGAAAGGATGGAGATGGTCTTTTCTCTGTGGCCATAAGGGACAAGACTAGGAACAATGACCTCAAATTGCAGCAGAAAAAGTATGTGTCAGAGATTAGAAGGAATTTTCTGATTATGAGGGTAGTGAAGCATTGAAACAGGCTACCTACAGAAGTTGTGGAATTTCCATCTCTAAAAATTTTCAAGAGCAGGCTGGACAAACAATTGGTTGGCAAGTTTTAGTCAGGGATGACCCTGACTTGAGCAGGGGACCAGACTGCGTGATCATGTGCGGTCCCTTCCAGCCTCCCTTTCCTGTGATCCTATGATGTTGCGTAGGTGTTTTCAAGAAGTGAAACAAAAAGGAGCAAACAATCCAACAAAAACAATGCTTCACATGTTAAAAACTACATGAAAGGTTCCTAGTTTGTTCTCCAACTCCCCAACAATCACTTTTTTGTGGTCTTATGGTTTTGTAAGGAAGTCATCGACTATAAAGTCAGAGATATGTTTTGAAACAATAATTAATTTAAAAATTGCTATTTTGACATTACCACAATTTTGCAAAATTACACTGATTTCTATTAATTTTCCTATAGAAAAATACAGTTCATTATATAAAAAATATGAGGTACTTTGAGCTACGAAAATAAGATGAGAGGTTTCCATCTGTGGCACATACCTTTTAAAGGAAAAAGCAAAGTAATACTGAGCAGAATAAAATTATACAGTATGACATATTACGAAATAGCCTTAAATTATATTAAATAGTATTTATGCATTGTTACTATTGGTATTTCTTTTTTTATTATTTATTTGGTGTTACAAACATTATTAATGTTAGGAAAAAGAAAATGCATTTCAAAATGGCATTTTCATTTTGTAACAAAACTTCAAATGTTTTAAATATTTTTTCTGAAAATTTTTGGAATTTTTGCTTTAGGAAAATATTAAAATATAGACAGACAGACAGACAGATATGTTTGTTGCCAGACTAGGAAACAGAACAACTTAATAAATATAATAATTTCCTGCAAAATTAAAATTGTGTTTCAACCAGTTCTACTAACTGTAGTTAAATTATACTAATAGTTCTGCCACTGACTCAAAGGCTAGGCTTGGACAAATCACTTAGACTCCCTATGTACAAAATGAGCAAAATGCTGATGTATTTTTCCTATTTCATAGGGTTTTTGTGGGGGGTTAATTAGTCAATGTTAAACTGCACTTTGAAAATGTAAGGTACTGTATTAGTGCCAACTGTTATTATTATGAAACGTATTAAAACACAATACATTGATCAATTAGCTCAGATCAAAGAACATGTAGCTCCAAAGGATCTAATTAAAATTTGATAAATAGAATTATTGAAAGCAGATGAAATTCTGTATCACCTCGTGCTTCAAATACACAGAGACCTATTACTCATTGCTGTGCCCATATTCCTCATGTCGCAGACCAGGCAGCTAGAGGTTTGAGGAAAGCCAATATTTCCTTTATTTGTTTAAGAGCTTGTAATGGTGGCGTGCCACCATTAGGAATACAGGAAGGGCCCCAGGGGTCAGTAAAAGAAAAGAGAGACCACTTACCTAAAGAGATAAGAGCCGGGAGAAGAAAAATGGGAGCAGCTGTGGCAGACGCCATTGCAGCCGTGTCGCCATTGCACTTGATCCGTGTCCCTGCCGCTTCTTTAAGCGGTTGGTACTAACAAGCCAGGGAGCGGAGCCAATTGCGGCTGCTGGCATGGTGGCCGTGGGAAAATTTAAAAAGGCCAGCGAGCCTTGCGAGAGGGGTGGCGGAGAGGAGCGTGGCAGAGAGGAGTGTGGCGGACAGAGTGAGTGGGAGCAGAAGAGACTGCAGCTTGCTGGTGCTGCAACCCCTATGGGAACTGCACGGCTTATGAAAAGAGAAGTCCCAGCATCATGGCTGGGGAGAGCCAAGTGAGATTCAGGATCTCAGGCTAGGTTGGCTACTACAAGCCAGCCAGAGCTGGACTCTGCCCTAAAGAGTCCCTTTCGGGCAGCAGAGTATATTTTCTAAGAAGGAAGGTGGCTGGAATATAAAGCATCATTTCCGTCCGGTCCGAGTGATACAGGCAATACTGATTCCGAGGAACCCGGATACGCCCAGGATCAAGATCTTGTCACCTGATGTACCAGTAAGTGACTGGTTGACGTGTGGATGAGGTGTAGGGGTGGCAGAGCCTCGTGGACTATCAGACCCCACATTCATGAGTACCCATTGGGTATACCCCTACAGTATTTAGATCGGCACTGAACACCCTCCCTATAAAAAGATATATGTCATCAAAGTTGTGGCAGGCGAGATGAGGGGCTAGGGGTGTCCCAAGGTGGATACCGGTGAATCCCAGGTCCCAACGTCACAGAGCTCATTAAGCAATTTGAAAGATCTTGTTTGCAAAAATCTAATGGTCTTTATATAAAACATCATATGACTGTGACCCAAGGTACTTGGGCTCCAATTTTGCAACTGATTAAGATAGACTGTAATTAATATTTCATGTCAATAGAAGCTAGCAATATTTCTTCTCAACCTAGAAATTAAATCAGGCAACTTGTATTTTGCAGATTTAAAGTTCCTAACAACAGTGACAGTTTAGAAGAAAAAGTAAAATTTAAGAGAAAACTGTAAATGAGATCTCAACTGTTAAATCAAACTCTAGATCAGGCCAGCCTGTTAAAAAAATAAACTTTATTTAGATTCTTGACAACTGTACATTCTTTGATGTGCTTTGTTCCTGCAATTTAGGAAATGCAATTAAATTATGTATAAAAGATCACTGCAGTATATTTTTGTCCTGATGCTGAAGCCAAGAGGGACACTAATAACTTAATATTTTCTATAAAAAAGGGTGATCAAGATCAATAATGTACTCAAATTCAGTTATAGTAAAGTGAACACATCATTAGCCCAAAACAAACTAATACAAAAACGTGTTTTAAATTAAATATTTTTGTTTGTTTTAATGTTAAGAGAATTAGGTCTGGGGATTTGCATTACTGGGTTGTGCACACAAGCATGGATATTTGTTTCCCTGAGGACAAGAATCAGTGGCACGCTTTGTGCTGCATTACCTTGTCCCCAGAAAATGCCCTTGTCATGCACTCTTTGGCGCATAGCAGGTTACCCTGGGGAGGGTAGAGGAGGCTGGGGCCCCAGCAGCCTTACATGGGATCCTGGAGGCTTTCTGGGGCTGCAGCAGTGGTGATTCAGCTGGACGCAACCCTGTTTACCAAAAATAACACCACTAGATTCAAATGGTGGCTCCATCCACTCTTCTACAAACCTATCAATTTGCTAGTGTGGGAGGTAGGGAATGGGTCTTCTCCACTGCCTGCTGCTCTTCTTCCTACATCAGATGATAAGATTCAGTTAAAGTCTGTACCAGGAGGATGGAGGGATAAGGGTGTATCTTTAGGATTATCTTTAGGAAGATGGGAGTGAGAACCTGGTACCCTAGGAAGTCATGAAGACCAAATAGAAAATCTCATGTTTAGGATTAGACCAAGTAGCAATGCTTAAAATAATAGAATTCCAATGTATCAGATTACTAGGGGTGTGCAAAATGGGCTGTATTCCATTTGGATTTGGATTTTGCCTGAATCAGGGACAATGATTTGATTCATTGATTCAGATCACTGTCCCTGATTCAGTTTAGCCAAATCTGAATCTGAAGATTGGATAGTGATTCAGAGCATCAGCGATTTGGCCATAGACACAGTTTTAAATATATTTTTTTTTACATACCTCGAGGTACCAGGTGCAGCTCATGAATGATGCAATGCTGAGGCAGATGGAGCATCCACAGGAGTAGGGTGGGAGGGGGCCCTGCATGCTTAGCAGTGAACCCAGAATTGTACTTCTGGTCCACTTCTGGGTCCACTGTGGAGCACACTGACTCCCCCTTGCGCCCCCAGCTCGGCAATCAGTCACAGGGAGACCCAGGGTACCCCCCCCCAGATCCAAGAGGCACCGGTTGCTGAGCCAGGGGAATGCAGGGGGCTCCCTTGGCGTGCTTCCTGGCGTACCTGGAAGTGGACCAGAAGTAATTCTGGTCCACTTCTGGGTCTGCTGCTGAGCATGCTGTGGACCCCCCTCCACCCATGCTTCCATGGAACACTCCATCTGCACCACCATCACAGCATTCACAAGCTGCCTGGTACCTTGAAGTATGTAGAAAAAACATTTAAATTTGTGTGTATGTCCAAATCACCAGATCTTTCTGAATCTTTCTGAATTGATTTGGAGGGTTCCAATTTGATTTGGAAAGATTAATCATTCAATCATTTGATTCAGATTTGGAGATTTGGCTTCTGAGTTGGACTGAATCTCCACTCAGTTGAATCAGGGACCAAAGCTTTGCACAGCCTTACAAATGACTGTTTCCCCAATTAATACAACATCCAATGTATTGGCCTCCTTGACATTGGATCAAGGTCTTGTTCTGTCAAGAACCATGTGGAAGCTGAAGTGCAGCAGCTTCCCCATGATAAAAGAAATCATCAGGCATCTTCCATGAAAATGTCTTTAGTACATTTCCCAAGGTCTTCAGTGACCAGCAAGTGATGATGGAGCAGGATGGCGAGGCTGGAAGGTCCTAGTCATGAACTGGCACAAAGACACTTCATAGATTTCATAGACATTAGGGCTGGAAGGGATCTCACAAGATCATCAGGTCCAGTCCCCTGCCCAAGGGGCAGGAAGTCAGCTAGGATCAAAGGATCTCAGCATGATATGCACTCAAATGTTTGTTAAAATGTGTCCAAAGTAGGTGCTCACACCACCTCTGGGGGGAGTCTGTTCTAGACCCTGGGGGCTTGAACACTAAAGTTTTTCCTTATGTCCAGCCTAAAATGGTCTTGCAGGAATTTGTGACTGTTGGACCTTGTCATCCCTTGGGATGCTCTGGTGAGCAGGCATTCCCCAAATCCTGATGCACACCACTTATGTACTTATAGGCTGCCACCAAGTCACCCCTGAGGCTGTACTTCTCCAGGCTGAAGTGTCCCATAGCTTGCAGCCACTCTTCATAAGGTCTGTTCTCTTGCTCTTTGATCATATGCATGGATCTCCTCTGGACTATTTCAAGCTTCTCCCCATCCTTCCTGGATTGTGGAGGCCATAATTGAACACAGTACTCCAGCTGCAGCCAAACTAAGGCTGAGTACAGTGGGAAGATGACATTCTGGGTCTTGCTTCACATGTATCAGTATATGCAAGCCAGAGTTTTGTTCACTTTGCCAGCTGTGATATCGCATAGATGGGTTATGTTCATCTTGTGGTCAGTAATGACTCCCACGTCTCTTTCAGCTGTGGTGGCTCCATATGTAGCACTGCCTACCTTATAAGTGTGATGTGTTTGTTTGCTTTTTCCAGAGGTAAAGCACCTTGCATTTCTCCATATTGAATGCCATCAAGTTTTCATCAGCCCAGCTTGAAAGCCTATTGAGGTTGGCCTGGATCACCATCCTATCCTCAAGTGTGGTGTCATCAGCAGATTAGCCATTTCTCTTCTCGTACCAGTGTCCAGATTGTTTATAAAGACATTAAAGAGTACAGGTTCAAGAAAGGAGCCTTGGGAGGAACCACTGGTCACTGACTGCCATGTTGATTTTGTTCTGTCAACTACCACTCTCTGGTCCAACCTCGGAGTCAGTTCCCCATCTATCAGTCTGTGGTGTAATCAAGGCTGCAGTTGCCAATTTTTTTCCATGAAGACATTATGGGACATCAGGTTAAAGGCTTTTTAAAAGTCCAAATATATTATATTAACCTCTTCCCTTTTGTCCAGGTGATATATCACCTGGCCATAGAAAGAAATGAGGTTGCCCAGCAAAGTCATATCTGTAACAAACCCATGTTGTCTATCTCTCAGAATGTTGCCTTCTGTTAGTCTGTCAAAAATGGTTTCTTTGATATTTTTTTTCCTAAGATCTTCCCAGGGATTGAAGTCAGACTGTTTGGCCTGTAGTTTCCCAGGTCCTCTTTCCTCCCCCTTTTCAAGATAGACACAATGTTGGCCCTCTTCCAATTTTCAGATACTTTGCCTGAGTGCCACAAGGTCTAGAATATCCTTGCCAGTGGCTGTGCTATTGTGTCTTGCAGTTCCTTTAGCACTCTTGGGTGCAATCTAGGTAGTCCAGCTGATTTGTTGGGGTCCTGCCTCTCAAGATGTTCCCACACAAGATTCACACCAATGGTGGGCATATGTTCACCCTCACCCTGGTCATCCCCCCATCATATTAGGTAGGGTGGTCCCTTTGGGGTGGTGAAAAACTGACACAAAATAATCATTAAGCAGTTTGGCTTTTTCCTGGATGTCAGTAGTCAGCTGCCCCAACTGGTTTAGCTGGGATCCAATGTTTCCCTTGTTTTTCTTTTGATTCCCCATATATCTGAAGAAGTATTTTTTATTGTCCTTGATTCATGTAGCCAGTTGGAGTTCAGTTGCAGCCTTTGTGTTCCTAATTCACCCCCTATAGGTGCACAGCAGTGCAGAATACTCTGCCTTAGTGGTGTTTCCTGTCTTCTATCTTTTATAAGTCTCTCTTTTTAGATGTAGGAGGTCCATGAGTTCCCTGTTGAGCCAAGGGGGTTGTTGAGCCCTTTTACCACTTTACTTATGGGTTGGGATGGACTTCCCTTGTGCTTCTAGGATTGCTTCCTTAAGAAGCAACTACTTATCATGAACTCCCCTCCCTGTCAAACCGTGCCCTCTCAGAGCCTCAAAAACAAGCCTCCTGAACTTCTGAAAGTTAGCTTTTCTAAAGTTGAGGACTTTGCTAAAGTTGAGGACTTTGCTGGCTGACTTGCCAGCTTTGTGATGGATAGTAAAAGCGATCAACTCATGGTCTCTGTAACCCAGCTTCCCTTCAATTCTGAGGTTTCTGATTAGATCATCCCCTCTGGCCAGTACCAGGTCCACAGTGGAGCCAGGGCCACAGGGGAGGTACCTCTCCCCCCCAGGCCCAGGAGGCACCAGTTGCTGAGCCAGGCCCTACACCTCCTTGCACTCATGGAAAACCTCTGTTCCTGGGCTGGGGTATGAATGGATTCCCTTGAGCATCCTAACCTGCTGATTTTTTGGTTGATGCTTGGTGAACTTGCTCTGGCAGTTATCTATCCATCTCCTGGAAAGTTTAATTTAAAGCCCAGTCAAGCAGATCATCCATTCTAGCTTTTCCCTCAGTAGAATGAGGCAGGGGTAATAGACCACAGGGGTAACTTCCCAATAGACCACTGCCTCTCTCTCTGAAGTGCAGACTGTGGTAATAGAAGCCAAAGCCTTCTTGATGGCACCAGCGCCACAGTCTTCTATTTACTACCTCAATTCATCTCTCCATCCTCAGCCCATGACCCATAACCAGAAGGATTAAGGAAAATATTACCTGCACCCCACAATTCCCTAATCCCCACTCCCAGAGTCCGGTAGTCATTGGATGAGGCAAGAGTGTGATTTGGCAGCTCTAACTGTGACTGAGCAGCCCCTGTTAGGATCCTCTCTCACATGGACAGTGAGCTAGAAAATGTGCCCTAAACATAGTCTGACTACCTTTTTCCTGACCTGGATAACCACATTGAGTGGGATCACACTTACTGTGGTCAAAATCAATAAAGACACAGAATCAATTTCAAGACCTGGAACATCAAGACCCTCATGGACAATCCTAATAGTGAATACTTAGAGTGCCACACTGAAACTGTGACTAGAACTCAGGTGATACTACATTGACATTGCTGCACCGAGAGAGAGCTGATGAGTGGAAAATGGATAGTTCAAAGAACAAGGAAATGGCTATATTCTCTTCTGGAAAGGGTAAACAGGAAGGAGAACACTGACTTCATGCAGTTTTGCCATTAAGAATGAACTGATAAAATAACTCAATGAGTTCCGTATTGGAATTAATGAGCTCCTCATGACTCTCCATCTCAAATTGACAGGTAACCAATATGTCACTGTTATCAGCGCGTATGATCCAACTCTTAATGCCACCACTGAAAGCAAGGAGAAATTCTATGCCAACCTTGACCAAGTGATGTTCTGGAGGGAGACAGGCTTATTCTCTCTACAGTGTCAATGCCAGAATCAGAAGGGACTTGAACGTCTGGAATGGAACCATTGGTAAGGAAGGAGTGGGAAAGGTTAACTTCAACACCATCCTCTTCTTGACCAAATATGTGGAACATGAACTCACCATCACCACCATCCTGTTCTGTGAGAAAAGAAGGTACAAGACATCATGGCAACACCTGCGATCTAAGTGTTGGCACTTGATCATCTGTCATTATTCATGCCTGGGATCACAAAGATGTCTGCAGTACTGAAACTTTGTTATGAGTCAATTATTGCTGGAATGATCACCAACTCATATATTCAGTTATGCCACTCAAACTAGCTCCGAAACAACATCTGCAGCACAAGCAATATTGATGGAAGGTTGATGTCAAAGGACTCAGGGACCCAATCAAGGGAGACCTCTTCCACCAGAGCCTCAATGAAAAACTGGCATATTCCAATCAAAAAAAGTGGGAGAAAGTCAGCAATGCCTGAGGTACCTTCAAGTCCATCATCATCAGTGCTTGTGAAGAGACACTTGGATTCTCTATCAGGAAGCACCAAAGTTGGTTGGATGAGAATGATCAGGAGATCCCAGAGTTGACTGACTGCAAGCACAAGGTCTTTTGTGCTTGGCAGAATGACATCAACTCCAAGCAAAATGAATGGAATCACCAAAAAACCAATCCAGAAGTCCAAAGGAGGACCCTCAATATGAAGAACAGATGGTGGGAAGACAGGGTGAAGGAGATACACATCTTGCTGATATCCACAATATGCACAGTTTCTTTATCATCATTGAAGCCATTTGTGGTCCGAGCATTCAGGTTCCAGCCCCCTTGAGACCTTAGGATGGAGGAGGATCCATCAACACCCATTGGAAGGAGCATTTTGAAGAATGTATCAGTCAAGATGCTTTTGTTGATGAGTGTTCTCGATTCTATTCCACAACATCCAGTCAGAGATTATCATGGAATCCTTCTGACCCTTGATGAGGTGAGAAAGCCATCCAGCAGATGAAGAACAATAAGGCATCTTGAGAAGATAGGATCTCTGCCAAAACTATCAAGTGAGGAGAGAGGAACATGCATCACAGCTCCATGACATCACCTTCATAGATTTCATAGACATTAGGGCTGAAAGAAACCTCACAAGATCATTGGGTCTAGCCCCCTGCCTAAAGGGCAGGAAGTCAACTAGGGTCCAATCACCCCAGCAAGAAAGGCATCCAAGCATTTCTTATAGGTATCCAGAGTAGGTGTTTGCAAGACTTCTGGGGGGAGTCTATTCCAGATTCTGGAGACTCGGACAGTAAAGAAGTTTTTCCTTATGTCTGGTCTAAAATGGTCTTCAGTAGTTTGTGACTGTAAGACCTTGCCTTCCCTTGGTGTGCCCTGGTGAAGAGACATTATCCCAGTTCTTAAAATATACCCCTTATATATTTATAGGCTGCCACCAAGTCACACCTGAGCCTTCACTTCTCCAGGCTGAAGAGTCCCATGCCTCTCAGCCTCTCTTCATAAGGCCTGTTCTCTTGACCTCTAATCATGTGTGTGGCTCTCCTCTGGACTCTCTCAAGCTTCTCCACATCCTTTCTAAAGTGTGGAACTCAGAACTGGATGCAGTACTCCAGCTGAGGCCTCACCAAAGATGAGTAAAGTGGAAGCATGGATTATTGGGTATTCCTTGAGATCCATCAATAAATGCAAACCAGTTTTATTTGCTTTGCCAGCTGTGGAATCACGTCGGTGGTTCATGTTCATCTTGTGGTCAGTCATAACCCCAAATCTCTTTTGGTCATGGAGCTAGTGAGTGTAGGGCTGCCAAGTCTATAAATATGATGTTGTTATTTTTTTCTCCCAAGGTGAAGCACCTTGCATTTCTCTGTGTTGAAAGTTATCAGGTTTTGATTTGCCCACCTTGTAAGCCTGTCCAGATCAGCCTGAATTTCCAGGCTATCCTCTAGAGGGACCACACTTCCCCATAATTTGGTGTCATCTGTGAACTTAGCCTGTCCAGTTCTGACACCCAAACACTCCTGAACTGTCTCCTACTTGTGAAAGATCTTCTCCCAGAATCTTAGTGTGGGTTTAGGACATCAAGAGGCACAATCAACATGATCTTCACTATTCACAAACTGCACAAAAGATGTCAGGAATATACATATCACCAACAAGCTTACAACTGGAGTGGAGCTAACCTACCAAATGTATGGTAAGATGTTTAATGTCAGCTAACTCTGGGCCAAAACCAAGATTACCCCAACTTCATTCATTGTGCTCCAGTACACTAATGATGCTGTAGTGTGTGTTTACTCAGAAGCAGATCTTCAGGCGATTGTCAATGTCTTTACCAAGGTATACATGGGACTGACATGTAACATCCAGAAGACAAAGGTCTTCCATCAGCAAGCTGTTAATTAGCAGTCCCCAGCTCTGGTAATTCAGATTTATGATGAGACTCTGGAGACCACTGAGTATTTCCCTTACCTCAGAAGCTGTCCCTTGCAGAACACTGATATCAATGAAGAAATCCATCACACTTCAAATGTGCAAGTGCAGCCCTCAGATATCTAAGGGAATGGGTGTTCAAAGATTGCAACATCAGATTCAAAACAAAGATCATGGTTTATCAAACAGTCATGATCTTTACTTTAGCGTGGAGAGCTGAGACTTGGACAACGTACAAGAGAAACCTCAAGTCACTGAAGAAATACCATTAACACTGCCTGAAGAAGATCCTTTGAATCCAGTGGGAAGACAAATACACTAACGTTAGCATCTCTCACAAGGGAACATCATGAGTGCTGAGCTGATAAACATCTGACAACAACTTTGCTGAGCCAGCCATGTCACCTAGATGTCTGACTCAGACTTCTGGAACAAGTTTTATTCTCCAAGCTAATTCAAAGCTTAAGAGGAGGGCAGAGAAAGCACTTCAAGGATGTCCTCAAGTCAACTTGAAAAAATGCAACATTGACATCAACTCATGTGACACTATTACCAGGACTGCCCAAAATGGAGAAATAATCTGCTACAATGATCTCAGTACTTTGTAACCTCACAATGTCAATAGGAGATGGAAAAGCGGGAGCAGCAGAAATATTGTGTGATAGACCAAACCAAGAATCCAGAGCCACCGCATCGCACATGCCTGAGTTGCAACAGAACCTGTCAATCTTGGGTTGGCTTTGTCATCTATCATTGGACCCACAGATAAGGCAATCATGGAAGACAATCATCCTCAACTGCAAGGGATTGCTGCTGCTGATGAAAAATGGCCTTAGCACTTTTGAGTACATCTTTTTTTTTCTCATTTGAAATATTTTTATCAGTAAGCAGATATACCCATTTGTTTAGATCTTGATATAATCTCTTCATCTGACAGCATTATAATTAAAAGATAAATATTAAATAGAATCCTAACAGAACATAGTAATTCTAAATCAATCAAAAGTTAAAACTATAGAAATGAAAAGAAAATGTACTATTGACCTCTCATTTTGTTCTCTTTGCTCCATTTGTTCTTTTTTAAATACCCAGACCTTTCTTTAGTCTCTTTGGCTAGGAATTCATCTACCTCATTTTCCTTTTCTTTCTTTGCCTTATGAATACACCTTGCACCTTTTGACCTGTTGGATATATTATGTATCTAATATGCTATTTTAAAAAAATCCACGAATAAAGTTTCTAAAAACCCTCTCCTCTGAATTTACCAGCTTCCTAGCTGAAGTTGTAATGTTTAAATGTTACATAGGGCTCAATTTAGCCAGCACTTAAGCATGTGCATATTTTTATGTAAATAGGTAGCTCATACTGGTCAATGGGATTATTCAAATAAATAATGTGTGCTTAAGTGCTTGCAGGATCTCAGCCTTTGTAATAATGTTTACTGGTAGAGGGATACATTTCCAGGGAAAATAAATTAGAGACTCCTTTTGAGTTCAAACAAAAGTATGCACTCCTATTTATGGGTCCATTTCTTAATTATACTGACTAGATCATATACTTCCAAAATTCCCAAACCAAAACTATCTAAAAATGGAGGTAATGCTTCTAATACATCTCAATGAATTACAAAAAAGACATTACACAAACACTGTAATTACCCCCACATCAAGAACTGCAAAGCAAAATATCCACAGTCAAGGTTACACTTTAAAAAAAATCAAAACAAGGTATGAAAGGACATTGTTAAGGCATCCAAATAGTTTTAAATCTTCTCTGTTGTGACAAGATGCAGTGATTCTTATTGAAGCATTGCAATGTTCTTGAGTCCCAGGATAAATTCAACTGATTATTAAAGACACATTAGCTGGGGTGGGGGTCCTCTTCACTTTACATTTGGCAAAAGGTGAATCTGTCCTGTTTACCCATACATTTTTGAGTCCACACATACAAAGGGCAAGATCTAAAAATTTCCCCTTGCAAATAGTTTAATCCAATCATTCTTTTACATCAATGGGATGGATTCTTCATTCCCTGAGTTCCTAAATCTCTCCTTAATACAAGATAAATCCCCTGATTTTTGTCTGTTCTCTCACTCTGAATTCTTCACTTTTCCAACTCCAGTTTTCCCAGTCTTTTCCTCTGACATATATTTTGGAAAACTGATATCATTTTGGTTTCTGTCTGCTGTACTTTCTTAACCTTCATAAAATATTTTGGCCAATATTTTATGTAGTATGTGACATGAGAAATAACTGGTGGTGCAATATTCTATCACTTGATTTATATTGTATTCCTCTCCCAATAAAATTCAGGAACCTGTTCACCTTCTTCATGACAGCTGTGTATTAGGTTGAAAGCTTTATGGATTTTTCTATAACAATTCCCTAATCACTTTCCTGGTAAGTATTCTGAAGTATACTAAATAGATACTTTGTTCATTACATTTTCAGTCTAAGATATACTATTGTACTTATATCTTGTCTGAAATACATTTATCATTTGTTCATCTGGGTGTTAAAGAAGACTAAAACCTTCAACATACATACACTTTTTTGTTGGTGATATCTATACTGATCTAGGACATTTGTATTTCATAGGAAAATAGAATTTTGTGACATCCCATTGGTCATTTTGGGGTTTGTTTGTTTTTTCAAAAAACACCTATATGATTTTATAGCATGATAGAAGGCAGGGTAGATATGCAACTTTACAGACTAACTAACATATATAGCAAGAGACTGCACAAGCTTTCATGGACTGAGCCTCACTTCATCAGATGCTGTGAAAGAACATGCAGAAAACAGCGTGTCAGAAGGAGAAAAAAATAATGCAAAAGACAAGCAGGGGGAGCAATAGGGGAAAAGGAGCAAGGGGGGAAGTGCTAGGAAAGAAAAAAAGAAACAAACATTAAATCTATAGGTACAAAGGGGTCACAAAAGCTATTCCAGGTAATGAGATAAGAATCTGTCATTTATGTTAGAACTATACTTAGTTTTTGGGTTATTTCTTGTTCCTCAATTTCCCTTTCTGACTGGTTTCTAATTTTTTTCTGCCTTAACACAGCAATCCCATGGTCAGAGATGGAGTGTTCAGGGAAGCTGAAGTGTTTTACCACAAGTTTTTGTGTCTTTCTGCAGCTAATGTCAGATCATTCATTCTTATAGGCAGAGATTGCCCTGTCTGTCTCATGTAGACACAGTAAGCCTTTCTGCTGTCTACATGAGTATATGATGGAGTATATGATGTTGGCAGAATTGCAGGTGAACAAACTTTGGATATTGAACTTCTTGTTATTTGGTCCTGTGATTATGTGGCTTATATTGATGTGAGGACACAGCAAGCATTTGGGTCTATTGCAAGGCCTGGTGCCTTGGTATGGATGAGAGTGTGCTAATCAGCTTTTTTGAGAGATGCTATTTGAGGTTGGGGGACTGCCTGTCAGCCAGGACAGGTTTGTCCCCAAAGGCTACCTTCCCAGAGAGGTTTATAGCTTGGCCCCATTTACAAAGATCTTGGCTCGGATCCTCAAAGACTTCTAAGTATCTGTGGGATAAGTGCTGAATTATGTTTAAAAATCTCACTCAGGAGTTTAACTGAAAGATGGACCCCTTTGAAGAACTTTGAAAAAGGAATTTAGACTAGACAGTTACTTATTAGATACTTTTGAAAAAGTACGCTTTGCATATTCCTTTGCTTATAACTATCATGCACGCTTTAGATTTCAGAAGTGCTTTGAGATGAAAGACACATTTTGAATATACTGGACTATTTTTTAATAGAAGAGATTTTTTAATTAAAAAAAATATTGCCTCAGCATATTACTGGGAGAAATTAATTTATTTTTAATAAAAAGCTTAATTTTGCATTTCTTTACACCTACAAATGTTCTATTGGCTTAAGGACTGTAGCACTGATCACAGGTTTTAATAGTGTATCCATCTTACTATCTCTAACATTATATTACTAGACATTGCTGTATTATATATCACAGTATAATAAATGCAACTATAATGTATTCAGAATTATGAGTATTCTGGTAGAAAACTAGCATTAAATACTCCCATGATTTTATTCTACTTTAGTAGAAATAACAAATCATAGACATGATACATGGAAATAGATCTATATTATATTATGCAATCTATTACTGTGCCAGTACAGAATTTTCCCCTATAGTACACTTTTGTCCAGTGTTTTATCCAGTTTTATATACCTATATACAATTAATGTTCTTCAAATAGTATCTCTAGTCAGTCTTAAATCAATACCATCATTAAATATTCTTTTAATTTTCTCTTTATTTGTTTAGTAAATATATATTCAGCCTATATTTGAATGTGTGGTTGTTTCCCAGTGTCTGTCATTCCTTACTCAGTGTTTGTACTCTATGAGAACTCATAGATACTTCAGTTGGTTCTTCTATAATGGGACTAGTTCTTCTAGAATAATGATATTAAAAGGTAGAACGATGCAAAACCAATGAGGCAGAAAAATGAAAAATCAATGCAGTAGCTTTGATTCTCTGTGCATTAACCTTTTTTTTTAAAGTTTAGATTCAATGACTTCACATGTATTGAGTCTTTGCTTTGAGCTTCAGGTGCTTTCACATTCAAAAAATTCAAAGTCAAATGCAACAAGAGTGAGTTTTGCCTACTTTCCACTAGGAACTGTCATCCTACTCTCACTCAACTCACCCATTGAAGGATTTGTAAACTCAATCAACAATTCAGCAAAATTGTTTCTAAGTTTCTAAGGATTCTTCAGTAGTAATTATTGTAAAAGCTTTGACTACATTTTTTCACATGAAAGCTGCATGCCACCAGCTGCAGATTTAAAAAAACAGCACAGAAAATATGACCCTGAAGGAGGGTTTGGGATCTTAATGAAACGAATTTGATTCTGTTAATTTTTTTCTCTGAGGGGCCCTCCCTATCACTGACCTACTTCTTTTAAAACATAAAATTGAGCAAGACAAGAATTATTTGGGCAGAAAAAAAAGGAATAATGTGAAATTTGCATGAAAGACTGGAAAAATTCATCAGACACAGCCATAAAACAATAGCTGAGGGAATGCATTCAAGGAATTTGTTTCTTGAAAGAGTACAATTTAGTATATAAAACATAAAGGGCCAGTTTATTAAAAGAGCTAAGGGCCAGATTACAAGTGGTCAGCAGCCCCAGCTAATGTGGCCAGATGTTCCCCATTGCTCTGCTCCCAGACACATAAATAAGAATGATATTCTCAAGTATTCATCTTCTAATCACACACATTGTTATGCTTACAGTCAGGTTTTTGATCATGCACAATACCCACCATGCTAGGCTCTCTTGAAAATTATGTCCCTTATTTTGGGAGAAATGAGCTCTCTTGACAATCTGCCCCCAACTGTAGGTGATGAACAATTTGGAAATATGATGATAGTTAATAGCCTTGACTGTGCTTTGTAATGTTATTCATTATGCCTGCAGGTTGAGAATATTTTGCCTTTTCATTATCAACAACAAAATGTTTTAGCAGTTGCCAAAAGCAAAAAAAAAAAAAAAAGTATATTCAGACATATGTGTTCTGCAGCTCAGAAATTGAGAATGAAAAAATAGCAATAGCAGATGGAATACCTTCTGAATGTAAAGGAAAATATTTACTCAGGGATATTTATTATAATAAATCTCTTCTTAATCATTCACATTATGATAAGTTTCTTTATTTGTTCCTTAAGAGCAGTCTAGACAAGCAGCTGAGCAAAACCTATAGTTTTGTCTGCATAGTTATCATCTGATGATGAGTTTGTTGCCTATAGTAGTCTATGCTTCTCTGACAGTAAGACTTTAAGAAAGCCTATACACATGCAGCAAGGCTGATCTGATGTGATGTAATAACAGTGTGTTGGAGTGGACTCAATTAATCAAGTCTGCTGGAGTGTGGTAGTTACTGTGCTTTAGCATGCTCCAGCATGATGTGTGTCAGCATCCCTGAGCTGAAAAAATGGTGGCAGGGGCACTTTAACTAAAGCTCATAGAACTAAAGCTCATTAGACTTAATGTTCACCTGCTGCCATTTTTAGTTTGAGGATGCTGATACATGTGACACCCGGATTGGTTTAATTTGACTGACCCTCAGAGTACGGCTCTTCCCGACAGAGAATCACTCTAATTAAATTGCAACCTCCCCGAACATTTGGAACATTTACAACATTAGGAAATAAGAGACTCAACTTCAATCGTTTTCTTTGCTGGGGTTAGGATTCAAGTCAATGGTTTCTACTTGCTTGAGCAAGCCATTTCACCCTACAATATAAACTATCTGAGGAGGGAAGGTGGGAAGAAGGAAGGAGAGTCTCTGCACCTCTCTTCTTAAAGCTGTGTTATTATGAGGCAAAAAAATCAAGATTCACTGGGTCTGGGTCAGAGTGAACTTGATTATGTAACCTGGTGTTTTGGACAATTCCTTTAGAAAGGTATGCTGTGCTCCAGTCCCAGAAAGAAACTGTTTAGCATTTTAACCAATGACCATTAAATGTAAAGTACATTCATTTTATAACATTTTACATTGATTGGGCAGGCCACAGGATGGTATTTCAAAGAGAAATGTTTTACTAGATCTCTGCATGGCTTTTGAGTGCTTCAGTACTGCCCTCAGCTTGTGCATTCCTTCTTCCACTTTCCCTTCAAACATGCCTAACACACCTACCTCAGCCCCATAAACTTGGGACCAGCTGCAAAGCTACAACAGTTTCTCTGGTTTTCCTTTTCCAGGACTGGGAAGTTGTAAAAGCCCTCCTGCAACCTATTACTCAACTAGTTATCAGTCAAAGAGAAGTGATAATGCCTTACTTGCTGCCCCTTAGCTAGATCTTGCTGGTGGGTAAGGAGCTGCTGCCAGTGCCATTCTTGTACAAGTAGGACGAAGATTCTTCAACTGTTTTCTATTTCTCAGCTATCAGAATAATTGATGGGAATCTATAGTAACTCCATAGACATAAGAACAAGGTGAAGATTTTGCTGGTGCCTCTTTTCCGGTTGAAGAGGAGGTGAGGATCTGTCTGCTTCTCTGTTTCTCTCAGGTTAGGTAGGAGGTGTGAAAGTAATATTGTTTTTATTTTAGGCTTCAAATAGGGAAAAGTGTCAAGAATTAAATGCCAAGGGAAGGCTTTATAAAGAAGCCTTTGGGAGAGTTAGAAAGCAATGATTGGCTAAGAAGGCTGGAGTTAAATGTTCTATTCCATTTCCACTTTATAGGTGTATAACTGGGCAAAATTGTGTATGTTAATACAAGTGTGGGATCTTCACTATTTTTCCATATTAGTGTAACAGATGAGAATTAGTGACCTAGTTGTAGAATATCTTGCTAGTTTTCCTTATCAATAGTATTTTGTTGTTCCATAGCAGCACTGATTTTTAAAAACATTTTTTTTGAATTGTCAGTTTGTCATTAAAATTTGGAAAAATGAAATTGGGAAAACTTGGGCAATTTTCAATGTTGAAAAACTTCCATCAGATATTTCAAAGTTTCAGTCCAAGATTTATATGCTGAATATAAAATACTCACTTATATTGTATCAAAACTCTCTGTGCATATTTACTTAATAAGTCTGTACAAATATATTAGTACCTTAGTTTGCAGTGCACATGTATAGGGGATCTGTTAGATGGAAGAATCAGGTCTTAGATTGAAACTGAAACTGTAATTTCTTTATTCTGAGGTCTTTGTCAATGGAATCTTCTTTCAGATTTTCTGAGTAGTGGATTTAGCTAATTTATACCTTTAGATTATTAGAGTGCATTTAAAACCTGCCAGTTATGCCTTTTAATGTGGTCTAACATGTTAACTGAAAGTCTTTCTGTATATTGCACAAAATATCATGCAGTTGGTGGTGGGGATCTTACCTAGAGATATTTCTGAAGATTTGATTTATTATTTTTTCCCTTTTACTGCAATGGGCATCAGAAGTAACAGAAAGAGGGTAGTGGCAGATGCTAGGCACCCAGTTTAATGTTGCATTTAGGTTGCATTAGGTACCTATCTAGATTTTTGCCTTCCAGTAGCATTTGATTTGGTGGTGTCAAATTAGAAAATGGATGTAATCTTTATTACTATGGCCCTGAAGTAAAATAATGAAGCGAGTCTAACAGAGAAGTACTGTATGTCTACAAAGCTATGTTTTACCCTATCTAATCTGCACAGAAAAAGGTAGATATATTTTACTCGCATTTATTGCACCTTTTAGGTTTAAAACTAATAAGCACTTTTATATTCTGGAGTGCTTTACATTTATGAACTCTAATTTTGTTCTTCTTTCCCATAAACTGTTATATGGGTAAAGTTCTCTGAAAACTGTCAGTCTTAGCAATGAACTAATTGGAACACTCACGAAAGGATGCATCTCCCTAACTGATTTTACTTGTTTTTTTAGAAAAGTTTAATCTTGCAGTTTAGTTTAAAAGACTGTTCCAGGGCTTTGGTACTTTGTACATCCCAGTTCCTTTCATAGTTAAGAACATCATTCTATAGTGCTGCTCTTTAATGTTGATTTGAAAAGATCTACTTTGCCATAAACCAATGAAGACTTATAATTCCTATTTCTTTTCCAAATGTCCTTTGTGCATTCCTACACTTTAGATGTGTCAGCAGTGGAAGCTGAAATCACAGAACCTTCTAGGATCATTACTTGTTGAAACGCTTTCCATCCACTTTTCCTCCATTCTTTATGGGCCCCCAATCTGCCTGCCAGATGACAGGACACAGGTCCTGCCGCCTGGGACCAATGGCAGCACCAATCTTCCCGGTGCTGGGTGTGGGCTGCATCCAGCACCAGTTTGTCATATGGCAGGCAGATCAGGGGCCCACACCCCCAGGAAGAGTCAGGCACAGCCCCCCCATAGCCCTCCCGGGGGTGCAGGAGAGCCCTTGATCTGCCTGCCAGAGGGCAGGAGGTGAGTGCTGCTGGCTGGGACCAGAGCTGAAGCCAGCAAGACTGGTTTCAAAACTCAAAACTTTTGAAACATTTTGAGTTCCATTGTTTCATTTCAAAGCTGTTTCAAAGGCTTTTGTTTTGTTTTGATGTCACTGTTTCAAGCACAAACTAGTGAAATAGCTTCAAAATGAAACTCTGGGTGAAATTTCACACAGCCCTAATGACTAGATATTTTTTTTCATTTTCCAAAATGCCCATTTCCAAAATTTGTTAAAAGGGGAGCTTCCACATTAAAAGATCAAAGGGGTCAAATCCATTCACGTTTTCTAATTTAAGGTGGTAGAAGCTAAACATTGTGGGTATGAAAATGATGTCTTCTGACATACTGAACTGCTTCTTGGCCGCTTAAAGGCTCAAATCAAGTATAGAATCTGAGAAGTTTATTTTCAAGTACAGTATTTATATATAACATTCCTGAGCAGGCTTCTACCCATGCAGGAACTAGGAAGCAGATTTGCTGCTCTTGGCACCAACCTTCCTGTGGTGGGCCCATGCTAGCACTGGGAGGAGCTCCAGACTTTGGTTGCAGGTGCCAGCAGCCAGCATCCCTCTTGAAAAGCCAGCCCTGCTCTCTTCTCCCTGACCAACCACTTCTCTGGCCAGAAGCAATGTGCACAGTGCAGGGGCAGCATGCAGCAACACTCTGCTCACCAACTCTGCCCCTGTACTATGGCTGCTCCAGCTCCTGTCCCTGGAGGTGACAACCAGCTGAACCCCTTCCAGGCCCATTTAAACAGCTGGCTGGGCCAGACTCGTGTCCTAGTAAAGTGTGACTTTCACTGTCTGGAGAGATGTTAGCACACCCTCACTGCCTACCTTAAAGTTGCTGAGGGCAGCCTCCCCTGGGTCATCATCACAGCCTCCATGTTGCATAATACCTGCAAGGCCTGTGGGGAAGAGGTGCAGTGGGCAGAGGCCCCACCTGTGCTCTGGTAGCAGAAGCACCACCTGTGGTGACAGCAGCAGGCCTTGCCTCTGAAAACCTCAGGTGAGCTGCACACCCACCAGTGGGGGCCTGATAAATGGGTGTGAGAGGCCCTGGCCAACCACTCCATCCCACTGTAACCTGCCTGCACTAACACCCACACCTGCCACCCATCCCCATCACCACACTCACTGCAGATGTATCTTAGAACAAGTCTTTATTCCCCTTGCATCAAACAGACCCTGCCTCCTCTTCCTCCCCCAAAAATAAGCCCCTCCACCACCCACTCCACCCACCAATAATAAAACATCCTCTTCCCTGTGCAAAATATTTTCAAAGTGCTTTGTGTGCTATCCCAGGGTGGATGGCACCTTTGGAGCGGAACCCAGGTAGAGTTGGCCAGCACCCCAACCTCTAGCTGTTCCCCCATGGGTGTGGATGCCATGGTGAGACCAGAACAGAAGGCGGGGGATCATCCAGGGACAATGATGATTTGTGGTCCCCTGGTGTGGGTGTCCAGAGTCAGCAGGGCTGATATGTGGTCCTGGCCCCACTGCAGGCAGCTCCAGCTCTGTGCCTGTGTGGAGCTTGGGTGAGCAGTGGGCCTGGGTCCAGGCAAAGGGGCCTCCAGCTGCTCACACTGCAAGGCCAGGAACTGCACCTGGAACTTCCAATCTGCCTAGTCCTATGCCTCCTTGCAGGTCATGTCCTCCATCCACCAGGTCTAAGACCTCCAGCCAGTCTTGTAATGCCACCACCAGCCAATCTAGGACGATGGTGTGGTCTCAGGCTGCTGTAAGCACTGGCCTGTCCTCCACTATATGCTTACCAAACAATATTGACTCAAATTGAAATTTTCCATCCATTTGTTAAAGACATTCAGTAGTCTGGCCCCAAAATGTCTAAGTAATCAACTAAAGCTCTGCTAAACATTGTGGTAGATATATTTTTTTCCCCTTCTGGCACAAAGGAACTCTATACACCAGAATTAAAGCTATTCTGTGTGGGGTTCCCCTGAGACCATGTCATGAGTTCCTACAAAAAATAAGGACCATCAAAAACTACTCCACTCTTAGCCATATTAAAAACAAAGGGCAAAATGCTATCCTTTGACTTTACTTCCTCTAACAAAGAAGGCAGTACAGTGCAACACTTTGAACCAGTTATTCTTTATGGGTGCTGCAGATGTGGGGGACAAAAGCAAAACAACACTTTACTTTAAATCCAGCACACTCCTGTGCCAAGCCCAGGGCATACCTAAAACAGACAGCACATTAGATGCACCCAGTTTTTCCAACACCTGTAGAGACCATGTGATTTAGCAGGGCTTTTTTGGTACTTTTATCTAATAGCTGGTTGAAACAGCTTTAGCTAAAAGTGCCAAAAAGTTCCACTGAAGCTCCCGATCTCTACACATGCTGCAGTGCCAGGTCATAGTATATACTGGTGCTGCTTCCAGTATGTGTTTTTTTCCACATCTGTCAGCACCCTAAGATGCCACCTTCCCTGCCTTCTGCCTTCTCCAATAAAAAAAAGTAACTATTTGTTTACATATATGATTACATATATTCCAAAACAAAATGCCTCACTGTTTTTCATTTTAGGAGATGGTGAAAAATAAAACACATGACAGGTGTTGGCCCTACTATAAGGAGAACCTCAACAAAAAAGAATAAGTGTTGATCAAAAGACTAGAACTACTTTAAATCTTGAATGTATGTAAAAAAAATAACTTTGAGACTTCTGGGACACAAAGCAAGCATATGACAGTGCAAAGCTACTTTTAAAAACAATTTCTTTAAAGAAAACAAGTCTTACTTATATCATCAAATCCTGGTTTCCAAATTATTATGGTAAACTTCTTGGGCAAACCAAGCCAATCTTATTTCTTCAAAGTATCTTCATAAATATATTCTTGAGTGCTCTTGAAGAACACCATAATATGTAATATGTTCCACAGATCATGGCTTTTTTATAGTGTATCGTTATCATTCTGATTATGGGGAGACATGAGAATGACAAGGGTTCATTTTAACATTCTTTTATCTAAACTGCTAAAGAGATGACCACTGACAATTTGTGTAGAGGCCTGGCACAAGACAGCTGTACAGATAATGATACACTTCCCAGTATATTCTATTTTGGTGGCCCAAACTGGTTTTCAGTCTTGCAAATCTCGACCCACCCTCTGTATAGGGTGATAGCTTATGTGAAAATGAATATGTATTTATTACTACTTTCTAGGTATAAAACTCATTCTGTTTTACAAATTGTAATTAAACTGAGTACCACAATACCACTCTGTGACAGATTAATCCATGTATTTTCCTTCAAGTTATGTTGATTTGAAATTCTAAATAATTAAGAATAATTCAGGGATTTTGGCATCCTTTATATGAGTAGACTATATACCATTACAGCCTGCATGTTGCATAATATCTGCTAGGCCTGTGGGGAAGAAGTGCAGTAGGCAGAGGCCCCACCTGTGCTCTGGTAGCAGGAGCACCACCTGTGGTGACAGCAGCAGGCCCTGCCTCTGAAACCTCAGGTAAGCAGCACACTCACCAGTGGGAGCCTGAGCATTGGGTGTCAGAGGCCCTGGCCAATATATATATATATTTTTTCCTGAATATATATATATATATATATATATATATATATATATGAAAAAAAACAATTATGTGTTCCACGTAATGAGCAATAACACCAACAACTAATCAATCTCTATATAGTTTGGGGATGCAGTACTATAAATTCTAAAACAAGGATCAATAATTGGTAAGAAAGTAAAAAGTCATAATTCTGTGTCTTCCACAGTCAGTAATATAGCTGTCTAAAAGTAGAACCAAATCAGGATCATAACTAGGATATAACTACAGAAGTGGCCCTAGGCACTGACTTCAGGGGATGTACTGCTACTACCCTGGTGGATGTACTGCTACTACCCTGGACACCATGCTGCCTTGTTATGCTTTTGTACTATCTAGAATAATTCTGACAGAAGCTATAGGCATAAAAAAACTATTTTGATAACAGTTTTTATTTCCTGGAACCTACATGTGAAGAGCAGGTAGACATGCTAGGAGTTAGGACCGGCATGGAAACCCAGAATTCCTTTCTGTCCTTGGGGTATAAGCATGGGAGCTACACAGCCCCAGAGGAGAAACCCCCAAAGTAAAGAAAACCCACCTACTTTAGGGCTCCAGACACCAGATGAGTGCTGCTGAAGAGGAAAACCCATGTGGCTCATCAGCTGCACCTATATACAGCTGAGACCGGCAAGTGACATCATGGATGATCACCAGCCAGCCAGGATAAAAGCCAGCACCAACTGGGAGCAGGGGAGAACAGGAGAGGCAGTGAAAGCTATGGGTGCTCTCCACACCAGTGGCATCCAGTGCTGGCAAGACAAAGATAGCTCCAAGTGGGCAGGAATGCCCAGGGAACAACAGCTGCTAAAAAGCTTTATGCCAGTCATAGACAGCACTGTTGTGAGGGAAGAGACTTCACTCCAAGAACAGTGGGGAAGAGCACTAAGGATGGCAGGCACTCCGCATACCAGAAGCATGCAGACTGGGTCATGGGAAGTAAATTGACCCAGAGAGAAAAGTATGAGAAGCTCTCATCTGGCAGAGAGCAGACCAGCTTTGGGGGGTGCAGCAGGGTACAGGCTCTAGAGCAGAGCCAGTATAATGCAGTTTAACCTGATCGAAGGATCACCCACAAGAAGTGACAGGCAACTGACAGAGGGCAGGAGAGACCCTCAGGAGAGGGGAACATCTACTGGACCCAAAGTCCATTGGGAAGAGAAGGAGTAGACCTCACACCTAAGATCAAGTGACAGGTGAGAGTCATCAAGACTGGAGGGCTGACCACAGCAAGATCAGGCAGCCTGTCGGAGGCTGGCATATGGAAGGGATGTAGGGGAGGTGGAGCCCCATGAATGTCTGTCAGGAGGAATAATCAGCCTTGAGGGACTGCCAATGGGAGACCCCACCACTGAAGAAACACTCAAAGTCATGGCAGGAGAGTTCTGGTGCCTTCCCTGGGGTGATTGGGGCCCTGTCAGAGGTTGCATGAAGCCTCTCCATGTCCACAACTAGGCGCCCATGCCAGGGTGGCATGTGAACGGATACTCAAAGCAAGACAGGCACAATCTCATCCAGGAAAAATGATAAAGAACCCATGCCATACTCCCTTTTAAATGCCTGGTTCTTCAGGTTTATTCCAGAAGCCAATGCCAGGATAAATCCAAGGAGCTGGGAACAGCAAGAAGTCATATAACTTCTTGCTTTTGAATGATGACGGTATCTGCCCAAATCTCCAGCATTAGATTAGAAAGGATAAAAACCTAAGGATTGAATATCTGGCACAGGGACAAATGCTATCATTTATGAAAGAATTTGAAGAAACTTCTTAAAGTTCCCCTGACTGAATTCTCTAGCCCCATGAGTAACTTTTCCATGTAGGCTTGTAGCCTTTAGGCTACTAAAATTAAGGGGGGGGGTTAATTATTTAAAATTTCATTTCACCATTTATTCTTTTGGTTTATGTTGGCATTTTCTTCAGATACATAATAGAACAAAGCTGGTAATTTTTTCCCTTGGAGTTCATACATATTCATACTCTGTTGTTGAGTCTGAGTTTCTGTTTCCAAAAGTATTTTAAATTTATTGTTAAACTTACTTTTGAATGAAGTATTACAATGCACTTTTTTCCCTGAATCATGAAGATATTTGTACAGGATGAAATTCACTCCTAAATTATATGGGAATTACTATGATTAATTAGGATAAATATTAAGCAAGCCATCTGCTGTGAGGTAAGATTCAATAAGGTTTGGACACCATTTGCTTTTAAATTAAAAGCTCTGAATTTGGGAATTAAAACTACTTCAAAACTTCATCCTTCATTCCATGACTACCCCATACTCCAGTTGATGCTACTTGGTACAAACAGCACAGATTCTTCTTCTTTACTTGTTGCTAATATCCAGTTACTAATTTTTCTTCACACTACAGGTACATTTAATTTGGATATATAAAATTAAAGATTTTGGGGGGGATTGACAGGTATATGGTCTATTAACTTGTTGCTTTTTAATTGATGTTTATTGATGTTTTTATTTGATACATTATTTTAAGTATCTAATTCAACTTCTTTTAAATAAACTTAATTTCCCCAAATGACCAAGTTAAGGGCATATGGAAATCCTGAGAAATACTATTTCTACAAGATGTGACATCAGTTTAGCAAAGTACAAACTATGAAATTTAGAAAATAAGGCTGTATTCACCTTGTCTTGCTACATCCTCCAAACTTGCAGCACTGGGAACATTTTTTCATTCCCACACGTGTCTGTTGCTCCACCTCAAAGGGGTTTGAGGCAGGGCAACAGGCACGTGTGTGCTCATCTGGATGCGCCCTCAGTGTGCACAAAAGGGAGGACCTCTCATCCTGTTTCACTTGTCCATATCCATCTTTCACACATAGAATAATAGAAGTCTGCCTCCCTCCCAAAGGTCTATGAGCATCTGTGGCTATAGATCAGTATGCTTATCAAAGAATTTAGTTCCCTGAGACTGCATTTTCTGTGCTACAACTAAATTACTAACCTATTGAACAGGAACAGTCACTTTCTGAAAAATGACCCACAGAGAAAAATATAGCTTAGGTTGATGCTGTTTTCTATTTCTTTATAGTTATACATGGTGGAGGTCTGGAGCAGTTAAATAATAATAAAAAAGATGCAGTTTCTCTTGGATTTTTTATCTTAAAGTTTATAATCTTGTTCATGCATTGTTGAAGAACTCAGCAATGTTGGTAAGGTTGAGACTTTTTCTGACTTTATCTGAGATATTCAGTGATGGATAAATGATCTTCCTGTTGTTTGACAGGTATTATACAAGTGTCAATAAAAAGAAACAAGGAAGTTTTACAAACAGTTGGAGTAAATAGTGCTTCCTGTTTAAATTGTTTCATTTTCTTGGAATTTATGAATTTCCTAACCATAAGATAAGAAATGTGTCTATCAGAGTAAGAATTCACACAGCATTTCTTGTGCTGAACATTTTTGCTTTCTGGTTCCTTCCAGGGTTTTTCTTTTGGAGTAATTTCCTACAAGCATGATAAAGAAAACAGAAGGTAAATTGAATTTGAGCTTTATGGAGGGATGAACAGGATTTGCACATCTTGACAACCTGTAGGCAAGACCACACAAGAAGCAGAAAGTTGTCTCAATCTGAGAAATAGACAATGTGGCAGAATGCCACCTCTGTCTCTCCCAAAAACTCTGCTCTATGACAATTTGGTTAGCATGGTCCCTGCATAGGGCAGACATCCCATGGGTTCTTTAGGTAACCCTGAGTTGTAACCTGAGTTGGATACATTCCTGAGGGGGGGGGGTAACCTGCTCCCTCTGCCTATGTGACTGGCATCACATAGCTGAGTGAGGGGCTTGGGCTCCCAATTGTTCTGAGCAATGCCAGTCTACCCAGCAACCAGTGATGCATTTCAAATAGGTTGGCTGGCAGCCAACAGGTGCTGGATTCCATTGGACCAGGTAAATGAGGTCATAAAGTCTAAGTTAAGGACTGCCCAGGAGAAGGGGCAGTAGCCATGATGAAAATTCAGAGAAAGAAGAGCTGGAAACTGAAACTTGCTTTATCTCTTGAAACTCATGTTCAATAAGCTGCCTGCTTCCAGAGGGAATCTCCAACCGCCTCTGAATGATACTCATGAGTAAGCTACTTGACATCGAACTAGATTTATAGCTTTCAGTAACTCAGATATGTGATCAAAGGCTACAGAGCCATGCCAGTTTGCTCTAGGGGATTTCTCTGATATTGCTCTACCCTGTACCTGATTTCAAACCTACTTCTTGTAACCAATAAAGTTCTTCTTTGTACCTAGCATGGGATACTTATTGGGAGAGGGTCTAAATTACACCTTGGGGTCCCCTTGGTTCATCTGACTAAGGGAGGCTATTATTTGTGCTTCAGACTGCGGGAAACACCCCAAGTTCTTGAAGTGGGTCAAGTTCCCTCAAGGGCTACTAGGTCTGTGTTTCCCATGGGGTACAGAACCAGGATCACTCCAGACCCTGGGTGGTGGTGGCATTACCCCCAGGCTAGTGGGTGTGCTACAGCAATGGGGTTCAGCCAGACATGAGGCACCCCCAGGGAGTCACTTGGTGCCTGGAAGGTGGTTGGGTGCAGTGAGGTAGGTGGCTCAGTGCAGGGCACCCCCTACCAGCCCGCCACAGAAAATATCCCAAAGGACATGATGGATCTAATACTTTTTTGCTCCTTAGATCTGTATCAGAATATAGCACACCTTGTGTCCTGGTATATCTTCCTCTGGAATTCCCCTTCCAATAGGGGTAGATTATCCATCTAGCATGTAGCAAGTAGAAAATTAGACCCCTAG
Source organism: Caiman crocodilus (assembly GCA_030014935.1). Lineage (NCBI taxonomy): Eukaryota > Metazoa > Chordata > Crocodylia > Alligatoridae > Caiman > Caiman crocodilus. Next base: position 47,133,424 of record JAGPOW010000261.1, on the reverse strand, counting down.
ATATCCAGGGGTCTAAAAAACCCTCTTCACAATAAAGCAGAGCAAGGCATGATTCAAGACTGTGCCCAGAGCCGGTCCTCCAAAAAAATACTTTGGTTTTGGCCAGAGCATTTCATTGGTTTTCCTGCTGCCCCCGGCAATGTCCAAGGTAAGTTGGGGGGGTTTCATAGGTATCGGGCGGGTGAGGAGTGGCAAGGGGATGTGATGGGGGTTTAGAGAGTGGATGGGGGGGGAATGTCCCTAGGGCTGTGGAACCTGGCTGGGCTCAGTGCATGGTCCCCCCACTGCTGCTGTTAAAGGTTAGTTATGGGCCCTGGGCAGCAATTGCCCCACTCCTACCCACAGACCAACCCACATCCACCCACCTACCTTCCCCCACGCCCCTTATCAGCTCCTTTCTACAAACACCACATCTTCTGATCACATACCCATCATGTATGAAAAAAACAAAAAGCACACATCAACATATATAGGTATTTAGAATTTATTTTTTCATGATGGTAGAGACACTAGTAGGGTTCCAAATTGTTTTAACATTGTAAATATACCAATAAAGCATTACCCAACTTATCATTGTCTCTCTAGATGTGTGTGTGTGTGTAGAGTGGTTTTTTGCTTTAAATGTGGAAGACCATGGATTTTAAGGTATCTTTAAAAAATGGATTTGGAATGCTGCTGCAGCAGTCCAGCTGGCACAAGGGGTAATGTCCCCAGGTATCAATTGGCTGGGCCTCAGAAGCTCCAGAGAGTGAGTAGCCCTGAGCTACTTGCCAGGGACAGGACGGGGCAGCTTTTTATACTGCTGGGGACAGCACAGGTGCTGGTCCCAGGCTCTAGCTCCCCCTGGCTGCAGATCCAGGAGGAGCCAGGCAGGGTTATTTTGCCCCTATTGGCACAATTTACTCCACACCAAAGTGCATGTCTGAGTATGTGTGCTGAGATAAAAAACCCCAGCTCAAATTTGTACCGCTTCTATTTGAGCTGCTGCAAGCGCACATGTTTACATGTGTGGACATGCCCTGAATGACAAATGGGGATGCTACTAATCTTGAATATTGTTATTTGACATTAAATATGACAGTGATATATTCCAGCAAAAAAACCAACAACGAATGAAACATATTTGATGTTGTTTCCGAATATGCATAAATGCTGATGACATGATTTTGCTGTATGCAGTTGATAAGGGTGAGCCTGAGTCTTCTAGCCTCCTAAGAAATAAAACAAAGGAAACAGGAAATTAAAACTTTAAGTTTAATAAAGAGAATATACAGTACAAAGCAACTGAGGTATGATTGAGGTATTGACTTCACAAGGGTTTGAAGCTCATCAAGTTATTTTTAAAGCAACTCAAATATTAGCTTCTGCATATTGAAAAAAAAAACATTCTGTAAATGCTGGCTATGGTCAAGTCTTCAATTTGCCTTGCCTATCTCTTCTCAGTCAGAATATTATCACCACACTTATGTACACAGAAGAGTGCCATTGTGGCTATAGCAAAATAACATAGCTGCATGTATTCATCATGGCATACTATTGCCTAACAATAGTAGAAAGCATGCTAGATGGATAGTTTATCCTTATGGTACTATTTTAATCCACATCTTTCTATGGATTATAAAGTCCAAGCACTGTGTAAAAACCTGACTTGGGTGCCTTACACAGATTTGTTTCTCAGTATGCAGTTAGAGCTCTAAGTTACACTCAATAAAAATATACACAAATTGGGGGGAAAAAACAGTTGTTGGCAGTGGTTTATGTTGCTGAAATGTTTAATTAATGTGTTTGAAGAACCTGACAGATTGAAAGAATGTGGTGAACTATAACCAAGAAATATAATTTCCTCTAGGCAAACAATTTACTTCTAGCTGATGTTTTATCCAGAGTCATTCTACTGATGAGGAATTAGAACCAATGGTTCAATAGCTTAAATGGTAAATGGTGAATACATAGGGGTGAAGTTACATCTTACACTTAAGACTGTAATAAATCTGAAATTTTAAACAGTGTTAAAGTTAAACATGCTGTGAGCACTCATGTGTTAAGCGTTAATACAGGTTCTTGCCTGCACAGCTCTCACTTGCCACTGGAGGGCTGGTGAACAGGGCCATGGCTAGAAGCCAGGGCACCTGGGCTCTATCCCTGCTCTTGGTGGTGGGTAGGGAAACTGCTGAAGCCCCAGAAGGCCCCCAGGGCCCCAGGTAAGGCTTCTGGAGTGAGCCCAAGTGCTGCACCTCCCCTATGCTACCCAGGGCCATTGACCTTGTGTCAGAGCACACATGCAGGGACATGCCTAGGGACAACTAGCAGCAGCAGAAACATGGGCGACTAGTGCCACCTTACTTGGGAGGAGCATGTATCCCCCCTCCCCCATGACCAGTCTGTGACCGGGGGGATCCCCCCACAGCCAGTCTTTCCAATCAGGGGGACAGTCCCCCTGTGGCTGAGCACTTCAACTGGCAAGCAGCTGCAGCACTTCATCCAGGCACTCACACTCCCGAGCTGGTGCTTGCAGGGGGGTCACTGGTGCTCCCTCCTTCCCGTCGCCTAAGTTGGGAGCATGCCCGGTCAGGGGGTGCACCAGTGCTTTCACAGGGTGTATGAGCACCCCTGTGCACCCCCTACACATCGCCACTGAGCACAAATATGTGTCACTGCCAGCTGTCCCTGGGGAAACATATGGTCCGGCTCATGGCGATCACTCCATGGGTTATTTTAGGTGTTCTTTCTGCTTAGTTTAGTCTCAAAAGTCACAATGTACATTGTACTTCAACTTTGCTAACGTTACAGAGGCAGCACAGCTAGGGGAGAGGGAATTAATTTCTCTTCTTGCAAATTTCTTATTGGTAAAAATGACATAAAACACTGGCGGACTTTGAGACTAGGTACAGACAGCACACTTTTACTGGTATAAGAGATGGGAAACCTTTCTATACCCATAACAGAATGGAAGTTTGGCACACACAGACTAGTTTAGAAATGGCAGAACCCTGTCTAAATGCACCAATATATGTGTTCAGCACTTGCTCTAATCAGAATGTTCCATCAGTCTCTGTGTATGCAGTGTCCCCGTGTTTCAAAATGCTGGCTCATTTGATGAGTTTTAGTTAAAGTGTCCTTGCCACCATTTTGAAGTGCAGGATGCTGAATACATGAGACACTGCAGAAGTTTTATTTAGGGTGGCTTCCAAAAGCCACCCTAATTTAAACACCCTCCCCCCCACTCTAGGGCATGTGTAAAGATGTCCTCAGACAACCAAAGGGCCCATGTGTGTTCTGTTTGTTACTGATCTAAACTACGCTGCTTACAGAAAGCTATCACACTTAGATCGATTCTGCCTCAGGCCTTTTGAATGTTTATACCTACCTGAAACTCCAAACAGAGTTTGTCCACTAATAGATGGGAAAACTAACTTAGCTCCTTTGTGAACTATCCAGATCAGATATAGCAGTCACTAAAAAAATCTGGACAATATAAAACATGCCATTCTGGATACATAGAAATCCATCCCCCCAAAAACCCTAACTATCCCGTAGTTTTCAGTAGAATAAAAATTCTACTGAAAAACCTCAAAGAGCTCTTTGGCATATGCATTAAATATTTATAACTATGATAAATTGTTTAGACTATGACCCAGATAGTGGATACATATTCTCCTTAGTTTGCTTTCAGACTTGCGTTTTAATAATGATGTTTACAGAGCATTTTATTAAAGATATTAAAACATATCAGCTAAGTGTGCAAAATGTGTTTGCAAATAAGATATAATGCTAAAAACAGCGTTATATCTATTCTGTAAATCCATTAAAAGGAAAAGGAATCATGGGCCTGTATAAATTTATTACATATCTTTCATTATTGTGACTAAGGTTTGTATCCTGTATAATAAGAGTAGCCCAGTTTTACCTTCAGACTGCTAGAAAAAGATGTGGAAAATAATTTTGTAACCTCTTTTTAATCTGTTTTCAGATTTTACCCACACAGCAGTACAGCCCGTGGCCCTTGTTCATCAATGCACTTACCAGAGGCAATATGATTTTTTTTGCAGACAAGTCAGAATTTTGTTGTAGATAGGGCAACCCTCAGTGTTGTAGACTAACTGAGTGTAAGAATGAAAATGATGCCAAAACTACAGAGTTTGTTCTGTCAATAAGAATAAAATGTTAGTTTAATATATAGAATTTTAATTTAGTTCATTCAACATATGCTATTATTGAGGATAAAGAGTTGTGAACAGTAGTGTGGATTTAGTGATAGAATAGTCATTTCAGGTTAGCAATGGAAACTGCACATTAATCCCAGCAGAAAAGATCCTGATCCTACTTTTAGGCATGCAAAGAGAAATCTCTGTGCTGCTTCCAAGCCCAGCAATAGAGTTTTGTCAGCATGGATCCAATTGCAAAATGAACATCCATATTTAATGATTTAAGCCAAAATCTCTTTCCTTTGAAGCCATGAATACAACTATTGACTGTAATGGCTTTCCATATGTTTAAATTGAACAGAACTTAGCAATGAGAATGAAAAATGGTTTATCAGTATAACCATAAGAGTCTTGAGAGACTTGCTATACAAACAAAGTTATAAAGTTGTCATGCCTCATGATGGGGAATTGAATCAAACCATGTTTACAGATTATAATGCTCATGCTTGTTTTTCCTTCCTTTAGGGTATTCCTGGATCTCCCACTTCCTTAACCTTCCAGGAGGGCTCTTCTTGTCATTTAAAGAAAATATTACTATTGCCCATAATTGCCTTGTTTTCCTGCATTGCCCATGCCCGGTATGTGGGTAAAGGCAGAGACGGAGTGACAGAGTTCATGGATACTGTTCTCCTTTCCATACAAGAGTGAGGACAGACTGGCCAATGTAGTTTCACTGACATGAAAATATCTTATTCCAAGTGCTTTCCACTTAGAAAGTATGGGCTGCAAACTGCTTTCTAAGTGCTTGGGGGAATTGGAAAGCAGATCACTACCCTGAGCTGGACTGGAAAGGAGGACTATTTTGGTATTACTTTTTGAAAAATGCATTCTAATTAATAAGGATAAATGTTATCCCCTTTTCTGCTATTTCTAATTTATCCTCAATAGAAGAATCTCTTGAATATCTCTTCTATGGAAACAAGATAAATTATGTCTTTTATTTTCATTTCCCACAGACTCCACTGTGCCTTTTTTATTTCTTATTTGAACATTGCAGTTTATTCATTTAAACCAGTTCCTAAAATTATACAGTTGATTTTCTTCATGCTTGCTTTATAACTAGAAATAACAGTATTATTCAAGACTCTATCTACTGAATTCCATCCAAAAAAAGACTTTCTGTGCCAAACTTTCAACTTCTTAGGCATAGGCGTGGAAATTCAGAGAAATCCTTGTTTGCACAGGGTCAGATTTTAGTTGCTGAGGGGTTCCTAGCTGGAATCTACCTCTTCTATCCCTGTGTAGAATATCCAACTAGTCTTGCAGTCTCTTTTCTAAACCCTGGGACATATGGCATCCCAAGTGGAGATTGCCCCTCTCCACCAATTTATGGGTATCATCAGCATGCAATGAGAGGAGTGTACTGCATTTGATAAATTGTAGCAGTGAAGGATTTCCCTCTGTACCAGGGAAATGTTTTATTGTCTAAAGCCTTCCTCAGGACAGTATGGCCTTGCACTTGGCCATAGATATACCCCTCCAAAGTTATCTATCTTTAGGTTTTATACTGCTACCTATTACTGTAGTATATGAGCACTTTCCACATAAAATCAATAGCATTATTGAATTTCCCAGCAGAGTTCCTGGAGTCGATAGCACTTCTACCCCTTTTCAGGTAAAAGCTCTGTTGGAAAAGAGTGTATTTACTGTTATTAAATCTACTTTTATTGTTTTGGTGGGAGGGAGTATTTTATGCTGTCCTCTTTCATGGCTGAGCTGTTTGTTTTGGTTGGTGTTTTGAGCCCAAAGTAGCTATCAATGTTTTGAGTTCCATTTCTTATGTTTCGAAGAACTTTTTTGCAGAGCACAAGACTTGCAGAGATTCCTAAATGAAAAGTTGCATCATCTTTATCTAATCTACAGGACTAATTATATTATCTATCAGAAAGAATTAATAATGGACCATTAGGACCATTTGCCCAGACCAAGTTTACCCTCTCTCAACATGCAATCAGAATAGTGGAGGCTGGAGCACATACCAGAGCCAGGGACATTGCTAGAGGGGGAAAGCTATTGACTTCAATGGCACCCTGAAATACTATATGTCTTTTTTGAGTGTCCATGTGTTGCTAGATGCACAAAAGCACTTGGGCACCTCACTACCACTTGAGAATCAAAATTTTAAATGTACAGTGAAGGACCCCTGTTCAGCTGCCACCTCCCCCAGTAGGTGCCTAAATCTCTGCATCTAAAATCCCCTACTGCTTTGCATGCACAGAGCCACCTGTATCCTAACACTTGAAGCATCTGGGAACCTTGTTCACAACTCTATCCTGTCAGGGTTCACAAGCAGATGTGGCTTGGTCACCTAAGTCCAGGGTAAGGTCCAAGCTGTGAATCCCAAGGGGAGGGCACCTTCTTGGCATTTCTAGCTGCTAGCTTACCTAGTTCCCCACTGGACATGATGGATTTTTAGGCTCATCATAGGGCACCTAACTCTTCACAGTGGGCACATCTACATCTAGATCCTAACTGTGCAGTACCTGAATTATACTGCACAGTAGTGCATCAGAGCACAAACAGTGCTAATGTACTACGGTCCAATATTATTAGACTACTGCTCAGTAGTGTCACTAAACAGGTGTTCACTGGTGCTATTGAACAGTAACCCCAGTTACTGCACATTTATTTATTACTTGATTATACAAATACTAAATAAATGTGCAATAACCACTGCACAGTAGTGCTTCATGCAGATGCACCCCACCAAAAATCCTGAGCATTTAACATAGGACTGTGAGTCTACTAGCAGCAACGTACCTCAACTTAGGCATTGACATGTTGAAATGCCTTATTTGGACATAGCCTATAGATCACTGCATTTTTTGCTTGCCATTCCGCTAAAGTTTTATTTTCCATCAAGCCTATAGCACTCTGTTAGACACTTGATATTTTTAGATACTTTTCATAAATTCTGTTAGGTTTCATCTCAAAAGTTTTCACCTTCCTGAAATGATGCTTGAAATAGAAACAAAATATCTGATTCTCAGAAATGCTGGCTGCTCACAAAACTCTTTCTATTCTATTAGAGCTGCAGAGGGTCAGCACCTTTTTGTAGCCCAAATTTAGAGCAGTTACCTTAGCTAAAAGAAAAATCATGGCTTAGCAGCTATTAATTTTAGAAGTCTACTTATACAACACAAACACAATATAGTTGTGACCACTGTTTCTTGGATATTTACTGAAATTTCTCACAGTATTCTCTCATATTTGGGTTAACAACCGATGTGCGTTCATCAGTGCAAGAAATAGCATTATTTTTTTCTCCTGTCCCAGGCAATACATCTGTTTTTACACCCAGGCAACTCTCCAGTAAATACTGGGTACATGCCAAAGTTTGAAGCCAATGGTCCACTTGTGGCTGACCAAATTAGTCTTTAATATAATAATCACATCTGGTCCTGGAAGTTAGTCACCTATCATTCTTCCCAAATGAGTAAATAACACTGCTGGGGAGAATATGTTTAGGTGCCTGCTTGCAGTGAAATGGTGACAACAGCTGGTGAAGCAGATGCTCTTCATGTGATGCAACACCTGTGTTTTTGAATCTCAGCTGTAGTCCCTGTTAGTAGGTGTTCTTAGCCCATTTTTCCGGTTCTACATAGTTCAGAGTACTCACAAAGCTGTGTTTTTGGGGATTTGCCAGAGTGCTTTTTTGATTGCTTAAAGCAAAGCACATCACGGTTCTAAAGATGTATTCATAGGAAAGAACTTAAGAGTCAGGTTTCCTTTCTCTATATATTTTACACTCCTGCTGGTGGTAATGATTTAAGAGATCTCTGTCCTCCCAACAATCAATAGGTTTAAGTACTGCTCATAACTAGCATGCAAATTTTAAACAATAGTAAATACACATCCTTAGTTCATTGTTCTAAGCACTTGCAGGTACTATCCTTTTGTGTGTATAATTTTATTTTATAATATTGACCATTTTCAACTAGCTAATTTAATGGTTCTCAACCTTTCAACCCTGCAAGCAGAGGTACTGAGTACATGGGGCCCAAGGGCCCTGGCCCACCTCAGAAAGAGGGCTATTACCTGAAATGTGTAAAACTTTCCACATGTCCATCATCTTAGTCCCATTGCCAGATCCAATGTGGGGTTGAAGTATAGAGTTGGTCCACAGGTATGGTCCAGCATACAGGCTCAGCCCCTTCCACCATATTTGGCATGGAAGAACCTTGCATGACAGTGTGATCTGGCTTGTGTGAGCCTTGTCATCTGGCCCACAGAGCTCACTATAGACCCAGAAACTTGGCAGAAGAGGATCAATGGCAGCATTCATTGTCATGGCAATTAATGCTGCCTCATTTTCCACAACCCCCAAATTTCTGGAGCTGTGGGAAGACCTGAGAGCAACATGTTGGGAACGACTCAGCTAGTTGCCATTTTATTATTTAGTTAAACATTTTTTTGAACTTATTTTATACAGGATAAAATAAAAAAGGGTCAGGAAAGTATGTAAAGGTTGTATGATGTGCTTGTCTGTTTAGCTACATAAATCAGTACTTATGAGGGAAAAAACTTAATCCATATTGCATAGACAATCTTTTAGACTGAGTTAAAAAAATTATGGACCTCTATTGAGCTTCCACTTACCTTCCTGGAATCCAAACCTGCCAAAAATGAGCAGTGCTTTTTATAAAATCATAGAAAATTATGGTTGGAAGGGACCTCAGGAGGTCATCTAGTCCCACCCCTGCTCAAAGCAGGACAATCCCCAGCTATATCATTCTAGCTAAGGCTTTGTCTAGCCATGTCTTAACAGTCTTCAAGGATGGAGATTCTATCACTTCTCAGGGGTAGCCTGTTCCAGGGCTTTACTACCCTCCATGTGAGTTTTTCCTAATACCTAACCTAAACTTCCTTTGCTGCAATTTGAGACCATTGCTTCTTGTTCTGTCATCTGCCAGCACTGAAAACAGTCTAGCTCTATCCTCTTTGGAACCTCTCTTCAGGTAGTTGAACCTTCGTTGTCACTCCCCTACTCAGGGCAGAGGTGGGGGAAGGATATTAAGGCACAATAGAAACAATGCAGTACCTTATTCATGCCCAAGTTAACTACCTCTTATCCTAGAGTGAATCTGGGGTTCTTATTCATATGTTCCATTAGGCCCCAAATGTATTATATGCATTGCAGCTGATCTGAGGGGACACTTGCTTAGAGACTCCTTATGACAAATATGAGATCATGTACGGTTAAGACCATAGAAAAATGTCGTCTGGAATCAGCATTTCCTAATATAACAACCTTTTTGAGTATATTAAATATATTCTTATGTTCTGTAAATTGCAAGGAGCACAGTGCACTGTTAAGGATTTTCAACGTAACTTACATATTAGTGAAGTTATTCTCTTCTGTAAATAACACCTGAGCTTTGTTGCTTTCCAAAGTGCAAGTTCAGCATTGCAGAAAGCAGTCATCTGGAACCAGATGGATTTAGGACTCGTTTAGTTTTTACAGTGTTTATGGAGTAGCAGTAGAAATTCTGAGTTTAAAAAATAGAAATTATTATTTTAAAATCCTTTTTCTGACATTTTCTGTTTAACTGGAATATGATCCTGTAGTTGCCTGGATTAAAAATAACCTAAAACCAGATTTATATATATATATATATATATATATATATATATGTAAGACAGGCTAAATGTAGGAACTGCCTTAATAGTTTAAGATAATAAGCTTGTTATAACTGTACAGAAATAGTACACTGTTGAAAACCATCTCTCTCTTTTGGATGGTGTAGAATGTTAAAAGTATGAATGTCTAAAATTCCAATGTTGTGTTTTGATATTCTTTTTAAAAGACCATAATTCCAACATGGAAGGCATTTTTGAGACAGAAAAATAAGGTACATCCACAAAAAACCCCAAATTGCACATCTTAAAGAAATACCTTGACTCAGAATGACATTAAATGTCTTGCCCAGGCCCTTACTGTTAACTTGCTTCTTAGTTGAAGAACATAATACATCACAAATGAAAAATGACATTAAGGTGTCTGTAAAACAGTAGAGTACTTTTAAAGTTATTAGGCCCTTAACCCCATTAAGATTGTCTATGATTCTTTTAAGCACTCCTGCTTTGAAAATATATTAACTCAACCTGATGATAGAAATGCTATCTTGAACATTTTCCTCCTATCTGTTCACAGGCATGTTGACTGTTATCCACTATCTAGCTTTTGATGACCTCTCCATACAAGAAAGAATGACATCAGCTTGTTAGTGCTCATATTACTTGCTGTTATCATTAAAATGGATAGCAAAACAATTGCAACAGTTACCTGGTAAAGAGATAAGTATGTCAAGAAAGACAAGGATAGTACAATGATATTAACCAAAGCACGTGTATTTATTTAGAGAAGACTAAAATAGTGGAATTAATTAAGGAAATAACGCATAAGTCATTTATAGCATCATATGAGATTTTTGGTCCTCTAGGAAAATTTAGTTTAGTTTACATCCATGGTGGTTTAGATTTTAAAAGTCAGTATTTGCTAATAATCTACCACACTGATCTTTGCTGGACTTAAATTGGCACACAGTAAACAACCATGGTTAGGGAGTGTGAAAATATGCAGGTACTGTGGTTTTAACATGCCGTGTAGAGGATGCAGAATATATCTACCACTATACAAGACACTTTTATGCTCTGTTTTTTTTATACTACCTCTTATTCTGAGTAGCAAGTTTTAAAGCTTCAGTAATTACTAGTTTCAGGCTAGAATTGTATTTCTGCACTGACCATCAACATCAACCAATGTTCCATGAGGTCAAAGGAAGCTTCTGCTTTAAGATTTGGTTGAGAGGCTATTGCCTCTGCTGCCCCCATTCATTTTTGCCCCATGAGGAATGAGAAGAAAGGAACAGGTAACTGGCATCATAATTCATGCCAGCTATGAAAGAGGGCTACCGGCTTGAGGATCTGGGCTTAAGTGAATAGTTTTATCACTTATCCTTCTTTGCCTGAAGGCTGAATAATTCTGCTGTAAAATTGTATGTGGTTATCTTCCTATATGCATTAAATGAATAGAGTACCACTTTCATTACATAACAATGCCAAAATAATTGAACAAAAACCAATAGAGAAACAATAGAGACATTCTTGCTAAACTTGTTTTTTTTTATGTGCTCATCTTTTTATTTTACAGCAAACACTGTTGACAAATTGATGGTGCAGCCATGGGAATATGCAGAGTTCCATCAATTGTGAACATCTTTATGACAAAACTGCACAATTAGTTCTAGACAAGCCTGTGATCTGATGCTGGAAAGACCCTTTCCAATTAATAGACCCCATTAAACTGCTAGGACTTGGAACACAGGGTTTTTAACTACCTTTGGGGATATTTATACAAATATACAACATAATACATGTACTTAACAAGTCATGTCCATCCCAAAGAACAATATTTGGTGAAATATGAACTTACTGCTGATGTTGAGGAAAGTTGTTAGTTGCTCACTCTTCAGGGTGAGGAGGAATAAGTATAATTACTCTTTTCATGACCTTGATTTTTTCCCTGAAGTTCCTCCAGTCAGCCTGCTGCCTGGGGGACCTCCTTATATGAAAGAATTCCTCTGCTGTGTATTCTTCTTTTAATTTTGAGAAAAATCACATAAAGCTTCCCTCTCTGACCTACTTAAATGACTTTTGATTGCTTCTACTAGAAGCTGCTGAGAAAATATGAAGTTAATGCCTATTATCTCGGGCAATGAGGTGATTAGCACTTTTGCTTGTCAGCCGCTATCCCTCACGGTCAAGGATGATCGCTTCCAGGGGTCAAGTAAAAGGTTCCTAAAGTCACAGACTCTCTGGCAAATGCTACAGGTGGTGGTTAAAGGGAGGACTGAAACACAGATAACTACTGAATACACCTGGTCACATCTTTCTGCTCACTGCTTCCTTTGATGAGCTTTTCCTTAATGTTTCTGAATCAAGGCAAATCACTGCCTCTGTCAAGCAAGATAACCCATATATGGACAATAGTGAGTCTAGGCAGGAGCAGGCTCTTGGCCTCTGTGGTTTCCCACTCAACTTAGGAAAAGAAGCCAAACACCCCAGCTCCAGCAGGTTCAGACCTTCAGCTGACTTGGATGGCAAGAGTGGAGGAGGAATTGAAAGGTGAACTCTACCACCTCAAGACCCCACATCTGCCCCTCTATAGGCAGGGTACAGAAACTGAGTCAGAAATGCCTTAAAAACTTTATTTTCCCTACCCTGTCACTTCTGATTTCTGTGCAAGTGCCTTGCTAGGCCTGTAAAAGAAAGTTTTAGACTACAGTAGATTCCATGTAGCAGCTTCTACATGATTTTTGAACCACAGCAGTTTCCATGTAAAGCTTTCCATATATGTTCCCTTATTTTCTGTTTCAGGATTGACGTTTCCTGTTATAGGATCTGATACTCATCTTTAAACAAATGTTAACCACTTAGGTTGAAATCTTCTGCACTGGCTGTCTGTGCTAGGATATTGGAGACTTGTTACAATATTTTTTCTACTTCTTCCATGAGGTTAGGGGGAAAAGTGTTTTCCATCACATATATATATACATATACACACACACACACACGCTTCTGGGGGTAACAATAGACCCCAGCATGAATATGAGCTGGCAATGTGATGCAGTAGCTGCTAAGACCAATAAAACTCTGGCATGCATCAATTGATGTATCTCCAGTAAATCCAAAGAAGTGATTCTCTCACTTTACTCAACCTTGGTGCAGCCACAACTGGAGTGTTGCATCTAGTTCTGGGCACCGCACTTCAACAAGGACATGCTAAAGCTCAAGAGGGTCCAGAGAAGGGCCACCCATCTGATTAGGGACTTGCATGGCAAGGCATAGGAGGAAAGACTGAGGGATCTTGGAAAAGATCTCTTCAGCCTAAAGAAAAGAAGGCTGAGGAGGGACCTGATTGCAGCTTACCGCTATATCAGAGGCATACAGCAGAGGCTCAGTGAAAAACGTTCACCAGGGTGCCCTGGGGAAAAACTAGAAACAATGGCCACAAGCTCCTAGAAGATAATGTTCAGCCTGAAACTAGGAAAAACTTGCTTACAACTAGGGGGTCCGGACTATGGAACAAGCTCCCCTCAAAGGTAGTGCAATCATTTACCCTAGAGGTCTTCAAGAGAAGACTGGACGGTCACCTGACTGGGCCCATCTGAGCCCAGATGTCTTTCCTGCTCATGCAGGGTGCTGGACCCGATGATCCTTCAGGGTCCCTTCCAGCCCTATGATTCTATGATTATATATAACCTTACAATGCATTTTTTTTAACAACACCTAAGTCAAGGAATCCTTTTGCTCCCATACTTTGGAGCCAGTAAGGATATTTGGTAATTCAAAAAGCTGCCATTTTATACATTCTCAGTAGAGGTAATTAACTTTAGTAAAGGTTTTGTCTTCACTGAGTATGTTATAACCCAAAACTTCACTGAGTATGTCTGCCCAAAACTGCAGAGGCTGAGCATGATTTGCCTTATGCTGATTGCTGTGCCACTATGCACAAGACATTTACTGTGGAGTAGACTAACTAGCTCCATAATAAAAGTCACACATCTACATGTGCATTGCTGTTAGACTGGAGTAAACCAATTAAACATAAGTACTATCCTGCTGCAATTTTTTTTACTCCACAGGACATGTATAGATACTGACAGGGCTGGCTGGGACACATGGGTGCGGCAATGTGGGGGCTGCCTTCTGGCTAGCCCCACACTGGAGCACCTTGCACCCCAGCCAACCCCTCTGCAGCACATTAAACCAGCAGGGAGCAGCCCTGGATCAGCAGGCTGACACCCAGGGGCCCCCTGCCAGCTGGGTCTGCTCAGACCTGGCTTAATGTGTTGTGGTTCCAGGTGCACCTTCAAACAGCATGCTCTGAAGCAACAAAATCCAGAACAATAAGCTCCAGAGTTATTGCTTCACATTAATTACACATGTAGATATTCCACTTAGTGCTAGGGGATGCTCCCCTCAATGCTCATTGTGTTCTCAATGATCCTTGTCCTATTTCAAGCTAGAACTTAACAAACCTGACTTAACAAGGGAACAATAGATTGGGGAAATGAGAATTACTCAGGGAAAATAGGTGAGGGGGGCTAGAACTGTGACCTGGAAGGAGGAGCAGATTAAGGTATAAAGCAGAAAGGGAGACTGAAATAAGGAGTCTGCTAAAGGGAAACTAGTCTAGGAGATTGGAAGTGAAATAAGAAGCCAAAAAGTAAGTGTGAAAAATGAACATAGCTATGCACAGAGATGACAGTCAGGTAAAGAAGATGTAATCTGTATGATGAATTTTCCAGCTCATTAAAAAATTAAATCACAATTGGCCATCTTTCTAAAAAATAGTTTTGTCAGAAATTTTGTTTCAGGTTATGCACATACTCTATGTTATAGAGGAATTCAGACTAAATGGTGTTAAAATAGATACTTCTATGACTACAGTAATGAAGAGCTGGGGATCCCTCTGTTAAGGAATAATTTATAAATTGTTCATTCCCCCCCCCGCCCCATTAATTTTCGTAGACCCACCAAAGTGGTAAAAGGTTTCTCTGAATTTCCTGGCAATTATCATGACCTGAAAATAGGTGATGAAATGTTCATACTGCTTATCTGGTATCTGTTGTAGGGTGGCGACTGCAGCAAAAATAGTGCCTGCCAAGAATTTTATTTAGGCACCTTATTAGAACCCTACATCCTTCACTGCATGGTCATATTTTTCAGACTTAATTCTTCCTTTAGAAGCTGACTCTTACCAATGATGACCTATCCAATCAAAGCAACAATGTATGTGGCGGAAGAGGGAGCCAAAAAATCCAGTTAAAAAAATAGACTGGAGGAGTACACCTAATCAAAGCAGCATCTCTCTTAGCCCAGGCACTCAGAAACCCATGCTGGGATTTGGTACTACTCATAAGCACCCAAGGAGGAATGATAATCAAAGAGAAAATTACTAGTGCAGGCAGTTTATGTTTTTGGAGGGGACAATCTTCGATGTCAAAAATCTATTTGCCCAAGTTTTGTGTGACAGATTATTAGTGGGAGGAACTACAGGGGAAAGGTTTATATATAGCTACTTCTATGGACTAGAAACTAGAAACTCAATCCTGTACCAAGAGTTGAAAATATAGAGTAATTCAAAGGATCACACCTTTTATGCAGGATATGAAACAATAAACAGGCTTAGAAAAATGACTTACACTCAGGCTTTGAGGTTAGTGACCTGCTTAAAGACAGACAGATAAGAAAGGTGGTAAATTGCACCCTAAATAAGACTTCTGTGCCTGAATATAAAGTACAATATAGGATAGCTAACAATGAACAAAGATGCTGAATGGTTTTGATCATGTCATGCTCTTTGCTTTTAAGCAGCTGCTGGTGTAGAACACACTATAAGGTGATGGAGTTGTCACTCCAGATACATAGAAAAATGTTGTATCATGCTGACCGGGCAAAATATGGAAGCAATATTATTAAAAGAAAATCCTGAATACATCCAGTTCTTAGATGCGGTGTGTTTGCATTGAAAACTGAAGACGAGATAATTACCTCAAAAACTTGAGGAACACATTAAAGAAGTGTCATTGATAATGCCAGTGTTACTAGAGAAAGGCACTCCATTAGAAAGCAACAGATGAGAAAGGGCTTATTCTGACTGCAATATAAAACTTTATGTGATTAAATTATTTAAGATTTTTTTCTCTCTCTTGAAAAGGCAGCTTAATGCCTCCTTGACTTATCCAACCGCCTCAGACCTGAGGAGGAAACAGTAGTACAATGAATGAAAGAAAACATGATTAAAAAATTCAGGAAAACTTTAGGGCTTTTTTCTTTCCCATTAACAGTAACACACACAGAGTAACTATTGCAAATATCTGTTGTCACAAGGCACATCCAGATGAGCACTCACATGTATTTCCCCAGGGACAACTAGCAGCAGCACATATTTCTGCCTCTGCTAGTTGTCCCCGGGCAATGCCTCTGCATTAGGGGTGTGTGAAGTAAGCTGCATTCTATTTGGATTCAGATTTGGCCTGACTCAGGGGACAAGATTTAATTCACTGATTTGGATCACTGTCCTGATTCAATTCGCCTGAATCCGAATCTGAACAGTCAATTCTGATTCAGAGAATCAGCAGTTCAGCCATAGACACAGCTTTATGTTTTTTCTACATACCTCAAGGTACCAGGTGAAGCTCATGAATGCTGAGATGGTGGGGTGGATGAAGCATCCCACAAGAGCACAGTCCCCGCCTCATGTGCTTGGTGGTCGACTCAAAATTGGACCGAAAGTACTTCTGGTCCACTTCTGGGTCCACCACCGTGTGTGCAGAGGACCCCCCCCCACCCCATGCCCCTCTCAAGGTTGGCAACCAGCCACAGGGGGGACTCTAGGTGCCCCCTAGACCCAGAAGACATAAGTTGCCAAGCCGGGGGGGGGCTGCCAAGTACTCCATGGCAGACCTGGAAGTGGACTGGAAGTGCTTCTGGTCCACTTCAGGGTCCACCGCTGAGCATGTTAGGCCCCCCCCCTCCCATGCTTACATGGGGTGCTCCATCCACCCCACCATCTCAGCATTCATAAACTGCATGGTACCTTGAGGTATGTAGAAAAAACATACAACGCTGTGTCTATGGCCAAACTGTCAAGTCTCTCCGATTCAATTCAGAGAAATTAATGAGTCTTCTAATTTAATTTGTATTCAGAGATTCAGCTGCCAAATCGGTCTAAATCTCCTCTGAATTAATCAGTGACCAAAGCTTTGCACAGCCCTACTCTGCATTTGCACACTGGTGCAGGGCAAAGTGCAGTAGGGGAAAATAGACCCAGCACCTGGCCCCAGCAGCCTTATCTGCAGTCTTGGGGGGCTCCTGGGACTGCAGGGGTGGCAATCTGGGTGTCTGGAGCTAGGCCAGCAGCCAAAGCATGCCTCTGGCTGTCCAGGCTCTGGTTTTAGGAGATGTATGCTTCTGGCAGGTATGCCATGCTGCTTTTCTTCAGCAAGCTTTTTTTTAATACCAGGATTTCCCAGTATGTAAATTTGATTCCACGAGTTCAGATTCAGGAGGCAGGTATAGCCATCTTTATGCAAAAACATGTGCACAAAATTATATATATTATTTTAGGGAATATAATTTGGAAATATAGTACAAATGGATTAAAAATTCAGGAAACAAAACCTGGTCCGGTCTGGATGGCTCAAACAATGGCCCCCTGTATATCTATGTTCCTTTTTCACATCTGTCTCAGACTGGAAGCAACTGAAAGTCACCATCAGCTTAGAATGACTTCCTTGCTTATAAGAAAGGAGCTAGAGGATTCTGCCCAGTTGTTAACATGGAGCCTTTGTCGGGGAGAGACTACAGACACAATGAACTCATATAACTGGTTATTCTGAAGCCATGCAATGGGAAGTAATCAACTAATATGACTTCTTCATAGTAGAACCAGTGGCCTGAACTGCCACTTGGGATAGACTTATCACCTTCTTACGCAGAGATGATAGAAAAGGGATGATAATGAAAGGCATTTTTCAACTCGGTCATAACTTGATATGTTCTCACCTTGTCTCCTCCCCACTTGAGCGTGTGTTTAAAACACATTATTTCCAGATACTGTAGAACTTAATTACAGAAAGAACCCTTTTTCCATGTTTGAAATTTCTGGATTAATAACAACAAGTAAGGTGGCATCATCTACAATTTTGGAAGTAGGTTAAGCAAAGGAAACAATATAACCACAGTACTTGTGAACTTTCTAACAACCCGATAACCATAACTATGAGGCTACCCAGATCTAGAATGGCATATATATGCTCTCTAAGTTTAGTCACACCAACAGCCTATTAAAGAGTGCAGGTTATCGTAAGAGTTGATCATTATGATTGACATAATTATTTCCTGTTCAAAAATAACCAATGTGCATTTTTTTACAAGGAAATGACATCTCTCCTAAGCAGCAGTGTGATTTATTCTTGTTGTTCATAATTTGAATTGCCAGAATGATACGTAATTAAAATGTGCAGCTTGCTCGAAGGCAAAGTGCTGTTGTTTTAGATGAAAAACTATCAACTGTTACCATTAGCAGGCAATGAATTTTGATTCAAATACTTAAGTTAATCAAAAATTAAAATAAAACAACCCAAAGAAAAATAATATCTATAAGAACTAACATATCTGTTTCAGCTACCTTTTTTTCCCCTCTCTCTCTCTCTTTCAACTGAGGAGGATACTGGCCAAAGCAAAAAATACAAGCCACTCTGAGTATAGTGAAAATTCCTCTTGGGTCCATGGACACCAATAAAATTACTCTTTAAAAAAATCTTATGTTGATTAAAATGCCACTCAGTGGATACCACAGTAAAGTAATTATATTTGTTAAATTATATTTATAAAATGGATATCTAAAATTATAATGCATCTGATTAAAATGCATAAACTTGCATTTTATATATACATTGAATTATGTGGAAACTAAAAGTTACTAGGAACTTAATAATCTGTTAAAATCCATCAAATAATAAGCCATAGTTTAGAATCTTTGCCTAGTGTTTTCATTCTTGTTTTGAAATCTGTGTTCTTTGTTACTCTTTCACTGATCATGAAGCTTCTTTATTCCCTGAATCTGTTTGGAAAGGTGAACATTAAATCAAACTGTAATCTGCATAATATTTACCATGTTGCTTCTCTATCTAAAAGATAATGAAACCATAAAAAAATATAAAATAATATAAGTTAGGAAAAAGCCCTGTGACTGAATGTGAGGATGTTCATAACCAAGCACAATCTTGTGAAGCCTACTTTAAGGCCTTGGACCCTCAGACTACAATATAGAAGCTACGTTTTATCCCTGAGAAGAGATTAGAAAGTTGGGCACCTTGGCATCTACAGGCTTCCCTCGCTTTATGCTGTACATGCATTCCTGGAAAACAGCACATAACTCAAATTTACATAAAGGGAACCCACTTTACAGGGTAACAAATAGGGATATGTTCCAAGACCTCAACTGTACCAATCCCCAGACCCATTTCTACCACTTTTACAAGACAATTTTGGTATTCATAAACAGCATACAGCACATACAAGCACAGGGCACTATCACCACACCCATCACATGTGAGTGAATTTACCTCACATATAATAATTTTTTGGTATAAAAAGGATCATCACAGAAGAGCAAATTCGTACATACAAAACCTGCATTCTGTGAGGGAATCCTGTACCTCCACAAACTACTCTAAAATTTATGAAGTAAAAAGATATAGATATATCTGTTCAGGTCTTCCTATAAGTGGTCCTTCCAGTTGAAAGATGATTGACCTTTAAAACAGGAACTGTACTCAATATTCTGGATTTCAAAACCATAAATAAAAGCTCAGTAGGTCATCAACATGTATGGTTAATAAATAAGAAAATAGCAAGGGTGTTCTTTCTATTTGGAATAGTTTCCCTGAATCACAACAGCAAATAGTAACACACTGAGAAGAGAAAATGTGCCTGTGGCCAGAGAGAGAAACAAAAAGGGACCTGGTTTAGAGGGAGGAAGTCTACCAAAAGTATTAATTTTCCTGGCAAAAGTGAGGACTTTAGAAGGTGATACTCCATCCCAGTGCACTTCATGGATATGGATGTCAACGCAAGAGGCCAAGCTGTTTGTTAACCTTGTCACTATACACCTTGATAGAAGTAATCTAAAGAAGTTTGAAAACAGCAGTGATCCAAAAACAGTATTGTGAGTATTTTCTCTTGCTTTCTAATTAATCACACAGTTCACAGGCATAACAAAGCAGCTGGAATCCCAGGGCAGCCGTGATTTCTGGCTGCCATCATGTTATTGTGCAACTGCAGTTGTAGCTGATATTTTCTTTTCTCTCATCATTTAAGTTGGATCCTGGCCAGCTGCCCCAGTTGTTCCACCCCAGTTATACTATGGTTAAACTTTAGGTCCTTGTACATCAAAATTTAAGCCTACAGGGAATATTTGTAACTAAGTACTAAACCCTTCTAGATGAGATTATACTGGAAAGATGGGTATATCTTTAAAGATGCCACAGTTGTTCTTGTATCTTGTGGAAGCTTCGGGTTCATCTTACTTCATTAGTTCTTCCTCACTCTGTTTATTGCAGAAATGGAAAGATGGCAGGTGAATTTAGAGATTAATCCATTACACTGTACATGCTTCCATTTCAAAGTTTGTTAATTTTCTTTCTCCTTTGTCAGTTTTAATTCATCACTAAAACCAAAATGAAATAATTGTACCACTGTTTAAATTCTATTGCATAGTCAAGGTTTTACTAGAGGTATAAAATTGCTTTCTGAATTCTACTGACATTAGCTAAATGGTTACATAGTAACACATGTTGAGACAAGGCCCCTGACATGTCAAATTAAATTAAAATCAAAATTAATTCAATCACAGTTTGGTGTTCATGTTCACAAGTGATAGATCTTGTTGAATACCTATAAAGTTACTGTTTACAAAATGTAGCAAAAAATGGAAACATCCCCTTTGCAAACTAAAGGTCATCAGTTTTGATCAGTAAATTTATTTAGATTGAAATTTTCATTTTCATTTTATTTCTCTTTTTTTAAGGATGAGGTACTGTCTCCTTAAAATAAACACCTTGCATACACCTGTCTGTCACGTTGATATTCTTTACCATGGTTCAGCACCAAAGCTATCAAAGTCATTCTAACCTTTCGCAACTCGCCTTGGCCAGTTTCCCACATTAATCATAAAACAGTACAAAGCCTACTTTCATCCAGCCTTTTACAGCTATTAAAACAAATTAGAACATTTAATTCATGCCCTGACATTCTTTCAGAAGAGAGTTCAGGACTGGGTGATCTCAATGCTTTGGAGAGGGCCACTGTACTGAATTTCAATACTAATTCACATGGATAATGAAAATAACATGTATCTGTCTGAAAATATCTATGAAAAGAAAGAACTCACAAAAGCATTTTTTTTTAAATAAATGGTATGACTCTACTACTCAGGTGTATTGTTACATCTCTTGCTTAAATGCATAGGGCCAGATTTTCAAAGGTTCTTGGGTGACTAAAGAAGCACATAATGAACAAGTAGTCTTTTTTCAAAATTCTAGGCTTCCAACTTCAACTTAAATCAGTAGGATTTAGATATCCAGATGGGGTTTTCAAAAGCAATGCTTGCCCATCTGCTTATTGAGACACCTGCATACCTTTAAAAGTCTGCGTTAATACTGATATAGCCATGGAGATCCAACTAATATGCAAGAAGCAGGATTTGTTTGGTAGTATCTTTTATTGAACCGACTGTTTAGCTGGGAAAGATTCCATATGGAAGGGCGTTATATGTGCCCAAAAGTTTGCTTAGCACTTCTCCCAGCTATACAGTTGGCTGAATAAAAGTTATTGCCAAACAAATCCTTTCTTCCAAAAACCTGGTCCTTTGTAGGCAATAATCCCATTGACTTTATTAGGCCAACTCAACCAAAGAGACTATTTGTTTAAATTAGGATTACTAGACTGGGCCCTTAATTTACAATGTGTATGTGACTAGAAAGCGAATGCATTATTGGGTCTACTCTTGCCCCTACTAACTTGATTGAATATTGCCCATTATCTTCAGTAGCACAAGACTGGGTTTTATGGAGGGGACAGAACAGTTTGTTCCAGTTGAAGCTGAACATAGAAATGTTAAGACTTAAACCTTGTTTATCTTTTTCATGAAGCCACTGGTTGGCCACAGGTAGTCAATTAAGGATTATCTTGTCCCTTTTCTTTGAATTCATGCTATGTGATAACACCTCTTGATATCATCATAAAGTACTGGATCTTGGCATTTTTTGAAATATAAGATTTTCAAAAGGATTCAGTTATAGCTTAATTTTTTTTCCATTATCAATCAATATGAGCTTTGCCACTGCACTCATTGGGAGCTAATACTATTAAGCCAATGCAGAATGTGTGTATCCCAGGGGTATAAGCTCAGGGCCACAAACCCAGAGGAGAGATCCCAAAAGCAAAAACTACTTACCTACTTCAGGTCACCAGATTCTGGCAGAACATCGCCAAGGGAAAAAGCTTGTGTGGTTCACCAGCCATGCTCATATTCAACTGAAGCCAGCAGATGAAGTCATGGATGCATGCCGGCCAGCTGACTTAAAAGCTGGCACTAACAGGGAGAGCAGGAAAGGCAGCGGAGGCTTCAGTGGCTCTCCATGCCAGCAGCAGGCAGTGCCAGCAAGCAGAGGGAAGTCCTGACTGGGAAGAAATGACCCGGGCAGCAATGGCTGCCCAAAGCTCTCACAGGCAGATTCAGAGTGCAGGGAAGAATGCCATCCGGGAACAAGCGGCGAGAGCATCAGGAGTGAAGGCAGCTCCACACTCCAGGCTCCGGCTGAACCAGACAGTAGGAGAGGAACAAAGGGAGCTGCCACAGGAAATAGAGAAGGGAACAGCATCAGGGGCCATAGCCAGGTGCAAGCTCCAGGGCATGGAGAGATAGAAGATGGTTCATTCTGATTTTCCTCTTCATCACCTGCCCTCTTCTTGGGCACCTCTTATCTGGTGCACAGATCCAGGGACTCACACATCCAGGAGGAGACGATCACAGCCCCACAGCCCTCCCAGGGGTGTGGGCCCCTGGATCCGCATACCAGATGTCAGGAGGCTGCTGCTGCTAGCAAGTGTCAGGAGTTTTGCTTTGAAGAGTTTGAGGTGCAGTTTCCCTGAAACCTCTGCCCCTATCTCCTTAAAACTTGCCAGGCTTCATGCCCTCAGAAGGAGCTACTATTTCAGCAGGAAATAGGGCAGGCTCTTTTTTCCCGGGCACCACCAGGGATAACTAGGACCAATGGTCACAAGTTACTGGAGAGCAGGTTTAGGTTGGACA
>JAGPOW010000261.1:47072691-47104071 GCA_030014935.1 Caiman crocodilus | reverse complement strand
TCCTCCCTTTATATTTCGAAACATCAAAGTTGTGGCGGGCGAGACAAAGGGGTAAAGGGACGACCTGCAGGAGCTACACACGACCCAGGGGCCAACCGCTGTCACAATGACCTACTGACATAATTTGGTAATTTATAGGTGACATATTTTGGTAATTTATAGGTGTATGCCTATTAATATAAAACTACTCAGAGACCTGAATAGTAGAGTTTCCAGTGGGCATAAAATCTCATTTTTAAAAATGTAGTTTTAAAAAGAAGTTCTTCTGGTCCTGCATTTGTTTGTGAAAGAGATTTTCTGATCATTTTTACCACTCTATAAATCTCACCCTGAGATCTTATCCCAGGACTTCCAAGCTCTGAGCCCCAGACCTATAATGGGTAGCTTGAAAACTCCAGTAGCCCTGATTTTATGTAGTGACCTTAACATTTCTAAGCTCCTTGCTGCAATGCCAGAAACAGAAGTCCAGTTAGAGTTGCAGCACCTGGGCTTTCAGGCTCCCAGCTCTCTCTAATTCCAGGATCTCCATCCATACTGCATTCTGCCTGGTGAATCTGCCTTAGAAGTATGGCTTCTAGAGTCATATCTGCAGGGTCTGGCCAGAGCTGAAGACCCTAAAGAAAATCCAGGTCTTTGGCTATGGGAGCAATCAACCAAGAATAGGAACAGGGCTTCTTGAAAACTCAGGATGATTCAAAAGAAAGAACTTCAGGTATGTCCCTACGTGCAGGGGAATGCACTTTTAGGCTACATTCAGATAAGCACAGATGTGCAGTATGTGGTGTTGCTTCTTGTCCCTGGGGAAACAAACAGCTGCACTCCTCTGGATGCAGGTGTAGAGGCACAAATTGCAGCAGCACAAATTTGTGTCACTACTTTGTGCTCTATTACACACCCACACACATACGCTTTGGTGCACAGCAAATTGTCCCAGGTAAGGAAGTCTGGTAGTATTACCCTGGTGTCCTGGTGTAGCAGGGGTGAAGATCCTGCAGCACAGAGCTTGGCCAGCAGTCGTAACATTGCTCTGAATGGCCAGCCCTCCATTTGTTTCAGCACGTTACTGATACATGCTCTGTGCTGCTTTTTTCCCCCAAAGAGGTGGTGTGGGGGGGTGGTTTGCTACTGGGATTTCCTGGCAGTAAATCTTGCCACTGAACAGCAAATTTGCAGTGTGGCTCACGTTTTCACACTCCCTGCATGCAGCTTGTGGTGCCACAAAATTTTTTGTGGCACCAGAAACTGCATGCCCCTGCACTTGGGGACCCACTCTACAGGTTCCTTGTGCTGTCCTTTTCTAATAGAAAGTTCTGAACCACTAGTGGGAAGCAAGATAAAAAATGAAGTTAAAAAATATCAAACCCTCATGTAAGTGCTCTTATTCAGAAAGAAATTGGCTTTATTTTATCTTCGTTCAAGGAGGCTTAAAATGGAAAATTAAGGTCAATTAGTTCAAAACTAATCAAAACTATCCACACTTGGGTTTCATTCACCTTAAGTAATGTGCTTGGGCTAATTTGTCTTGTATCCTCTGCCCATTTGGGGCAAAATGAAGGGTGTTGATAGGTTTCATACCTGACAGAATGCCTCTTAGTGAATTGTTTATTTAGTATTCAATTCATCAAGGACTAATTAAGACACAAAATTATGTGACTAATTTTAAGTCCATAAGTGGGCCTTCTGACCTCCATAAATCAAGCCTTGTATGTAAAAGTTATGTGCCTCAGTCTGGTTTTGAGGAAATGTTTTGTACTCATAAGTAATTGAACATGCATTGTATTCCTAAAATTCAATTGTTGGCACAAATATAGCAGTTACCTAATTATTTATAGAATATTTTTGCCTTTGAGTTATGTATGTAGAAATTCACACTCAAGCATTTGACCATACAGATATGTGCATACACAAAAGATCCTTTTCTTAAAATCTAGAACTTGCCTTTAAACTCAGTCCATTTTATACAAATATAAAGCTGGCTTGTCAGAATATAGACATATGCTTTAGAAAGATAAAATATATGCAAAACTGGTGAAATAAAGGTTAATGTGGCTTCTAGAGCTGTTAGTTTAAATTTAACTTATCTATGGGCTAGAGAGGCAGTAAAAAGCAAGTTCTGCAAATAATGCACTGATTTGGATATTAGATATTTCAAAAACATTTGTGAAAAGTACCCACAGGAGACGATAGAGTCTTTATGTTTGTGTTGGATAAAGTGTTCCAGTATTTGTATGTGCCAACTGCTTCTATTCAAAAAGAGAAGATAAAAAATATCAGACATGTTGAGGGGCACAAGAGGCTCAGAAATCTTCAAGAAGGAAAAAAAACTGAAATATAAGCAGAAATCAGATTCTGGATCAGAGCGACAGAGGTGTCAAAAGGGAAGTATAATGTGTGAGTCAGGATCCAAGGATAACTAAGGTAATCTGTAGCCTGGCAGCTCAGTTGCACTAGGCTACATGAAGGTACAAAAGAAAATTCTAGGAGGAAAAGTATAAGTCAGAATAAGTCCTATAATTTATTTAGTAAAGGTAAAAAATGATCGTTCAGTACCTGAGTAAAGGAAGTAAGTCTATGGTAAAAAAAAAAAAGAAGAAGAAGACAGACCTGAAAAAAAGGGCTCACTTCTTGACTCTGAGTGCAGAGAAAGCAGGAAAAACTGGGGAAAGTGAAGCAGAAAGAGAAATGAAGATTTACTTGAATCCACAACCAGGTTTCTTCCCCCAGTCATCATGGAGGAAGAAACTTTGTCTTACATTTGAATAGTGGTCTGGGGCAGACATTGGCTTAGCACTGGTTTTGGCCCCAGGTTTGGGGATGAAGTCAAAGTTAAGTCATTGCCAGTCCTGGGCCAGGATGACTTGTTTGGCAAAGGAGGGAAGTCGCAACCAGGGAGCGCAGGAGAAACCACGGGGTGCGGGAAGGGGCAGACCCATGTGTACAGCTCAAGGGGAGCATAAAGGACATGGCACAGCTTTCTCCCTTCCCCACCCCCACATTACCTTCTGCTCTGGTCTTTTTAGTCCTGATCTGCTCCAGGTAGGAGCTTCTCCCTGGCTGAGCTGGGGCCGCTGCTGCTGGTGAGTGGTGACTGTCCCAGGGCCAGAGGTACAGCAGAGAAGATGAGTGAAATATGCACAGGAGGAATGGTGGGGGAGTTCAGGCACAGACATGGGGGCAAGGTGTGGGGGGCAGACTGAAGGGGGAGCAGGTGGTAGGAGATGCAGGGTGGTCAGGGACAGGCACAGGGATGAAGAGAAAAGTTGAGGGAAGGGTGCAGTCAGCAGAAGACAGGTGTCCACATGGCAGGGGCAGCCAGTAGGCAAGATGGACAAAAGGAAGGGGGATAGACACAGGCACAGGGGGATAAGGGACCAGGGACCAAAGGGCAGTGGTCTGGCCTCTCGCCCTCTGCCACTGCTTTCCATGCTACAGCAGGGAAGGGGGTGAATTTAAAGTGACTTGCATTAATTAGAATCTTTACATGAAAAATAATACATTTATAATTTCCCATGTATAGAACCTAATTACTGGGGAGTCATCTTAAATTCAGTCATTTTGGATTCAGGTAAATACAATAACTATATGCCCCTGTTATTAGAGCTATCCATATTTTGCGGCCTACCAGAAATAGGTTTGGCCATAATGAGAAGTAGGATTCATATGGATCTATTTGTGGGATTAAGAGATGCCCATCCCTACAGAACTCTTGTGGTATAAAATCCCCTGTTCTCCACTGCGGGCACATTCCCTACAGATTGTGTGTCTACATGAGATGCTTTACTACTCAGCAAACTAATTTGCTGTGTGGTATAGCATTACAGTCTACATGTGCACGGCAAATAGCGTGCAGTAGACTAAATTACTGTGCTTCCAAATAGTCCTGTTGGATACATATGATATCCAGCAATGCAGTAAATTACTGTGCTTAACCACATATGTAGACAGTGACATCAGGATTCATTTACTGTAGATGCACCCATTGAAGAGAATTCTTGCTACTGCAGAGTAGGGCATTTCTGCTTTTCTTTTCTTTTTTTAAGATAGTTAAGTGAAGAATATGTTTGAGATCTGAGCAGTTCTCTTCCATTCAGTCTGAAAATTTCCACAGACTGCCTACAATTGAAGAGGTAATTAACCAGATTTGACCCAGATACAATGTCCTTTTCTTTTCATTTTGCTTTTCTTCATGAATAACAAACTGCCAAAGTTAGTGCATGGTCGTTATCAAAACAGCCATTCACCACATGTTGCAGATGTCCTAATAGTAACTGGCTATTTGTGAGCTAAGATTTGCTGAACAAATCAGGTGCCAGAGAATTTGTTTTGAATTGTGAACTATTGCATGGATGGGAAGCTTTTCTTCAAAAAACAGTGTCTCGTGACTGTACAAATAGTGCATTGGGGTAATATGCTTAAACTAGCACCTGTTTCTAGAGCCAATATCAGATAAAGGAGCAACGTGGCTCGCATCACATGCAACTGATTTGGACCAAATGACCATAAATTCATCTGCAGTGAGGGCATTGACTCCAGTTCAGAGTGAAGATTGACCTTTTGTCTCTGGATATGTAGCTAGATAGCTTTTGTTCACTTCTTGCCACCACATCTCTCATAAATAATGTACAAAGAACTGTATTTCCGTGCTAGTGCAGATACAAAAAAATTCCCAGACAATCACAATATATTGGTAATAATATCAGAATATACTGGTAATAAATTGAGGTGCTTCAAAATAGTAAAGCAACTCACAATATTGAGCCTTTTTTTTTTATTATTTAAGCAATTGTCCCAAAAGCCCGTGAATTTAGAAAATTGTGCATCACCTTGCTGCCTGCAGCATTCCCCTGGGCCAGCATTTCAGATACTCTAAAGTTGGGATCTACAATAACCATTGCATTATATCACAAGCAGAAATAGTTTACTTGCGTAGTCATCTCATTGCTATTGGAAATTTTATACACAGCACAATAGATTTTCATATATCTAGGAAAGATGCAACCTTATTCTATGTGCCTTATACACTTCCTCAAAAAGCAATATGTTCACTGCCTTACTATAGTGTCATATGTATAGCTTTTAAGAAAATGAAAGACCACATTTTCAAAGGCAAGTGACTCAATTCTACTGCTAGCTTTGGTTAACATTCCTGCTATGCTTACAAAAATCTAATTTAAGTGTAGACATTTGTATATTTACTATGAGATAACATCTTCTTTTTTCCCCCCAGACGCACAAAAGGACTTAGATGCCTAAATTCTAAGTTTCCCTTTAGGTAGATTAGCCCAAGAATGTCAGTCTCAAAACCCCTGCCTCCACTTTTAGATGTGCAAGATTTTCCCTTGGCTCTCTAAGTTAATTCTGAGCCCCAATAGTGTAACTAGGGGAGAGGGTGATCATGGCACCAGCCCCTGGCAACAATCCAGAGGAGGTGCCAAAATGGTAGAACCCAGGAAGCCATCACTGCTGCAACAACAGCCACTGTGCAAGGAAGTAAGCACTTGTCATCCCTATCCATAGTGCCAACATTTTGAGTTATGCCTCCACTGAGCATACCTAGAGCTTGCATGATTTTAGCATGTCTCAGTAGCTTCATGACCATTTCATACCTAAGCTCACTAAAGATCCTCAAATTGCTCATTGTTTTGTTGATCTCCCTTGAAGAACCCAGTCTGGTAGCTAAAAGATTTAAGCTCTGAACAAAACATTGATTGTACTAGATAAAGGAACGATGTTGTTTGACTTCTATTAATTTACTGCTGAGATAGGTTCACAAAAGTATTGTGCTTACAAATAACTAATCTGTGTGCACAAACGTATTTGCATGTGAGGAGGCATTCAATTTCTAAGTTCATAGGAAGTACTTGGGGATCCCAGGGCATCCAGGATTGCTGGCTTCCTGTGATCTGGGGAAACTTTTAAGCAAAACATCAGCTTTTCAACACTGGATGAAATAATATTAAAGTTGAGTGGCTCTGTTACATTTGTATCATTCCTGACTTGTAACAATTAGAATGTACTGGCTACTGCCTGTCAAAACATTCCCCTTTTGAAGGCTCCAAATATATGTGTCCATACCCTGAAACTACAAAGGTCATAGAAGAGAGTATTTGATCAGGAACCAGACTTGTTAGGAGACATAAGGCAGTCTATGGCTGTTCTGCTGAAGCCATTGTGAAGATTGTAAAAACAGGAGAGAATACCCAGGGGAGGAGGCCAACACTGAGAATATAGAAAAAAAGGAAAGACAGCTGTTTTGTGTTATGGACAAATTACAGCAACATCTGTAAAAGAGGATGTGTACCCCTGATGATTTGAGATAGAAACAAGGAGAAGTATTAAAACTCAAGAGTAATTTGGTGAAAGAGTACAAACCCTGAGGGCAAAGGGCTAGGATTTAGCAGGAGCTTGTGATGGAAAACTTTCTCAATTCACACTTGAACTTTAATTCTAGGACACATGAATTCTTGCTTGCTTAAACAAATGGCTAAATTGCATCACTCACCTAAAGATAGTGAGGTCTGGAGAATTAAAGGATGAAGAGCAAGGCAGAAAGATGATAATCCAAGGAAAACCTAAGGAAGTAGATAGTCCTGAAGCTAAAACAAGTAAATCCTTGCTACACTTGTATAATTTAATATACGCGAATAAAGATAGTAGAACTTTTTTCTCCTTCCTCCAAAATGGGTGGAAGAGTATTTTCACAAAACTTATTTTGATTTAAAGGAATCGGGTGTAATTCCAATAGATAAGGTGAATATGAGAGGGAAGAAAATTTCCAGCAAGGAATGGCAATACTCATTTGTTCAAAGTAACCTTAATAATTTCCTCATATCTGGCTAGTAAAAACTGCTTAATATTGAACTTCAGTGTTTCAGTTATGCTGCTGTTGCTGATATATGTGGCAGCATTAAATTGTTAAACTACTTGTTTGTCTTGGCCGAATTTTCTACCAATGTATATCTAGCACACTTGGTTTGTCTGGCTACCATTAAGGAAATTCTCTAGTATACACTGTGGTGTAGGTTGTAGCCATGTTGGTCTAAGAACATAAGCAGACAAGGTTCTTTGGGTGAATCTTTTATTAGACCAACTGAAAGAGTTGGAAAAAATTCCTCCTCAGTTTGACAAAGGGTATTTAAACCCCAAAGCTTGCTAAGAAGAATTTTTTCCAACTATTTGAGTTGGTCTAATAAAAGATATCAGACTGATGAGATCCTCTAATTTTCAAGAGGCAATGTTCTAAGTAATAACACAATGAGCCTTAGGCTATAAGAAGACCTCACATTTGTTGTGGAAATGGTTCTGATGTGGATATGCCAATCCCATGAGTTTTCCATTATGGCAAAAGTCACATGTCACAGTGGGTTTAAAGAATGACTGAAAGTACCACTGCTGTTCCATGAGAAGGTACTTTGAGTGAGCACATATGCCAACATGCCTGGAGCTGGTCAAGTATCTGTAGATTCCCCTGACTGCCAGCACTGTGTAAAGCACCCATGGCTTGTTGGTACTTCTTGGTTATGGAAAGTACCTTTTTTGTAAAGAGGAGGATGTTAACCAATGTCTTGAAGTTGCAGCAAAGTAAGTTTAGATTGGATATCTGGAAAAATGTCTTCACAGTGAGGTAGTGGAATAGACTGCCTAGTGAAGCTGTGGGCTCTCCATGACTGGACGTATTCAAGAACAGGTAAGAAAGCCACTGGTCAGGGATGATCTAGGCATAGCTATACCTATGTTCTACCATGGATATTTCCCCTTTCCCCCTCCCCCCAATCCTCCTCCCATTCCTCCTTCTGCTACATGTGTCAGGATGGTTTTAAGCCTTCACCAGAGGGACTGAATATTAGCTACAGCTGGAGAATTTGACTAGGGTGTACCAATGCTCTTGCTGGGATCTAACCTAGAATTTCCTGACTAGAGGGCCTTGCCCCTCTACTCAGGGTCAAACTGATAACCATATTCAGAGTCAGAAAGAAATTTTACTTCATGGCCAGATTGGTATGGATTATGGGGATTTTTGCCTTAATCTGTAGTAAAGGTTGTAGCCCCCTACTTGAGATCACTTGAGCAGATATTAACAACGTTTCATAGAAGAGGTGATGACCCCACAAATCATACACTCGTCCGCAACCTCCCATGGGTTGGCAGAGTTTGCCAGCCTGGAGTTCTGCAACTGTGATGGAGCCACTGATGGGTCCAGGAGTTCATCAGTCAGAAAAGCTATTTCTCAAATGTGCTTCAAGTAACTGAAGCATGGGTTACCACTTTATGTATATAAATGTAAGCTGGTCTAACAGGCTGTATGATGTCAAGGTATTTAGAAGCTCCCTCTTGTTTCAGATGATGTAGCAAAAAGTTTTCTCCTGTCTTGCTTGACATGCAGGTTGAAGAAGTGTCTTTATTGACACTATGAATAGGGGACCCCACCTATCCACTGCCCCCCTGGCTGGTAAAGTCATTCACTGGAGCCCTGGATGCCCTGAAGGAACTGTTCAATTACAAATTCATCAACTACAGGATGTCTATGATGTGTGTGTGGGGGGGGGGTTCAGCCATCTGAAGGCTCACTGGAGGTACCTGAGGGCATGCAGGGATGCCAGCGTGCAATAGACCCTGGTGGTCTCTGCATGGATGGAGCAGCCCTCATTTCCTAGAGGTGGTATGCCTGCAAATTCATAAATAGTGGCTGGTTGCCTGGTATTGTGTGTGTGTGTGTGCAGTACTCTGGCTGACCACTTCTGTAGACGCCAGGTCAAAGTCAGTGAATCATAGAATGATGTAATGTACCTCACCTGAACTCATGCCCTCATGTACTTATCTCCAGCTTGGAAAGGCAGCAATGATGGGAGCAGTGCAGGGCATTTTGGAGGGAAGTAAATGTTCAGACAGGTTCTGAGCAGTGCTCAAGAGCTGTTGCTGGGGGAGGGGAGGAAGGCAATGAGATGCTTTATCTCAAGCACTGGGCATGAAGCCAGGCATGCTGGGTCCCTATCCCTTTGTAGTACAGATATTGTGTTTTTGGCTGGGGGATGGCTGCTGCATTAAGTGGGCAATTAACTTCAACAGCATCAGTCATTGCCTAACTGAAGTGGGACACAAAACATAATGATGGCTATAGTGACCGTAAAAAGTGCCCCTTCCCTAAAACCAATGCCAATTCCCAGTGTGAGGGAGTGGGAGGGAGACTGACAGGAAAGGAAGGTCACTTTTCATTGTCTGTTTAGAGCTCCTCCCCAACCAGCATTTTTTCTTAACTCCACAGCCAAATTTCATGCAAAGGACAGAACTTTTATTAAACAGAACACAAAAAATATGGAAAAGCGTAAACAAGGAAACAAATGTAATAATGGAAATAAATACAATGTTTTAAACAATCGGTAAACACTGAAAAGTTTCATGAGGCCCATTACTCCCCTGTGAAGGCAAGTAGACTGTGGGCTCTTCGTGACCTCAGCACACAGCATGTCACTAGGTGGTGGCAGCCACTACTGGAAGATTGTTCAGGCTCTTGGGTCCACCGACCTGATGGCTGGGGTGTGCTTACTCCAGCTGTCACAAGGAGCTACTGTGTAGCTCAGTGACAGCATGTACCCTCAAGAGCCACTGGACAGTTCTGCTTAAGGGTTAACTTGCTAGATGACATGGAGAGAGAGCACCAAGGATTCTCTCCTGTCTGCAGGCTCATGGCAGATATGAGATGGTCCACTGACTCCTGCTTAGTCCACACTGTTCCTCAAACCGGTCGTGTTTGTACTCAGCACTGGCTGTGTAGTGCTCCTTGGCTTCCTCATGTCATCTGGCAAGTCACACAGTGGTGCGCCAGAACTCTTTGAACACATGCCTGGCCACGACCAAGCACTGATTGCAGTACACTATCTCTTCTTCCCTCCATTAATTGGTCTCCACAACCCAGGAGCGACTGCACTCTGCCACAGCAGCCATCATGACCATCTTTGTGTGGGCAGAAGACCTCCTTTGCCTGGATGGTTTCCGGGTACCAGTCTCTGACTGTGTCCTTGGCCAGAGCTACCACTGCTACCATTTTCAGGTGTCTGGCCTGGAAGTAGAGTAGGGTGAACTTTTGTTTATTGTTTTGCTCACTGTTCTCTTGAAGAACTCTTTCAATGAAGTTCACCCTGCAAACTCTCACCATGATAAGTTTGCTCTCTCCTGTGCTTCCTAGGGACCCAGAAATGGGAACTATGCTTGAGAAGCCACAAGGCAAACAGCCATGGGGTACAGCCAGGGCCCCTAACTCTAACAGGGGTCATAAAACACAGCAGACTAGTTGAGGATGGGGCAGCCTGAATGTGGTCTGTTTTCCTGGGATCCCATAATGCCCCTTGTGTATAATCACAGGATACCAGCCCCTTAGCCAGTGTCACCCTGCTCCATTTGACCCCACAGTGGAGGGGTTGCCTGTTCATTGCTGCATGACATAGATTAGATATCTTGACAAATGATCTTGACTTTGGCTCATGGAGAGGGTGGGCATGCTATGATAGGTCACCAGGGCATGTCACGGAATGCTGACTGGTGTACCACACTAGCCACTACTGCCACCCTGTATTTGGAGACTGGGAAGTGAGGCAATAAGGGCTGCTACCTCCAACATAGCTGTCAGCCTATAAATCACAAAGTCTGCAGGCAAGCGGCCACTGAAAGCTCATATTTTGAGAATGCAAACAGAGCAAGTATCCCTCTCTTCCACCCACTCCTTCCTTGACGGAATTAGCAGGCCACCATTGTGAAGTGATTCCAACCATACCAGCTGGATGTTGTGCACTGAAGGAATACTTTAGGGGGAGGGTCTGCTGCCATCTCGTTCCTCCCCCACCCTACATGGACTCAGAGATCCCAGCCAACCCTCTGATCTGTCCTTTCCTACTGTGAAACAACCCTGGACTTGACAAATAGTGTTTGCCAGAATGGGGGACTGGAGGGAGCCTGGATGACTTTCAGGCCCAGCATACATCAGCATTAGAGGCATCTGGATCAGTATAATCAATACATACTTAGAGGAATCTGGGACAGTACAAATGATAGGCACTGAGAGGGGTCCAGAATTGTACAGCCAGTGCTACGGCTTCTTACAGGGGAATCTGAACTGCCATAACAGTCTGCTCCAGTTGCCCAAGGCAGAGACCTGATAATTTAAGAGCTATTTTATTTCTTACTACTTTGTTCACTAGCTCAAAATACTTCACCTGTATTAAACCATTTTTATCTATCCCTAATGTGTTGTTTATTGGGAGCCAAAGGTCACTTCTGCTACTTTGAGGCAGGGGGCAAGCAGAGAAGCTAGTAAAACTGAACAAACGGGAATGGGAGGTGGAAAGTTTAGTGGCTGGGCATGAAGCCAGGACCGGTATCTTCTCTCACATTCTGGGCATGAGACCAGGGTGTTACCATCTCTCTGCACTAAAGGGATAGTGTTTTGGGTAGAGGGCTAGTGGAGATGTTAAGTGGGCACTTAAATGGCATTGCTCACTGCTTGCCTGAAGTGGGACCCAAAACACAATGATAGTTAAATACTGCACAGTGACTGTTAAAAACATCCCTCCCAAAAAATGCCAATTCCACTAATTGCACCCTTTGCCTACCACAGGGCTACACAGTTGCACAGGGGATGAGGAGGGTGCACACAGTGAGGCATTTCCCAAACAATTCCAGTATAGTCCCAAACTGAAAGTTCCAAAACAGTGTGCCTCAAGCCCATATGTTATGTTCACCTGCATTTACCATCCCTGGATTCTGTCCTGACACAGTTTGAGCATTTTGGGGCATCATGTTGGTATGAGAACATGGCTGGCTGGAATGCTGAACACAGTACACGGGTGATAGGGAGGTCCAGGAACTCATCATCTGAGCCTGGGTCCACTTCAGAATCCATATGCCTCTAACAGATGGCCAGCTGGGCAGAATGGACTGGGAGTGACACATCTGGTTCATCACTCATGTCACTGTGCTGTCTTGAGAGAGCTGCATGTCCTTGTTGAACTCCTGAATAATAGCATAGGCAATGATGTCCACTGCATTTTTGGACCCAACCATATTGTTGTGCCCGAAGACGCAGGAGACTTCCTTGCAGTGGATGCATGTAACCCTTCATGCACTCGATACATGATTGTTGTCCCGTGTCTTCACAAACTGCTGCCTCGGTACTTTGCACTTCAACTGTCATTGGGTCTTGACATAGTCATGACACCAGGCTGCCATTTTCTTGGTAAACTGTCTTTTTTCAGGGGCTTGACGAGAGCACCCAGATTCTTGAACTTGCCCCAGATGGCCATGAGATCAGCTACCAGGCCATCGCTCTAGTTGCTGCTATGCTTGTTCAGGGCACTGGACTCATTGAGCTGAGGGATCATTGTGGAGGATGGGTATGGAGGTCCTGGAGGCCCAAAGATTTCTGAAGGTTTTTGTATGGGTGTGTGGGTGACTGGAGGTCCTGCATGGGACCAATGGGTCCTGGAGGTTTTTGGTGGTTGGCACTGTTCATAGAATGCAGGCTCTGATGTTGGTCTCAGATGAGTGGTGAGCACAAAATGGCTGGCAAGTCACCATGAAAAGCAATTAATAGGTGGGGAGCAGCTAGCTGGGGCCTGGCACCTCTGGACAGTAGTAGAGTTCTGTAGTCAGGGCCAGAGTGGCCAGACAGATTTCAAGAGGGGCCATGACTGGGGCTGAAGTGGTGCACTGTAGGATGACTTGATGACCAACTGGTCTGCAAGCCCAGCCACAGTACCATTTTTGCCACTCCCTACAATTTACCACTCTAGGTGGCCAACTGTGATGCCTGTATGGTTATACCAGCCCTGCTACAATACAAAAGAAACTGAACCACAAAGTTAAGAAAGCAAGCATCTTCAAAAACTAGCTAATGGATACACACTAAAAACAAACAAACTTGTAAGACTGCCAAAATCCTTCCATAACAATTCAATGTTCTGGGTTCAGTATTTATTTATCACTCATAGTGGCTTTTATGGCCGCATCATCTAGTTGCTTATGTATTTATCTTAACATGAACCTTTCAAAGGCAGACAAAACACAATTACACCCATTTTATAGACAGACAGCTATTGCTTTATGTCAAGTAATTTCAAACCACCTAAGACAGGAAGTCAATATCATCCCCAACTGCGTTGTCAAAAGTCATTCAGCCGGTCAGTGGCAGAGCCAGGAATAGAGTATAAGTCACTAACGTTCAAAGTCCAAAGATCTAGACACCATACCATAGTGCTTCCCTGACTGACATGACTTTCCCAGAGTCAGGCAGAATGCTTACACAAGATGGGAGATCTGAAGTTGAGTGCTATGAAGTTGCCAGGATGCTGCTCTAAATGCTGGGCCATCTTTCTTCATGCCTCCTGATACTGTGAGGAAGCAATCTGCACTAGTGTTGGTTAGGAAAGGCTTTGAAATGGCTAGTCTCCTGAATCCTACCCATTATGAGGTAAAAATCCCATTCTGGCTATGTAGTTGAGCATTATAGCCAAGATTTCTAGTCTAGATTTTCCATCAATTCCAAATCATGGTTTTAATTGGTGGTCATAGAAAGTGGCTAGCGCGTATCATGATTAAATGCTATGTGAACTACTAATACAATATTCCCGCAATGTGTCCTGCGGTTTTTGCTTGATTTTCTCTGTCCCTGTTTGTGTCTGGGCAGCGATTTTAAAATGAATACATTGTTTAATATGATTCCAGTGAAGCGGCTGCAGAGCATTTTCTGATAACGTAAGAGCATGAGTTCCTGCTGTGTCACCTTGTCTGTCCTGGTAGTAATCATTTCAAAGAATTTCAACAAACTAGTCAGGCATGATCCTTTCATGAACTACTCTGACAACCCTTAATCAGAGTGTTTTCTTTATGTGTCTCTTCCACTTTGAACCTACAGTTCTAAAAAACTTCCTTTCTTAGCGTTAACTAGTTTGTAATTTCTTTGTGTATACCTCTGTTCACCAATGTAATGCCACTACAATACCAACCTGCTCTTGGCAATGTTGTTTTTAAACCGTCTATTTTTAAACGTTTGGGAGGTGCACAGCTACTGTGGTGACAGGAGCCATATAAAGCTGCATCTAACATAAACTCATCTATTTCAAACATATATATTTGCCACTATACTATTTCCATAGATTACGGTCTGTGCTCACAGATTTTTTTGCCTTGCCTGAGTGAAGAGGCCTAGGAGCAAGATGGAGGTGACGAGTTACTTTTACCAAAAAGAGATGCTGTAAAGCAAGACAGAACTAGATATAAGCCTCAGGAAGTGCAGCACACAGAATAACCCTTCTTTAAATATGATGGTGAAAGGTACAGAATACAATCCCTTGCAACAAATGTTGTCTGATTCTGTTACAGTCATATGTCAGGGCAGGTCCCTGATTACACCCTTCCCCTGCAAATCAGCCAGTCGCTCCCATTTAATTTTTTGTGGGACAGTTCTAGATATGCTATCTACAGTTCTTCTGATAACTTGGAGTGAATCCATAATAGGCAACTGGCTATCATCAATCAGCTCTACACGGCTATCTGATAGAGAAGATATAGATTAGATTCTATGGGATCCATCTACCAAGAATATGTCAGTTTTCTTGTAATTTGTCTTGACACTTTCCTGATGCATAGCAGAAACTCCCTGTGTACTAAATATAGTTGGAATGGTTAGAGCGTCACGAAGCTCAGAAACACACCATTAAAATTCATGGATACACTACTACAGCTTTAAAATTTGTGGGGCAAAAGTTAGGGATGGACTTTTAACTTACTAGGTAAAGAGTAGAAGAGTTTAGTGTGCTGGGAATTTAACTGCAAATACAGCTGGATGTTAAGAATTTAGAGTTGTACTTAAAATCGAAATGTTATTTTAATGTTTTAAAGAGTAATATGGCCTCAGTTAAAAATATTATTTTTCTTCGAGGAATATGTCTCAGTCCCATAGAATATTTAATGAAATTAATCAGAAATTTTCACTCCATATAGTCTTACAATTGGGGCCTGGAAATAATGAAATATGCTAGAGTTGCCATTAAATTGTGTAAATATAGAATCATTCAGATCTACTGCTGCTTGATATTTGATGTTTTGTGGTATAAGATTTATTAGGATGTTCTTCTGCTATGCACACACAACTACAGTTTGAATTTACAAGGGTACATTGCTTAACCATGCATAAATTGAAGAGTATATTCTCCTCTCATTGCACATGTATAATTTCCATTAATTCAGTGACATCAAGCAAGAAGTGAATCAACAGTAATATCTACTTTTTTATGCTCTTGAATGCTTCCATTATTGCCTTCAGCATCTTGTTTTTTGTGCTAGTAAGGTAAGGCGTTAGGCTCTCTGAGCAGCCAA
Source organism: Caiman crocodilus (assembly GCA_030014935.1). Taxonomy (NCBI): domain Eukaryota; kingdom Metazoa; phylum Chordata; order Crocodylia; family Alligatoridae; genus Caiman; species Caiman crocodilus. Next base: position 47,088,705 of record JAGPOW010000261.1, on the reverse strand, counting down.
CCAAAACTTTCATATTGTCATTAAAAAACAAACCATCTTGAAAAATAAAATTTTGTTTTTCATGGATCTGTTCCCCCATGTGGATGTTTTAAATGTGTTCAGCTCTCTTTAATTTGGATTATTTTAGGTTTTCTGCAAAAACACTTGTTACAAATATGTAAAGCTTTTAACAAATTGCATAGCAGTGATATTTACTGATCCTTTACCAGAACTTGTACAAAGAAAGAGTATTGTCAATTTTTCTTTGATAATAACTAAACTTGTTATACTTTTCATTTATCTGTGTTCTCATTATAACTGTTCCACATTTTGGAAGTTCCAAGTCCTGTGGCTTGTATTATGTTGCTGTCTCTCAAGCTATAGGATTTCGGTAGAACTGCAAATGTTTTATGTAGATGTGCAGTCAAGTTCTTTTGTTAAAAAAGTGGCGTTTCATTGCTCTCTGCTAAAATATTTATAACAGGAAAGAAAAAAATCCACTTAAAAAAATCTGAAACCAGATACTGACTTGCTTTCAGAATGTAAAGGTCAGTCATAACTACTGACATGTTGTTTGAGACCCCTAATCTGTAACTGGACAAAATATGGACGTTGCATTTTGGTAACTTGAATCTCTTACTTCTATTTTTGTTACTGCAGCAATGGAAGTATACATAGAATTCAGCTGTGCACATAGCACAGTACCTTAGAAACTAAAGCTATGAAAAACAAACAAAAAAAATCCCTATTGCCTTTTGTTGTGCATGTTGTCTTTGGTTATATTTCAGATCCCTTCACGCAAAGTTCCTAACTATTTTTGGAAACAGAAATCTATTCATCATAAATCACAATAAAATCTTGAAGTCAAATAGCCACATTTTAATCTGTTTCCAGTAAATGGAAACCTGATTTACCTTGGTAGACAATAGGGTTCACAGTATAAAATATAAAAAAAATCCACATTTTTTGAGATTCTATGGTTAAGTCAAATAGTTTCTTATACTTTGGGAGAAGCAAAGTACAAACAGAGGTGTAACAAGTAGTTTCTGTACCCTGAGCAGAAACAGCAGCAGTCAGGATGGATGTGGCAGTTTCAGTGGCCAGGGTGGCAGTGGTAGCAGCTGTCATTCTTGTGCCTGAACTAAGCTGGCAACTGTAGCTGGTACCCTTATCTCCCACCCTTTCTATGATAAAGGTTTTCCTTTCTTGGATGAGGTAAGGTGGTAGGCTCATTTCAAATAACTTTGAAATAGCATTTATCTAGGTTTCAGCCATAAACCTTCCACCATCTCTTGATAACCTTTTAATCAATGTTAAATGTCCCATGAACCTGGTCTTGATAGCTCAAGTAGAATTATAAAATATATCATGGGTTCAACTTAATGGCTTTAAGACAGACTCTACCCCACCCAGAACTTACAGATGTAGGTAAATATTCATGGGGGGTATCTCTAGGTAAATATTCATGGGGAGTATCTCTATCTTCCATACTGATTTTGACTGCTCTATCAGTACTGGCATTGATATAATCTGATATCAATATCAGATTATGTCCCACTGCCTGTGTTAAGTGAAACAGTCCCTTGATGGTTTCTTTTTGGTGCCTGCTATCTGGGTGAAAATCAGGCTGTTATTAATTATTTTCTACATCTTAATTCAGCATCTTGTTTACAGACACTTGACTGATTTCCCCATGCAACCACAAACTGATGCTTGAGCAATTTTATACAAGGCAATCAGCAGAATTTCAGGTCTGGCCAAACTTCCCAGTTTCCCCCAGCTCTTCTGTTTGTAGTTTATTAACCTTCCTTAATCATTGATTTAATGCCTCTTATTCACCTTCTTGGAAAAGATAGATGGTTTTCTGCCAGAAAGGGTGCATCTACATGAGACATGTTAATGCACTTTAGTCTAAATTAATGCACATTACAGAAAGGCAACTACATGTGCACACACTTAATGTGCATTAACTTAGGCTGATTGTGCCTAAATTTGATACCTGCAAATGCAAATACAGGTATCGTATGTAGGTGTGATTAGTTAATGTGCATTAACGTACATGTAGATGTGTGCTGGGTCTGCCCTACCACTCAGGGGCCAGCCTGAGCCAATCCCCAAGGCACATCAAAGGGTTGAGGTGCTGGGCACCTGCCCCAGGGCCCTGACCCCTAGACTCCCCCTATGGACTTCCACTCTGGGCTCGAAGACCCAAAATAGTGTAAATAGTTTCCCCCTTGTATATAGCTTCCCGCTTGTAAGTGGGTTTTTTTGTTGGTGATGAGTGGGGAGGATGATGGAGTAGCTCTGTGAGTTGAGGGTGGAGTGGGAAGGGGGCTCTGTTTGTTGAGGGGGGAGGGGGAAGGGATGGAGAAGGGTGTTTTGAGGGTAATAAAGTTTTTTTACTTCCCTAATGTGAATGAACTGAGGATGGTGCTGGGGGAGGGCAAGGGGTAGGGGTTCCATGGGCAGCAGGGCAGGCAGGCTTCAGTGGTGAGTGCAAGAAGAGGAGGTCAGGCATGTTCAGGGGCCTGGAGACTGGGGGCTTCTGGAGCCAGCAGGGCCAGCACCATGGCCTGCAGGAGCATGGGGAACTGGCTGTCACTGGCAGGGGCCAGGCCGGAGCACTGACAGCAGCAGGAGCAGGGGCTGGAGAAGCCCTGGTGTGGGGAGGCAGGGTGGGCAAGGAGGAAGCTGGGGCATGCTGCCCCTGTGCTGGGCACGCAGCTCCTGGGCAGGGAAGAACCTGGCCAGAGATCAGTTTCCCAGATGGCTGGCAGACATGTGGACAGAGGCTGAAGCTCCCCGTGATGGCCACAGGGACACATGGCAGGACTGCAGACTTGAGACTAACTTTAGTGCTAAGTCCAGGGACTTCAGACTAACTTTAGTCCCAAGTCTCTGCACATGCATATACCTGCCAAAAATCACTTGATCAAAAATTATTTAATGCACATTGGTTTAATATGCATTAAATTTGTCACACTTAAATGCACTTGTAGATGTGCCCAGAAAGGAATACCCATTCCAAACTGTTCTGAAGTGGATCAGTACCCTTTAATCATACCTGAAGTAGTGTCAGGACCATTGCCCCTAGCCTAGTACCCTGTTCAGTCATACCACCGTCACCAAGACCCAAAACTTTTATTTTTTTTAATGTAGATCTGAAATAATTTCTATAGTCTCCATGGGCTGTTAAATGCAGCTGTAGCTGCTCCTAAATAGTTAAGTAGGTAGAGACATACCACGTGAATAAAAATATCCAGTTGTAGCCTTGTTAAGACAGAATATTAAAGGAAGAAATATTGAAATAGGTTCTTCCACTGCTGTCATGAGACCTTCCACCTTTGGGCTGACACACCCAGCAAGTTTTGGAGTCCTGGGGCAAGGACTCCAGAAGAAGCAGAGAAATAATGGGAGACAGTCTGCAGAAATGCATAATGAATTTGAGTGTAGGTACCTTGCATTCTAGAAGAAATAATCAAAGCAGGGCAAGGATAAGGAGGGCAAAGTGGTGGCAAACATTTAGAGTGGAAAAAAACCCCCCAAGAGATATGTATATATAGCTACTCTCCCTAACAAGCATCATTGCCATACGCCATTGCCAATTGACTCTCCCCTATGTTATCATGTTCAGTAACTAGTGCAACCACTGGATAGTTTTGAGATTGGACAGAATATGAATGAGTCATTTCTCTATTAACATAGAAGTGTGGACAGATAGAAGTTTCCTCTTCCATCAGCCACTCTATAACTGTGTAGAAACAGAGGATAAATACTCTTGTGATACATAATCAGACAGCTTGTAGTGATACATGTTTCTGCTAGTTGTCATCACATTAAGTACTTTTCAGTTTTGTTGCTATCTGCATATCATATTTACTGTCAGTTGGGATGGTTTCTCAACACAGAACTAGTACTTACCTTATTTAAAAATTAGAGTACTGGTTGCATGAGTATGCAGCTACCTGGGAAACAAGGAAGAGGCCAAAAGTTTTATCAAACATTATAGAAGTTACAAGATCATATAAACAATAAACAGTTGATGCAATGGTGTAAGTATTAAAACAATATACAACATCATACTTCTTCATTCTTCTCCCTCCCCCCTGTCATTGTATGTGGAACTGTCACAAGATATCCTTTATTCCTGGTTCTTCAGGGCTCAGTCCCTGTGTTGCCTGGACCAGGCCTGCAAAGCAGCAATATTTTGAGTACTGCTGTCTAACCACTCTTCTCCTTGTCCACACTAAAGTACAATGTCTGGCATGTTCCAATGGATGGTATTTATAAGCCCTGTCATCTTGCCTTCAGCAACTCAAATGCATTCTCTACTAACAGCCTAAAATTGATCAGTATAATTTATGCTTCTTCTGTCAGGTGATTTTATATCTAGCTTTGTGAGTGAAGGCAGTAAAAGGGTAGACTGTATCCCTCTCTATCATTAGATTCCATACTGAAAATTGGGTTTGGATGAAATGAGGTCCTTTCTGTACTTAATTGACAGTCCAATAAATGATATCACAAAAATATCTTGTCTGAAGAACAGGAAGTAACAACACAACTGAGTAGGGTCTATGAAGTGTGTTACTGTGACAAGCATTGCAAGAGTGTAGTGAAGAGGTCTGCACAGAGACATGGTTCTGGGGCACCTTCAAGTGTTGTTTTTAAAGGCAAGTGAGGGCTTTCACTGCCGCTGTTCCTTGTGCAGCTATAGAGAATTGGGGTGTAGATCCCAGCTGGCCAAAAATGTGGAAAAGCTGAACTGAAGAGCTCTGTGCTGCTTATGCCATTCCCTTCTGACTTCACAGTAAGCAGTTTGCTTTCTCATTTCAGTAGTAGTGCTGGCCATATGGTGGAGACGACTGAATAGGACTTTCCCCTGGCTCCAGAAAACCTGGCTTAGGGCTCTACACCCTTGTAGAAGACCCTGGCATCATGTGCGCTACCTGCCCATTAGGCAAAGATGTGGGTGAAGTGGTCACAGTGGTCCAAGTACCCTGCAGCATAACAAGTCTATGGAAACTTGGGACAGAAAAAGGATGGGGATGTAAGTGTCATGGACAGACCCAAAGTAGATAAGGAATCTCATCCAATGGAATCTGGTGATGATCTTGTGCAGGTCGCCAAGGCAGATAACAAAGTTTGTAAGCATGTCCTTGGTGATCTCCCAGACTGCCACTCTGGCCATGGATTTGCCAATGCTGAACTGGTTGGCAATGGAGCGAAGGCTGTCAGAGATTATAAGCTTCCAGATGAAGATGGTGAAGTGCTTTGCCCAGCTCAGGGCTGGCCTTGTGCTGATGTTCTGCCCATGCAGTACAGGGGGGTCACTCAGCAGTAATGTCCATGAAGGTAGTCTGGCACATGTAGAAGCTCTGCAGACACTGATCATCCCTCTAGGTGTCTTCCCACCAGTCATTGCTCATTCTGTGGGCCCTCTAGCATCATTCTACAGGCTGGAGATGCTCCTAGATCACCTAGGATGGCATGGCATTCATTATAACCTCATCTTTATTGCTACATGAAAGCCATTGGCCCTATTGAGAAAGTTTGGTAGTCGCAGGCTTCAGGAACTGGCCACACATGGAACTGCATTCCACCAAGCCCTGAGAAGGAAGACACTCAAAATCTCCCTAAATCCTGGCAAGATGCACACATGGTGACAAGGAGGTAGTGGCACAGCTCTTAGGTTCGCTAGTATCTGTGAGAGCGGTTGGGATCCCTGCAAGGTGAAGCCACATAAATGGATATACTGTAACTAGTAAGAGAGGCAACACATTCTGTTCTCATTTCTGGATGCATCCAAGTAGTGGGGGGAGGGAGGAGTTACTCTGAGTGGGAGTTCTCCAGGGGTTACGATGGCTTATGGTGGCAATCCAACCAGGGTTGCCCTGTGCACTTGGCTGCTTTCAGCAGTCTCCAGAAGCTAGGGGAGCCTTCCAAACACTCTAGGTGGGGTGCAAGGGTTCTCTCAGACTTCAGTCTGTCAGCAGCCAGGAGGTCTGTGAGGAACACACCCCGACCCTTGAACATCTGTATTGTGCTCTACAGGACTTCCAGTTTCTCAGACTAAACTGATAAACTTCCACCAGTTCATTTGAATGCTTCCAAACACCCCGTCTAAGTCCAGTGGTAGTAGCAAATTCATTGGTTGATTCTGGGTTAGAGATCACAGAACCCACAGGAAAATTCTATGCACTTACTCTGGGAAAAGTCATCAATGGCACCAAGTGAAGACTTTGAGAAGAACAAACTGGACTTTGTTGTCTTACCCACCCTTCTATTGATCAAATCTTTATGGTGTGTAATGCTATCAAATGAGCAATTAGTGGCAGCAGAAAGGCCTTTGCAAAGCAGCTAGTATTTGCTTCAGATTCAGCCAATTTGGTGGGACAGTGATTTGTTTTGGTGATTTGAATCGCTGTCCCAATTTAATGCAGCTGAATCTGATTTGGAGATTTGGCTGCTGCCTAGTCTCTGAATCAGCAAGGGTGGGCCCCTCCCCGACCCCTCTCCCAGCCTGGCAATGGCTGCCCCAGCTCCCAGCACTTGGGGAAAAAAAAAGTCCTCGATCAGTGGGTGCTGCTGGGTGTGTGGGGGAGTTATCCCCGCTGCCCCCCACTGATCCATGCTTCGTGGGGGCTCTGCACAAGCCCCCCAACTCCCTCCCCTTCTTCTCCCAGTCCGCCCCCCATGGGTACCTCATCTAGGCCAGCTCCAGCCCTTTAAGGAAAAAAAACCTGAATGAACCCTGGACTCACCAGTCCTGCTGGCAGGAGGGGTGATCCCTGCTGCCCCACACCACATGGGGGGCTCTGCATGAGCCCCCATAAGCCCTGAGGCCACACCATGAGCAGCAAGTCATGGGGCTTTTCTCAGCTTTTTTTTTCTTAAAGCTGTCCCAAGCGAGGCACCCATGGGGGGGGGGGGACTGAGGGGAAGGGTCAGGGGCTGGTAGCAGAGCCCCCATGCAGTATGGGCTAGTGAGGGCAGCAGTGATCACCCCCCCCACCACCCAGCAGCACCCAGTGAACACTGGGACTATTTAAAAGTACAAGGAGCTGGGGCAGGCAGTGCAGCCATGGGGGGAGGGCTGGGGGAGCAGGGAGGGGTCAGGGGGTCTGGCAGGGATCCCCCCATGGTACCCCCAACTCCCTTTCCCCCACTCCTAGTACTTATCAGTTCAGAGTCAGCTACAGCTCCCTGCTGCAGCCATCGGGGACTGTACAAATCATCAAAGATCTCCAAATCTTTTCTAAAGATTCAGAGAGTTTTGAATCAATTCAGACCTTTAAATTGGTCTCCCGATTCTATTCAGATTCAGAGATTTGGCCACAAATTGGGCTGAATCTCCTCCAAACCAAATCACCGACCGAAGCTTTGCAGAGCCCTAGCAACTACCACTTGCTACAAATTAGTGCAAGATGGGGCTGTTGTTACAAAGTTGGGCACACTGTGCTCTCTCATGAAGACTTCATATTTTCATTTGCTATTTCAGTTATTCTGAAGTATATATATGTCATCCCAACAGAAGGTTTGTGGTTTTCTATTTGTGGAAAAGGCTTAACAAAGGTTTTGAGTACCTCACATAAGGTTACTTGCTATAATTCTAAGGATTTTCATTTGTCTAAATAAATCATACCTGTAATACTTCTCATTTGAAAAGTATCAGTAGCTCAGATGTTTTAATTAATCTTGTAAAGGTTTGTGTAACAAAGCAGATTCTGTGAATCATTCATTCTTCATCTGTTATCATTATATATACTAAGATGGTTTGTCTATAGAATCTAAAATTAGTAGGTACATTATAACAATAAAGAAGATATTTCACTTTGTAGGAGTTTAGAGTGTGTCTTCTGGTTATTTGTATTTGAAATTGGTGTTTCTCAATTTCTAATATTTAAAAATATATACGTGTGTTAAATTTGATCACTTGTGGATTTCCCATACATTATTTTCTTAATAAATATGTCAATTTGAAAGTGTTCCAACTTTTGCTAGCCAGCTACCCTGTCTACCTTCTTATTCCACATTCAGCAAACAGAGGATAAACTGAGCAAAAGCAATGGAAAGTACCCTTGAACTTTGGTAAACTTTTAAAATGATCTAATACATGGAGTTTGTAACCCTAGTTCTTTCAGAATTCTCAAATGTATGCTCACTGATTTCATGCCCTATGAATTTTTAATGCTCCTGTAGGCTGTAATCTGTGCACCTGTTTCTTCAGTTTCTACATCTGCTTATACTTCTCTGTTGTTCACATTTCAACAAATGTCCACCCACTTAACGATAAAGAAATAAGCAATATCATTTGTTAGCTGTGTGCTAATTTCCGTTCTCTAATTCTTAATTGTAGCCCTTATTTTTCTTTGTTATATATCAGATCAAAAGTGGTATTAGGCGATATGCTTCTGCTTCCATTAAGTTAAAGTTCTTACTCCTCTTGGAATATATTAATATTTATCATATTCAGTGTATCAAATATTTGAGGTGAAATCCTGTTTTTTTACAAAATCAAATGGAAGGTGGGAAGACACTGTTATTTCAAAGATGAATGCCAGATGGCTTGAGGAAGCACTCCTTGCTTGCAGTTTTAATACTGCTCTGAATAAGAGTACTTACACACCCACTGCTTGGCCCAACAAACATACTCAAAGGAAGTCCAGAATGCTGGACAGCCCTTCAAACCAACCCATCTCCTATTCTCTTCAGTTCTACCATTCAGTTCAATATCCAGTTCTTTGCCATGCACTGAAGGAAGCATAGGTGTGTGTGATGCGGGAGGTGCAATTTTTTATTCTATCTCCAGCCTTAGGAACATTAGATTTACTATAATTAATGAAAAGATGCATCTAAAGAGATATATTAGTCATATGAGGAGAGGCTGAAGGAGCTAAGCATGTTCAGCTTGTGGAAAAAGTACTTAAGAGGGAATGTGATAGCAGTCTTCATATACCTGAAAGGATGCCATAAAGAAGAGGGAAAGCACCTTTTCTCTCTTACTGTACAAGTTTAGATTGGATACCCAGAAAAATTATTCACTGTTAGAACAGAGAGGCAGAGGAACAGACTTCCTAAGGGAGGTTTTGGACTCACCGTCACTGGAGGGAGGTATTCAAGAAGAGGCTGGATAACTACTGGTTGGGGATGATCTAGGAAAGATATGCCTATTTTCTACTGGGGACATTTCTAGTTTCTGAGCTTTGCTGGTTGCTCTCCACCTCTGCTCTTTTTTCTGCTATATGTGTCAGGGTGCTTTTAAGCCTTTCCAGAGGCTTGGGGCAGGGGGTTGGCTACAGCCAAGGATGAGGTGTGCCAATTCTCCTGCTAGGAAAAAAACTAGAATTTCTAGTCTAGAGGGTCCTTCCTTTTCACTCAGGATCATACAGAACACCATATCTGGCATCAGAAAGGAATTTTACCTCATGGTCAGATTAGTATGGACTGTGCTTTCCTCTGTAGTGGGAGGCATGGCCCTCTACCTGGCATCTCTTGAGCAAATATTGACAACATTTTATAGGAGGAGCATATTGGCTGCTGTGATTCCCCTGTTTTTCCTATGGCAGTTCAGGGTGTTAGGTCTATGTTGTGTCAGGGTTTATGGTAGTCTTATGTAGAGTTTAGATTATGGTTGTACGGGTTGGTTTGGATAGGGATGATACTGCCTCAGGCAGGAGGTTGGACTAGATGACCTCTGGAGGTTCCTTCCAGCCCTAGTTCTCTATGACTCTATGCACCCTGTGTTAGCTAGTGATCAGCAAGAAAATAAAGATTCAAGAATCTCAGTAATAGTTACTTATTAAGGATATTTTCCTCCTGAACATTATTGCTTGATAGGTTGAAGCTGGGAAGTTTGAAGCCTTGTAGACTTTTTTTTTCCTAATACAGGCATCCCGCATCTTACGCGGGGGTTACATTCTAAAGGCAGCGCGTAAAGGCAAAAATTGTGTATAGTGAAATTGCATATTACCGTGCCAGCGGTGACTGCCTCTGCCTCCAAAACCTCCCGCTACCACCATGGAGCTGTGCTTAGAGCTATGCAGCCAGCGGAAGCAGTGCAGCACTGGGTGGTGGTGGGGATGGCTGCATGCTGCCCAGCCACCACCATGCCTGGCGGCTGGCCACACAGCTCTGGGCATGGCTCCATGGAAGCAGCAGGAGGTTTTGGAGGCAGAGGCAGTCACCACTGGCAGCATGGTGGTGGCCAGGCCTCCAGGTAAGCTGCGGTGCCGCATGCAGACTCAAGCCCTGCCCTCCCTCCCCACCCTTGTATAGTTGAAGTCACACAAGTTAAATGCGCATAAGATGCAGGATGACTGTATAAATGAGGATATTAAAAATGTATCAATAAAAAGTATAATTTATTACTTAATCCTGCTAAATTTTAGATTGGGTAATGTCTTTTATCAATGTGTTTCACATCTTAATAATCTGATGAGATATATTTTAAATTGACTGTCCTATTCTTGTGCAAGGAGTGAGAGAAACTGGATCCTCCCAAGTTTCTTCCTTTAAAGCATTCATTATTTATGACCTTATATCATGTCACCTCTTGTAAAACTCTACTTTAAATGTTCCTAATCTTGTCTATGTCTCCTTATGTAGAACTGTGCCTTTAATCATTCATGACTAAAATAAAACCAGCAGAAACTACTATAAACACTCTCACTGGTACCTGTGAGTTTTTACAATGTTTCAATCCCTAGTAGTTCTTAGAATGTTACTTCTCTTTGTCATGAGGATGATAATTAGGCCTCTGTGAAGCGGCAAGTATTCGATTTGGCTTCAACCAGTTTGGAGGGACAGTGATTCAAATCACTGTCACAATTCAATTTGGCCAAATTGGATCTGAAGATTTGGCACTGTTTTGGACATTCGGCCGTAGACTAAACAGACAGCAGTCCTTGACGCTAGACACAGCTGCGCCTAGCTGGTAAGTCTGTTGTGGTGGGTGGAATGGGCAAGGAAGGGGCATGGGTGAGCAGATCAATGCCCCCACAGCGAGGTACAGATTGGGACTGAGTCTGGGACCCGGGCTGGGGCAAGCGCTGCCCAGGGAGGGGGTAGGGTGGCTTGTGCCACTACACAGTGCCAGTCTGGGAGCTGCTCATCTAGACTCTTGTCCAGTGGTTCACACTGTTGCTCCCACCACTAGTCTTAGGAGGGTATGGGGGAGGGGGGCATGTGGCCCAGGATCTGCACAGGGCTTGGGCTGGGGCTGTGTCAGAAGAAAGGCAAAAGGCACTGGGAGTGGGGGCTATGCCCTCCCCGCCACTTGCCCAGCCAATGCGGGGCCAGAGTGAGACTGAGCCACTGAGCTCCCTCCAGATGAGCAGGAGTTTTGCCCTGGCTGGATGAGTAGCAGTAGGGCGTGCTGGGTAGGGAGCATGTACCTCCAGATTGGGACAGGCAGTGGAGGGGTGGCTATGGGGGAACTGCAACGAGTTTTTGGGTAGCATATGCCCCCCCATGCCCTGATCCCTCTTGCTCAGCCACTGTGGGACCAGTGCAAAACTGAGCCACAGCACTTCCTCTAGATAAGCAGCGGCTTCGACCTGGCTGGGCAAGTGGTGACAGGGCATGTGGATGGGAGTGTGAATCTGGTTTGGGGTGGGGCAGGCAGCAGAGAAGGGCCTATTGGGTGGCTGCAGCAAGTTTTTGGCTGGCACACGCCACCTCTGTGCCCTGCTGCCACTTGCCTAGCTGGGGAGAAGCTGCTTTTTGTCCATGAGGCATGAGGAGGCTGGGTTGGCTCCTGCCGCTGCACACCACTTCTCTGGAGGCAGCACAGAGGCTCAGTCTCATGCTGACTGGGCTAGCATTGGGGGAACATAGACCACACCTCCAGCGCATTCTACCTTTCACCCACACAGCCTCAGCCCTGTTGGCCCTGTGCAGTTGTTAGGGCACATGCCCCCGGCCCATGCCCTCCTGGACTGGCGGTGAGACCAGTGGTGACAGCTGCAGGATGAGCTGCCACACGACAAGCTCCCAGACCAGCAGCACAGAGCGGCATGCCCAGCGGCATGCCCCATGCCCTCCTTGGTCAGGGCTGTGCTTCAGGAAGCTAACCTCAGTCACCCATCGTTGAGCTGCACTCCACAGGTGGGTGGAACCAGGGCTGTGCTCCAGGCAGGTAGCCCCAGCCACAGCCCAGAGCACAGCCTTGCCTCTGCCCACCCTGCAGAACACAGTTCAGCAGTGAGGGCTTGCCACCCGAAACACAGCCTTGACCAGTGAGGGGATGGGGTGGCTCAAGCTGCTGCATGCCACCGGTCCACAGTTCCTGCCACCAGTCCAGGAGGGCATGGGGTGAGGGCATGTACCCCAAGATCTCCCTCCCTTACTGTGGGGGCATTGATCTTCTCCCCCCACATCCCTCTCCGTCCCCACTCCACTCACCACAACAGACATACCAGCTGGAGGCAACTATGTCTAGCGTCAAGGACTGATGCCTGTTTAGTCTATGGCCAAATCTCCAAAGCAGCACTGAATCTTTTCCAAATCAATTCAGAGGCTTCTAATTTGATTCAGACCTTTGAATGGGTCTCCTGGTTCAATTCAGATATGGAGATTTGGTGCTGAATTGGACTAACTCTCTGCATTGAATCAGCTACTGAAACTTTGCATAGCCCTAGTGACCTTACTGAACAACTCAGAGTAAAGGTAATACTATTTATTTATTCAATATAGTCAAAAAATGTTTCATCATTAATCTAATTGCCACCCCTCAAACAGCTTTTGCTTTTTTCACCATTGTTGTGGACCCAACAACATTTCCTCTGGTGTGTCCAGAGATCACATACTGTCACAGTAGAAGGAAAAAAAATTACCATTGGTATTCAGCCATAGTTACTATTCTTGTGTGTTTTTTTTCCTTTTTAGTAACCTGTAAAAGCATTTTTTAAACATACCATTTGCTAATTGAACAAGCTAAGAAATGGCTTTGCGTTGTAGAAATTATTGGCTTTTTTCACTAAATGAGCTTCCTGGAAGTAAAAGGGCAAAATTCTAGCAGAATTCTAAGAAGCTGTACGTTGGTTTTCCCATATATTATTTATTTGGTGGGCCTTAATTTTATTGCCATCAAAGTAATAAATAAAACCCTACTTCTGATTCCAAATCTAGATTGAATGTAGTTTTCCAAACTTATACTGGTTTTAAAAATGTTGATCTAACTTTTATATAAAAAATATGGTTTCAAGGAAACATTCATAACATCTGGATTATTGGTTGTTCTTAATTGATGACACTCTATTCCTCTCTCCTTTTCTTTTGCTAATTCCATCAATATTATATTAAGTGAAGCAGCTCCAAGAGGAAGCATTAACTTGAAACATGTTCATGTCCTTGTTCTACTTGATTTGGAGCAGGAACTTAAACTGAGTTCTTCTAGATCCCAACTAGTAGGATATTTTTCATCAATAGATATCTCCCTTTCTCAGAATGAAAACTCTAAAACTTTGCAATCTTCTGAAAATATTGTAATTTTTCAATCTGCCCCATTCCAAATTGCTTCCATTGCTCTTAGTTGTCTAGGAAGAGCTGAAAGCTAATTATGTACACATCTGTGTTCATTCAGGTACCCTGTCATGACAAACTCTCTTGAACCATGTCTAAGGTTACAGAAATGGTATGGACAATAGACTTCATCTCAACCATAATGGTTTCAGTCATACCATATTCCACACACTCTCAAATTCACCCTGTATACCTAATGATTTTGAAAGTACAAATGTGCCTGTGACAAAGTGGCAGAAACACCCTGTCATATGAACACAGGAGGAAACACAGAAAATAAACTTACTGGGAGAGAACCTGGACAAAAGGTGAACTGTGGTGAGCCTGGGTAGGAAGAAGACCATGTCTCAGATCATCCAAGGGAATGGCTGAGGCTGCAGGAGATCAAAGGTTACCATGGCAAACTCTGGGGCAGCCTGGATTGTGTCATGAGAGAGTACAAGGTTCTAGGGGCCAAGGTCAAGAAGACAGTGTTGCAGCATACTAAAATGCCTGCTTCTTTAAGAGTAGAAACTGCCTAGGGAGAGGGCCCTAACAGCCAGCCAGAAGCCCACAGGTGCAGGTTACTATGGCAACAGGCTAACATGTCAATTAGCTTGCACTTGCACCCAGTCAGCTGACCAGAAGACGCAGGGTTCTGAGCATATATAAGCCCCAGGGCTGGGACTAGAGGCTTAGTTCTCTGTCAGCAGCCAAGGGGGAAGAAGCTCTCAGAGAGGTAGCTGCCGAGAGAAGCTTAGCTGCCTGTTCTACTCTGGGTAGGATTAAGGAACTCCAGGAGTGCACCAGATACCCTGGCCTACAAGGCACTTAGTGCTGGGAGAAGTTTGATTTTTTTTTTTAAAGGGACAGAGCACACCCTGAACTCCTTGTTTTGTTATAGCCCAGGGGCTCATATTTTAGTTGCTGTTTATACACTCATGGATCAGGCTGAGGCTATTGGGGAAAGAGGAGGCCTCACTGGAAGCCCACTACAATGTGGGGACCCCAGTGCCAGAGAAGGGTGCAGCAACAAAGGGGTGAGCAGACCCCAGCACTAGTGTGGGGCACAAGGGCAGAGCTGGAGAGAGCCCAGTAAGGACAAGAGGCCAAGCTATAGCAAGGCCCCAGGAGAGACAACATTTAAATACCATCTACAAGGCTTAGGGTGTGGTAAAAGGGTGGTTTTGGGGCCACACATCTAGCCCATAAGGCTGAGGTTATCCCATGAGGCATCCATTTTGAAGTGGGACCACAAGTTCAGTGGGATCCATCAAGACCATGTCCAGAATACAAGCTCGAGGGCAGTCTCCCAATTCATTAGAATTACCAGCAAAACATGGCAGGCAAGAAAGAGGGTGCCTGTGGGGCAGGACTGGCATGGTCAAGGAGCCATAGAGGTACCATGGCCATCCCTGGGGACCCCATGCCATGACAGATGGGTGGGGGGTGTAGTGCTCTATGTTAAAAAGCAATACACATCCTCAGTGATCAGGATGGGTTCAGAAGAGAGGCTAACTGAAGCATTCTGAGTTAGAATGCAAAGGGGGTTGTGGGGAAAGGAACTTGATAGTGGGCATCTACTATAGACCGCCTCACCAGGGGGATGAACTGGACCTGGAATTCTCAGGTCAGCTCATGGAGGCTGTAAAGTCAAGGTATGTGGTTGTCATGGGTGACCTAAGCTACCCAGACATCTGTTGGGAGGAGCACTCAGCCAGGTCTGACCACTCGAACGTAGGTTCCTAGCTTGGATACAGGACCTCCATCTAACCCAAGAGATGAATAGTCCCACCAGGGGAAATGCCTTGTTGGACTTGGTCCTTGCCACAGGTGTTGACCTGGTGAGGGGTCTGCAGGAACTCAACCACCTCAGCAACAGTGATCATCACCTGCTGGAATTTACTATCCAGTGCAGGGTGATGAAAGCAAGCAGTCAGACAAAAGTCTTTGACTTCAGGAGGGCCAACTTCAATGAGTTAAGATTAATAGGAGAGGCAGTGGGGACTCAGATCTTTAATGAGTTGGGAGTCCAAGATGAGTGGTTGTTCCTCAAGGAGACAATCCTCCGAGCTCAAAGGGAGTCAGTCCCAATGTGCACCAAGGGGGGCAGGAGTGCTAAAAAGCACCCATGGCCCAGCAAAAGCATCCAGGAATGCCTGAGGACAAAGAAGGAGGCATACAAACAGTGGAAGCAAGGGGCTATCACCAAGAAGGATTACACCTCCATTGCTCATCATAGTATCATAGTACCATAGTACCTAGGGTCAGAAGGGGCCTAGAGCAGGCCATCTAGTCTGACCCCCTGCCAATGGCAGAAAACGAGTGCCAGGGTCACAGAACCCCAGCCAAGTACCTATCTAATCTACTCTTAAAGACGCCCAAGGTAGGAGCAAGAACAACCTCCCTAGGAAGCCGGTTCCACGTCCTAGCCATCCTAACTGTGAAGTAGTGTTTCCTAATGTCCAACCTGAACCTGCTCTCCAGTAACTTGTGACCATTAGTCCTAGTTACCCCTGGTGGTGCCCGGGAAAA
>JAGPOW010000261.1:47041805-47072591 GCA_030014935.1 Caiman crocodilus | reverse complement strand
CTCCCCACATACTTGAAAAAGGACTTCCTGTTGTCCTTGATCTTAGTCACCAGGCGAAGCTCCACTCCCACCTTGGCCTTCCTAACAGCCCTCCTACACTTCCCTCATGACTACAGGGAAGCTGTTAGGAAGGCCAAGGCAAAGATGGAGCTAGGGCTAGTGACCAGAATTAGCGATAACAAAGAGTCCTTCTTCAAATACATAGGGAGTAAGAAGAAGGCACCAGGGAATGAAGGGCCCCTGCAGGACAGGCTTGGGAATCTGGTGATTGCAGCTAATGAAAAAACTGACCTCTTTAATGAATTCTTTGCTTCCATATTCCTGAACAGGGACCAGGACATTTCTCCCATTAGGATTATAGAGAGACCCAAGGGAGGCACCGCCATGCCTTGGGTCAGGGATGACCTAATTAGGGAATTGTTGTAGGGGCTGGATGTGTTTAGATCAGTAGGTCCAGATGCTCTTCACCCAAGGGTGCTGAGGGAATTGGCAGGGGTCATAGTGGGGCCCCTGGCATTGCTTTATGAGCATTTGTAGGGCTCTGGCCAGGTACCAGGAGATTGGAAAAGCGCCAATGTGGTCCCCATTTTCAAGAAGGGGAGAAAGGAGGACCTGGGTAGCTATAGGCCAGTTAATCTCACATCAGTCCTTGGGAAGACCTTTGAGAAAATTATCAAGGAGCACACCTGCAAAGGCCCAGCAGGGGAGGTAATGCTCAGAGGCAACCAACATGGGTTCATTGAAGGCAAATCCTGCCTGACTAATCTGGTTTCCTTTTATGATCTGGTCACGAAGTCCCTGGATGAGGGCATCAAAGTGGATGTCATCTTTCTGGACTTTAAGAAGGGCTTTGACACTGTTTCTCACCACATTCTCTCAAAAAAAACCTAGATGACTACAGCATTGATGCCTACATAGTCAGATGGGTGGCAAATTGGCTAGATGGTTACACCCAAAGAATGGTAGTGGATGGGTCAGTTTCTACCTGGAGGGATGTGGGCAGTGGAGTCCACCAGGGCTCTGTCCTGGGGCCTGTACTGTTCAACATTTTTTCAGCAACCTGGGTGAAGGTGTGGAAAGCATGCTGTCCAGATTCACTGATGACACCAAGATGTGGGGTGAGGTGGAGACGCTGGGAGAGAGAGAATTCAGCTATATCTAGACAGCTACAGAGGTGGGCAGATGAGAATGGGATGGAATTCAACACAGACAAGTTCAAGGTGCTGCATCTAGGGAGAAGGAACTAGAAACACACCTATAGGCTAGGGGATACCCCTCTTGTCCAAACAGTGGCAGAAAGGGATCTTGGAGTCACTGTTGACTTCAGGACGAACATGAGCTGCCAATGCAAGGAAGCAGTCAGTAAGGCTAATTGCACTTTGTGGTGCATCTATAGATGCATCACAAGCAGGTCCAGGGAGATGATTCTCCCCCTATATAAATAGCAGAGGAAGAGGAATACCCTCATGTGGAAGTCCATACGACTGGGACTGGAATCCTCAGTCCAAGAGATGAAGAACAACAAGTACGGAACATCAGGTGTTGTTAGGGCAGGGGATGGAAATGGTAAAGCCCTGCGAAGAGGAGCTGACCTCATGAGCCTATACAAGATCTTTTGTCTCTCAAGAATAGTGTCTTGGTATCTCACTTTCTAACATCAAAACGTGACAGGTGTTTTTTTTAGGGATGGGATACAGCCCATTCCAGCAGAAAGAAATAACTCAGCTCCTGGTGGCGTATCACTGACCTCTCATAGTGCCATTATCTTCCTTTGAACATAGATTTCATTGCTGTTTTGTGCATTAAAATGCACTTAAAAATAATATCTGACCTTATTGTGTTTTCACATAAAAATGTAACAAGATTTGTTATGTATTAATTCAGTGAATGTGAAAGTGTTCTTTAACCATTCCATAGTTTATTTCAGAGTCAGAAGATGGAATTTTCAAAAGTGCTCACTGTTGGTCCAATTCTACTGCCATTTAGTACAATAGAAGTTTTATTATTGACTATAGTGGAAGTGGACATACGCTTCTCATACATGTCACCTACAAAACTATGTATATGCTGTCTTGGTTTTATTTCCTTTATAAGTCACCTTATTTATTGACTTACCAATAAATTCACCACCCCTGAAGGTTTAATTGTTTTCCATTATTTTACAAATCCACCTTTTTCTTGTTCTTGGACCCAAACTAATTGTTGTACCCATTGTTTAGATTATATTTTTGTCATGTGTTTCATCCCATTTTGTTTGTTTTGCTAAATATATTCTTCCTTTTCACCAACTCCAGGAAGAAGAAAAGCAGGCTCTTGTTAAATCAGTTTTTAAGAAGAGATAAAATATATGTAAGAGTGAAGTAAAAGTATTTTGTGTTTGTGGCAAACTTCGCTTATTTTTAATTTTAAAAAAACACACCTTTATACTAAGAATTTTAAAAGGGAATTATATTCCATTAGTTGCACCCTGATAAACAAATCTAAGATTTATTTATTTATTTGGAAGTGTAATGAGTACTTTATCAGAAATAATTTCTTTAAGGAATTTTTCTGATTTGCTTCTCTGACTAAACCTTACTGAGTTCTTCTGAGTATTTCAATAAGGGTGCCACACAGAAACTGCTTGTTCTATCACCATCAAATAAAAATGCAAGTAAATATAATATAATATACAACTAACTATACTGGGATATAATATTTACTTATATATAATACAACTAAATATAATATACATATATTTACACAGTGAACATTAACTAATAACCAAGGTCAAAACCTAAATAACACAATTTACCCATCACAATAAAACAATCAGCAGCATCAACACAATACAACATCACAATACAAAGTTTCAATTACAGAATATAAAGTGCAAACAGGAACAATTTTAATAACACCTATCCTTAATATAGTCCCTGACCCATGGCAAAAGATAGTCCTTCTTCTAATGGGGTCCCTTGGGGTGTGTCCAGGAAGCATCAGGGGCCCTTCCCCTTAGGGCCTTGACTAGGCCAGGGGGCTGCTCACCCAGCCCCTTCTTTGAGTTTGCCCACCCTAAACATCTTTCCCCTGCGGGACCGAAGGGCTCAATGACTCACGTTCTCTCAGGAGGTAGTGGTCAGGGCACAGCTCAATAGGGTCTCCTCTGCTGGAATGCCTGTCCAGGCCTCTTCTGTGTTACTGAACTCCTCTCCACCCTGTTCAGGCCCATGCGTCACCCTGTTCACTGTGGGATCTAGCCACTTGCTGAGAGATGGGACCTGAGCCACCTCACTGTGGCCCCCAATGCCTTTGCCCTGTGCACTGCCCCATGCACCACGTGACTCGCTGGCCCTCCGGAGTTTTAGGCTCTAGTCACAATTTACGAATCCCAAAGCCTGAGCTTCATGCACTGAACCGTGCAACATAATGGGTCTGAGCGGTCTCACACCGCTCCTAGAGCCCCGTCTCCATGCATCATTTCCGTGCGCCATCAACAGCCCAAGTGGTCTTGCACTGCTCCTAGGGCTGCTCCTCTAATGGCAGCTTCAAGAGCCTTGGGCCTATTGTCCACCAAGGCAGAGCTCCCTAGCTTTTCTTGGCCCTACTCTTCTTGATTCCCTTGCCTCATGTGCCCTTGTGCTGGGCATGCAGCTTCTTTCATACACTCCGGTGCTCTGCCCCTGAAGTCATCTGGACCTGACAGTTTACAGTCTTCAGTCAGGTCTGGTGGAGCCTCAGGAAAAGGACATGACTATTTATCTTGCTGTCTCCTGATTGGTGGTTGGGCTCCACCAATCAGAACAGCAGGGTCTCAAGCCTGGGACTCAACCCAAGCTCTGAAAGGTGAGCCTGCTACATGTGTAAAGTAGCTATCATGTGACAAACAGCTCCAACCAGATATAAAGTTAGACCATAAAAATGTGTAGTAACTTTATAGCTTTAATTTTTACATGGATCAGGGTCTCCCCCTGCAGGTGGGAGCACTGTCAGATGATCAGGCTCCGAGCTGCAGGTGAACCATGCACAGTCAGGGCTGGGAGTCCCACAGCACACTGAACCCTGGGTCCCAGCAGTGCTCCATGCACCTCTGGGGCTGGGAGATCTCAGCAACACCCTGCATCTGCCACTACTCAGTGTCTACAGCTACAGAACTCCAGGTTCCAGCAGCCTTTGGGTGCTCCTGTGATATCCCAGCCATGTGGAGCTCCCCTGCAGCTAGGAGCCCTGTCAAGTAAGGGAACTCCCAGCTTCAGGAGTTTACTTCTTGCAAGGGCAGGTGGCTCCCCCTGCTCCCTCAATAATACATGATGGGACCTAATGCACTATCTTACAATCACACATTCTGCCACATACATGTAGCAGGAGATACCATTGCATAGATTGTGCTTTAGATCCCATTATAACTTTACTGCATGTGTAGTGGGGCCTCAAGTGTCATAAAAAAAAAGTTCACCAGAAAATTTTCTCCAGCCCTCTCTATTCCTACATGAAAAGTTTTATAACGTTTTTTTGGGTGTAAAATAATCATTGGTCTCAAACTACAACTTGTATCACTTATTAGGATTATTTAGAAAGGAGATTTTTTTGTAACAGTAAAAGAAAAGTGTTCAGAGTTACAGGAGTCGAGGGAATAAACAAAATCCTTTTTTCTTGTTTAAATTTGTCTCTGGAGAACAAGAAAATTTCTTTTAGTACTTCTCAGGGTGGCATGCAAGAACAGCAAAGTGCTCAAGTAGCATTTGTACCAGAGTGTTTCAAGGTGAAAGTAAGTCCTTGTCAAATCTTTGTAGCAGGTGAAGAAGATGTGAGAGAGCATGATTAATAGTGGTGGGAGAAGCCCAAATAGCCCTGGCGCCAAATAAAGAAAGAATAATGTTTTTGAACTCTGCATTGGTAAAACAAATATGTACATGTACCTTTGCAACTTTATCTTACTTATATTTGCATTCAACTTTTAAATATTTTGTATTAGATGTTCATGTAAGAAATGTTTTTAAATACCATTTATTGGTCTGCTTCTAAGCAAGGCACTTTGTGTATGTTTTTTATAAAGATATATTTAGGAATATGAGGATGAAATATTTATTTATGTATTTATATATAATAAATAACCATTTGTGTATTTATTTTAATACGTTGATTGTGTCTCCAATTCTGTGCACTGCTCAAAATCTCACTAGCACTAAGGGGGTGAGAGGAGAAGCCAGTGTCTTCTGCTATAGGGACCCATTACTAAGAAACAAGATCAACAATTTGATCAAAGTTGTTTACGTCTTGGACACATACAAAGCAAATAAGTTGCTAATTTTTTAATTGCAGCAAGGTTTTCAATATTCATATTGTTCCTTCCTAACCTTTCCTATATATCTGCTACTATATAGAAAATTCATTTTGTAGAAGGATTTGATCTGCTTAAGTAGATTGGAAGAGGGCACAATAGGAACAGTAATGAATAGAACCAAGAGTACAATAGGCACAGTAAGAGGTATTGTATGTGCAAACGGGGTAACTACATAAAACAAATCTCAAAGGACATATAGAGCATTGGCCTTTAACATGAAATTCATCCTGCTTTTCCACTGAGTGATACTGAATAAAATATTATTTTCCACTGACTTTTACAAAGTCAAGACTTAATTATTTTCTTTGAATATGTGCTCCTTCAGAGAAGAATAGGAAACCCTTTCACCCTTGCATGGTCTATCTCCACCTTGAAACCAGTATTATAGAGTTCAGCAGGTGCAGACTATTCACTACTCAGATTCTATATCTCCACTGCAGGTGGGCAGAGATAAATGATAGAGCTAAGGCACAGGCTAGAGATATAGGCCAAAAGAATTATTAATCTCTTGGGACATGGAAGGAATAGAGGATGGCTTGCTGAACAAAATTGCTTTCCTGGATTATTCCTGGGCAGTGCAACAAATGACTGTCCCTTGCTATTACCAGTATTCTGTGGCACAACATAGTAATAGAAGTGTAGTTACATTAGGCAAAATCCCTCTTATTTTATTCTATAAATAAGAATAAAATAAGTTAGTTATTTTATTCTATATCCCTTCTATAATCAAACTTTTTAATTATTCACAGCAGCTGTCCCACTTTTAACAAGGATAAAATGGGTTTTTATTTTCTAGATTCTAGTGAAAATTTATAGGGAAGTTAATTGAATGTTGATTAGGATATTATATATATACATACACATACATGTGTTAGTGTGTGTGTGTGTATATATGCACTCTTACATACTTGTATAATTGTTACATATGTGAATGTTGCTTGAAATTTGTCAGTTTGAAAATACGCCTTATTCTACAAATGCATTAATCCAGTTTTTTAATTCTGGAAATGAAATCCAATTTTGTTTAGGGAAAAAGCTGTTACTGCACTTCTTTATGATTTGTATAATTAGATATCTCACCATTTTGCTAAGTTTCTTTGCATAGGACCGGGTTCAACTACCACAAAGTTGTTCTTTAATTTTTTGAGGGTTTTCTATGGGAACTCAAGCCACTAAACATTGTTAAATTTAACACTTTTCCTAGGATCCTTAACAGACATGACTTCCCACCTTTTCCTCAAGAAAAGCTTTACAGGAAATGGAATGTAGTGCTAATTTTGGAAATCAAAATAAATCAATTAGTAAACTGATTACATTAATCAGTAGATAGCCTTTTCCCCTTCAGAGTTTGTTGGCAGTGATCAGTGAAGGCCCACAGGCAGATAATGTACCCAGGCTGGTCCATCCTTAGGCTTCAAAGGAAAATACTTCCCTAAAGAGACACCTTGGGTATTTTTACATGTGCTCTGGATGCAGTGCAGGGCACTTTAATTAGTGAGCTGTGCTAATTAAAAGCTCTTACACGTCTCTTGTATCAGCATCCCCACATGTTCCTGTGCTGAAAAAATGGTGGTGGGACACTTTGAACTAAAGCTTGTTGAGCGTGTTTTATGTCAAAGCACCTTGCCACCATTTTTTCAGCTCAGGGATGCTGATACATGTGATGCGGAAGGCTGCTGGAGCATGTCAATTTCCATGCTCCAGCAGACTCAGTTAATCTGCCCCAACATGCTGGATTTCCCGTGCATCAGCGCAGGCTCCCCACATGTCTCTAGGAGCCTGTTATTTCCATACATAGTAGCTTCACTATTGAATCTGTGTCATCAAGCTGAGCTCTGTAGTCTCTGTGCTGTCATCTTGCTGTTCAAGTAACTTCAGCCACAAAGACAGGCTCTTTAGGCTCACAAGCCCAGCTAAAGATGATCAATGCAAATAAGATTTGCTCATTCTCTCTCTTCCAGTTCATTGATAAATAGTGGCAGAGACTTTTTCCCTCTGAGCTTCATATCCTAGGACTAATGATGTAGGTATATCTGACTACACAATTTGGCAGATTCCCATGTCTTAGAAAATGGTTCCACTGTTCAGAGCAGGTACTAACACTCAGAGGCCTTCACAGGCAGACCAGCCCAGACTAATTGCCTAACCTTCCTAATTGCAGCTGCCCCATTTAGTTCTACCTGTGGCAGCAGGCTTCAGGTCAGCCAACAGTTCCTCTGAAAGTTTGCTCTGGTAAATCTCTCTAATCATGTACTCCCAGCTTTTGAGTGCCTATTCCACTTCTCACCCCACCCACCCTAGCCCTGCTTGGCTCTTGTTCCTGGACTCTAGCTTTCTGGATTTCCACTTGGATCTGGTAATCTCCTAACTCCTGAACTCTGACTCAGCCTGAGACTTGGACTCTTTCCCTGGATTTCACCTTGGATTTGGCAATCTGGTGTCTGACTCCTGAACCTTGACCTGGCCTATGTTTTGGACTCTGCCTCTGGATATCCTTTCTTGATCTAGAAACTTTGTCTCTGATTCTTGACCCCTGATAAGGCTGTGGTCTGCCCTTCTCCCAGGGGCCTAACCACCAGGACAGACTGCCTATGACCTGGTCCCTTACAAGTGCAATAATACAAATACATAATCAGATGCCAATTCGGGGATTGTTTATTTCTATTTTACTGTATTTTATATTTTCATGACCTGATATTTCATTATGGCTAGATACAGACATTCACAAATCCCGAGACAGAATCAATCTAAGTTACATGGTTTTCTGTAAGCAGTGTAATTGAGATCAGTAATGAACAGAACATGCATTCAGCCTGTGGAGGGGTGGGGAGCAAATCTTAGACTGGGTTCCACTATTTTTAAACCAGTCTGTTTGTCAAACTTCTATTCTGTTATGGGTGTAGACTGGTTTATGATCACATACTGTTTTTAACAGTAATGTGGTGCCCATAGTTGGCTGAAATATATGTTACTGAAATTAAGACAGAAGAATATGAGGACAATCCAGCCCCTCAAAGGACAGCACAATATTGTATGTCTCTATGAACATAATACTGCAGGATGCTGCACTTGTGCGAGCAAAACATCTACTGTTGTAGAGATGGGAATTAAGCAGCCAGGTCTGGGGCTGCTTGGGGATCAAGGCAATGACCAGGATCAGGATGGGCAAGCAGAATCCAAGGACAAACTGGGTTCAGAAGCCAGGAGGTCAAGCAAAGAGAGGGCAAGCCAGGTAAAGGAGCCGGGAGATCAAGAGGAGGGCAGAGTCAAGGAGCACAGCAATTTCGTTCAGGTTGAATCCCATTGCCCAGAAACTTCCTCTTCCTATTCAGAAGTTTATATGGCAGAAGTGGAGGTTCAGCTGACCTCAACCAGCCACGCTGGTGATGGGGAGTGGGTGAAGGGGTAGGCCCTGGTGAAGGCTTTGGGCCAATCTTAACCAGTCTGGGTAATCAGCTTCAGGGAGGCAGGCTGGGATTAGCAGCTGTTCTGACCAGGCCAAGACCCCTGGGGTTGAGTACATGACCTGACAACACCCCCTAATAGTAGCCCCTGAGAGGGTTTTGGTCTCTTTAGGTGGTCCTTATGGAATTTTTCAGTAAGTCAGGGCCTGGATATTTTCTGCTGGTTTCCATGTGTAGTCTTTGGATTAATATCCTTCCAGGTCTAGTAAGTACTGCAATTTCCTCTGTCTATATTTCAAATATAAAATCTTATGGACTAGGTATCCCTCCTGTTCCTCAGTTCTTATGGGGGATAGTGAAGAGCGGGAGCACTGGCAGGCTCACAACAACAAGATAGAGAACCCTGTGGGCCACTTCAGGCACCCATCCATGTCTCAAACATGGACAAAAGGTTGTTAATCCTCTATGGTCTACCAACTACCCTTATAGATTCAAGGGCAACCAAAGAGTTAAATTCTTCTGGAAACTGGCATACTCCTTGGCCCTGACCAGAGGTGCAAATTACCAATGAAAACTCCACATGAATATAAAGTTAACAAAGTGTATATTATGACAAGAAAAAATAAGAAAGTGCAATAACAAGTAACAGTTTACAACATTATAAACACTATACAGACAATATACAGTTAAAGAACCCAATACCAGTCTGTCACCTTGGATCACAGACTAGATCACCCTAGAGAACTGACAGGCAGAAAAGGCCTGCTGTGCAGCACTCGCACCCCTGAGGATTTCTATGTTATTTCTTCACACACAGGTGCATACTGAGAACATCAGCAAAGGGTATGTGATACTTTACCTGACTGCTGTAATGCGAAGAAGTAGATGAGTGGCCAGTAAGTGCCCAGGTGATAGGGACCCCCCCCATCATTGTTCCCAAACACTGTCCCAAAACACCATGTTATCAATAAACACAAGATATGTGTTATAGATAAACACAAACACTCAAACACTAGACAGTTGTACACTAAATACACTCGCACACTCAGTCAAACACACCAAGCAAAAGAGGAAGAGAGTATAAGACAGAGAACATCATAGTGAGCCCTTCTGCCCCCAGTAAGCTCCAGCTCCAATGACGACAACCACAAAAAGCCGTAAGCCACGCCGACTCCTACACTGGACAGGTTTTATAGAGCCTAAATCATGCCACCTGTCCATCAAATAGAGATCCAATCATTACTTTTCGATTTCTGTCAATCAAAGTCAATCACAGTAAGGACCATACAAATCAAACTATCACAATAACCCATAATAACTCATTAATGTAACTATCTAACTTACCAAACAATCAACCTGGCTCACAGAAATAACTCACTGCAGTAACTCAGGTGTTAAAAGTAGATTATGACATCATTGAGGTTAGAAGGTTAGATGTTAAATAAAGTTCCAATTTCTAGTCATTCCATGCATGCATAATCACACCAGGGCTCCACTGTCTACAATAGTAGAAGTTAGGTATGGTATCGGGAATAATTCTCTATATGTGGCTTGAGTAAGTGATGTGTAGAATACTTGGTGGATTTCCAATGTTTAGGGGATTTGTAGCTCAAAGGCTACTGGGTTGATTTGCTGGTTATATGGAAGGGGATGAGGAATCACTGGCCTAGCTTTTGTGAGGGGCAGTTCACCACACTTTCTATCTCGCAGGGTAGGCAGACCCTGGCTGTCAGTTCTGGTCTGCCTGCCACTTATGTGCCTGTCTTGCCTTTTCCAGGCGTTGCTTTAATTCCCCCTGGACTTTATAAAATATGGTGCACCTATTCTGCAGCTGTGGCCTTGTCTGAGCACATGGATAAATTGAAATTAAAATGGGAGTGGAGCCCATAGTGTGTGAAGAGTGGGCTTTGCCTGGTTAAGGCATATTCCGAGTTCTTGTCGAAGAAGTCTGCCAGTGTTAGTAGTTATTCTGTTGAAAATTAAGTTAACACTGTAGGTATTGCTTTAAGACTCGATTGGTCCTCTCAGCCTGGCCATTTGTCTGAAGATGGTAGGCCAACATGAGATGAATGCAAACTACTGGTAGGTGTAGGGCTTCATGCCAGAACCATGAGATGAATTTAAACAAGTCTCATATGATGAAATCTGAGAGGCCATCCAGGTATACCACATGGCCCAACCACAGCTAAGATGTATCTTTGAATGAAGGAAGGCCCTTACATGGATTGAAGGGAGTTAATCTGTCACTGTCAGGATCAAAGAACAACCATTTGAAAATAGCAGATCTATGATGAAGCCCAGGGAGATTGCAGACCTAGGCAGGATGGGAAGAGATGAGAGGAGTTTGTAAGACTTCTGATGGGGTTTCTTGGTATGGGCTCAAACATGGCAAGATTGGCCAAAGGTCTGTACTGTCTTGTACTATCATGGCCACCAAAAGTAGAGGGAGGTCAGTTGGTCTTCTCAGTTCCAGGGTGGCCTGAAAATGGGGAGTCATGGCTTAGGCTAAGAACAGTTAGACTAACTTGAACCAGGGAAACAGTTTCTATGCTGGGTAAATATGACCCCATCCTGGACCTGATGGCTGCTGTCCCAGAGTCCAGCAAAGTGGTTAGGACCAGTGTGGGCAGATTTAACTGGGTACCTGGAGGTGGATGTATAGCTATATCTGAAGATTCCAAGGGCCAGGTTTTCTGTGGATTTCCATTACTCACTGAATGAAAGGACTCTGTGATGACACCAAGTCTATCCCCCTGTAACAGGTATCCGCTCTGGGCCAACCTAAATGTGGCCTGCACACCTGTTCCTGGGGCAACCGTCTGCCTATTCACATGCCATGCCTTGTTGTTAATTGATTAATTGGCATTAATTAGCTGGAGGCTGCCCGCTGCCAGGGGGTGCTATCTACAGCTCCATTTCCTTCCCTTCACCACAGTCCACACCTCACCAATGAAATAGATGTTATGTCCCATCCTAGTTATGACCTGGCCCCTTTTTGTCCTCTCTGGGCCTCGTCAGTCACACCATCCCCTCTCTGGGATTACCCAATAATGCCTCCTTCTCTGAGGCTTCTCAGCAACTGCCCCCTCCCTGGGGCTTATCATGTCCGCACTGGGCTTCTCAGCAGTGCCCGCCTCTCCAGGGCTCTTCAGTAGTGCCACCCCCTCTCTGGGGCACACCACACCCACACTGGGGCTTCTCAGTAACTGCCCCCTTCTTTGGGGCTTCCACTCCCTCTCCGGGCGCTCCTCAATACTGCCGTCCTCTCTCAGGGCACTCCTCAATACTACTGCCCCCTTCTCCAGGGCTCCTCAGTAAAGCTGCCCCCTTCTCTGGGCCCGTCTCAGTAGCGCTGCCCTCCTTCAGGGCTCACTGCAATGCTACCCCCCTTCTCCAGGGTGCACCACAATGCTACCCCCCATCTCTGGGGCTCACCACGCCCAGCCTGGGGCTTCTCAGCAATGCCCCCTTCTCTGGGGCTTCTAAACTGCCCCTCTCTGGGGCTGGGGTCTATGTACCCTGAATGCTGCACCCTCACTGGTGCTCGGGTCCCCACACTAGTGTGAGTCCCTTATGAGGCCCCCTCCAACCCCCAATAGCCTCACCCAAGCCACCGGTCTTTAAATAACAACAAAACACAAGCCCCTCGGCTGTACCATAAATTAAAGCCACCTGGCTAAAACATCAGTCAAGCCTACCGGGGAACACTCCTTCCCTCAGCAATGTCAAACACTGCTCCTGTAGTCAGGCCTTCCCTTTCTTCCCTGAGAGATTTCCTTCTCCTTGGGCCACTGGCAGAGAACTGCTTCTAGGGTTTATAAGGGAGCCAGGCCCCGCCCTTTCTGGTCAGCTGACCTTCTCTGGTTGCCCTAGCAACCAGCTGGGCTCTTCATTCCCTGCTAGGGCTTCCTAGCAGTTTCCCCTCTTTGGGAGCAGAGCACCTCAGTGCTCTGTGACACCCCCTTATCAGGCAGGGATAGTTCACTGCCCTGGTCCCCTCCCTTGAGACAGCTGGTAAGTCTGTGTCCTGGGCCCCCATAATAAAGACACATGTTTTGGTGGTAGTATCACTCCTATTTATTTGTAGTAAGGCAATGGCACCACCCCCTTCCCAAATGGATATGCAGTGGTTTAGGAGTAACCACTGTGAGACTGCAACCTAGAGAGGGTAGAGAATACCTTTTATCCTTCTTCCATTTCTGATAAAAATGGTCAGTTCAGATTGCCAGATCCACAAAGCTGGATCCACTGGCTCCTGAGAGAAGTTCCATCCATGCAAGATAACCTTTTATATGACCATACTGGAATTGGTAAAGTTGGGTTGACATCTTCCAGTGAGCATCTGTACAGTGGTGGAAATGGGACACATGGGTGGTGCTTGAATTGTGCTTCTGTTAAAGGTTTCTCAGTGTGATTTCTACTATCTGAGACCAGTGTGTGTTATGAAATATAGTGAAGAAATTCTCAGTGGAACTTCTCCCAGTCCTGAAGGGCTGGCCTCTCATGCTCCACCATCACAGAGGACAATTTCAGGGCATGTCCTTCAGGAGGCTTATGAGAAGGATTACCTTCATCCCTGGAATAAGTTCCAGGTTGACCTAGGAACAAAAATTGGCCTTTGATAAGAAACCCCGTGAAGCATCACTGGTCCCTATCATTTCAGGCATGGGACTCTGCACATGGATTCACAGAAGTTTAGGTCAGGAAGGGACCTCATGAAATCATTGGGTACAGCTCTTCTGTAGGCTGAACAGGATGGAGCTGGAGCCCAATGATCTGCCCCCATGGCCAGCATGCCTCCTCATACCAGTGCTGGCTATCCTTTTGGTGGTGTACCACCTGGGAGTGGAGGGATTGGTTCTTGGTAATCAAGTTTTGCACATGGGCTTTCAGGACTTCACAGGCAGACACAAGCTGGTTCAGCTGGTCCTGCCCAGAGCCTGTAGTTCTCCCTGAGCTGTGATATCCAATGCAGGCCATTCAAGAGCACTGGCAGGGGATTGGGCTCCATGCCAAAATGACTTCATTAGATGAGATGGTCTCAGCAAACTGTCATACCAGGACATGGGCAACTGAGTCTGGGGTCACTCAGGGGATTGAGGCACCATCAAGGGTAAGACTGGTTGAGCAGAATCCTAGGACAAATTAGGTTATAATTTCAGGAGTTCAAAACAAGAGTGGGATCCAAGAGTAATCCAAGTCAAAAAGCCAGAAGGTCAAGCAGAGGCAAAAAGTAAGCCAGAGAAAACAGCAAAGCTGTCTTGGGTCAGATTGGGCCCTATTGCTCAGATACTTCCTGTTCTTGTTCAGGAGTTTATATGGGAGAAGTGGAGGGTCCACTGATTCTGACCAGTCACTCTGATAACAGGAGGTGAGCAGAGGATTAAGACTTGGTGGAGGCTTCATGCCATCCTTGATGAGTGGCAGTCTGGGATGAGTGGCTGTGCAGGTCAGGCTGAGGTCCCAGGCTCAGCCACAGCTGGACAATGACACATGCTTATTTTTGAGAAGCTAAATAGTCTCAGGTCCATAAAATTAATCACATGCTTTAAAGGATTTGCTGAATGAGGAATAGACTGCTTAGAACCTAACAGGATTCTGCTATTTTTGTGTATGTGTTCCATAAAGATACACAGAAACTGAATTCATCTTTGTATTCTAGTTACCCTTGGTTGCAGTTGCTCAAATCTTGGGTTTTTCTTCCCCAAATGTTGTGTGTTTGCTTCTTTCCACTGCAATTTAATGCTAAAAAGTCCACTACAGTCTGTATCATAGAGAATGCTGGGTTACAGCTTTGACAGCAACTACCAATACAATAAAACAAAAATATATCTCTCAATCCTTTGAATTAGTGAGTGTCTGTCTATCTGTTTCTGTAGGAAATAAATCAATCAAACCATCAATTTATCCACACATATTTCTTATTTTAACTTCACTCTGTTAGGCAATAGAAATTCAATGTGTGCAGCTAATGGCTTCTTCAGCAAAATCTTCTACCTGCAGTGTTAATCTCCCATTTTAAATTCAGAACAAAATCTACTTTATTTGATATGTGTGTGTGTGTGCGCGCGCGCACGCTTTCCCTAGTTTTTGTGATTGGAAAACAAAACTAATCCTGTTATGACAGCATGCTTTAATATCTAGTTAGTTTTCATCAGTCTCTCTTAAATCATCTGGCACAGCAGTCTCGTTTAATTTAAGGGTGGAATGTACTGAGGTAGGACTGCCAGCTAGTAAGAACCAAAGATACTGGAATGTGATTGGATTTCTAAATTGGTTAACAACTGTGTGTCTGTTCATTGTTTGTGAGTGTTTGTTGTCTTTTTAATTTATGTGATTTAATTTATAACAACCATTTACTGACCCCCACTTTTTTTGTATTACCCTCCAATTTCTAGACATGTTTTTTTTTTTCCAGGTAACATAGTAGTAAGTCTCTAACTGTAGTAAGAATTTAGACAAATAATCTGCATTATACTAGCAGACCTAAGGATTATATTGTCTTCAATATTTTAGGTAAAATGAATGCTGAGAGTACTAGTTTGAGTGCCTGAGACACTGGAGACATTATGCTCCAATAAGGCAGAGACAGCTATAAGGTTTGTAGTCAGAAGTAGCAGTTACTACAGGATGAGATAAACAAGGTACTGATAAATTAATGTTTGGTCCGCTTTCAAGAGGGGAACATTTCAAAGGACAGCAGCTGGTATGTTCTAATTCAGGGGTGGGCAAAATGGTGGATCTAGCCAGTGATCAGACTCTATTTCCCAGCAGCCCTGCCCATGTGACGGGGTCAGTTTCCATGGAGACCTCAGTGGCTGTGCTGTGATGGCCTGAGGCCAGGGTTTCTGTAGCGAATGACCCCAGCAGTGCTGGCAGGGCACATGGGAGGGCACAGAGCTGCTCCAGAGCCCACTGGGATCTTGCAGCAGTGTGCGCATCGTTCAGAACCAGGGCACAGCCACAATCTGCAGCCTGCATGCCTTGGGCAGGGAAGTGCAGGCAGCGGGGCACAGCTGTGGCCCAACTGCTTGCAACAGTGACAGCATGGACTGGAGCCGGGGCAGAGCCATGATCCACTGTCTGCACTCTTCTTCCTGCAGCATACAGGCTGCAGATCATAGCTCTTCCTTTGCTCTGGATCATGCTTTCACTGCTGTAAAATCCCAGCCAGGCTCCAGAGCACCTCTGCACCCTGCTGCATGTCCTACCAGCAGGGATAGCACCAGGGGGTGGGACTTGGGCTACAGCCACCCAAAATTTCCTGTAGCCGCCCTTCCCAGTGGTGTCACCACTGCCACCAATGCTGCCCATCTGACACAGGTGGCAACAGCTGAGCCCACGCCACTCCTACCTGCAGCACAACCCCTTCCTCAGCCCTCCCCCCGCCACACCAGCGGAAGAGGCTGGCATTCTGCTCCTGCCTGAGCAGCCAGAGTTGGTCTCTATGGAAACCCTGGCCCTGCTCTATCAGAGTGAGGCTGCTGCTGTGGTCTCCATGGAAACTGGCCCCAGCCATGTGGTCAGAGGCTGCTTAGCAATGGAAATCCACTGCCAGCCAGATCTGGCCCATGGGCCACACTTTGCCCATCTCTGTTCTAGTCGTTCAGTGCAAATGATCTGAGACCTGTGGCAGGCCAGTAAGGGGTGCTCCTGTGTTGCGCCATCCACCCCACTGTGCCCGACCACCTTCCAGGCTCCGAGTGCCCTCCCTGGGGTGCCTCACGTCTGGCCCACCCCTTCCCTGGAGCACACCCGCTAACCTGGGGTTCCCGCTGCCACCATCCAAGGCTGTGGACTCAATTCTGGCTCTGCGCACCTTGGAGAACACAGGCCTGATCGTCCAGTGGGTACAGGCACTTGGGGCACTTCCCCAAGTTCAGGGCTTAGTAGGGAAGCCTCCCTTAGTCCACAGACCTAAGGGGCCTCCTAGGCATAATTTAGACCCACCCCTCGATAAGTCTCCCGCACCGGTCACAAAGGAGAACTTTATTGATTACAGGGAGTAGGATGGAAACAGGGTAAAAAGTAGAGCAGTATCATGGAAATATCAGAGGAATATCAGAGGAATCCCATAGAGCAAGCTAGAATGGCTGAGGTAGCCATTTAAACACGCATCTGAGTTACTGTAAGCTAAATACCTAGTCTGACTCGAGTAGCTTACTCACACACATCATCCAGAGGTGGATGGAGTTTTCCTCTGGAGGCAGGTCACTCTTTGAGCGGTTATGAAAAGGAAGCCTGTTTCAGATTCACCTGGATGACCGCATGGCTAATGGCTACCCTTCTTCCTGGACTGGGCCTTTTTATCACCACTCTGACCTCAGCAGCCCGGTATAATCAAAGCTGCCAGTGCTGGCCACAAGCCAACCAATCTAAAAAACCATCACTGGCTACCTGGGCCTGGGCTGGGCTTCCCCCTCCCCTTCCCAGGTGACCAGAGCATCCTCGCCTCCCAGGTACCAGGCTTTTGTCATGTAGACAAGGGAGGGAGATCCCTGCTCTGAGGAATTCAACACCAGCCTCTCACACTGGCAGAGACAGATCTCTGGAGAGGAGCACAGACGGTGGCATTTCTGCCACAAGAACAATTCAAATATAGCAAAAGTGTTCCAATACTAACCCTGCTTCATCCAGGGTTAAAGTTGGAGCAGTTTTGCTATGCAGTATTTGTACTGAACCCAACTTACATACATGTAACTGTTAGAATGTAACAGTGATCTGAAGCAATTGCTTCTCCTTTCCTCCCCTTTTGAACTGTTGCAAATGTACACCCATACCCTCTACCTTTAATATGGAACCACCAAGGTTGTTTCCTGAAGCCTGTGAAAATTATCAGATATGAAGTGAGTTGTCAGGACTCTGGATGTATCCTACACTATCTTGGAGCATTTTAATGCCTCAAAAAGTATCATCTTGGCCATCTTTTCTGATATACCAAGGAAGTAGAATTATTGCTGCTGCTTCTACAGATAAATGAGAAAGAAAGGAAGGTGAGCACTTTCATTTTTCCTCTACACAATACAAACAGTTGCATTTTGACCTTAACTTGTGCTAAAAAACAAGATTGAACAAAATTATATTTATTTAACATCTGGCTTGTACCCTGTTTATTGAAAAGAAGATTGTCTGCTTTTTATATTTTTCCCCTGAATAACCCAAGCTGAGGGGAAAACAAGTTGACAGTAATTAGTGGTGTTTATTGAATTAAACTGTTCTATTACTCTTGTTTCATTAAGAAAGACTTGCAAAGTTATTCCTCTCTCTCCCTCTTCTTAAGTGACATCTCAGATGCTTTGTACAAGAAGCAGAAACCAAACTAAGATTACTAATGGATTCATACTTCTTGATTTGTAAAGTATTGCATAAAGCATAAGAAAACTGCAAGGGACTGTACCTGTACATCTGTCTGTGACTTTCGAATTCCCTGTAATTTCCAAAAATGGGAAAGCATTAATGTAAACATTACACCTAAGTTACTATATAACCAAAATTCTTTACAAAGAACAATACTTAGCTCCAAATTCTCAAGGCAACAGCCTTGACTTAATTTTCCCCACAAAAACTTCCTTTTTAAAATACTAATGCTGCTACTATCTGATCTGATAAGCACAATAGCACAAAAGCTACCCCTTTTTAATGTCAGTAACTAAAATGTCTTGTTTCAACTCAGTTTTAGTAGTGGCCATGGTAAAAAAGAAAAATCATGTCCTGCAACTATCCTGTGAAAAGAGACATAAAAATGGCATTTATCAGTGCAACATCCTCACTGCACAAAGTAACATTTGATTGGTACATGTTGAGAATCCCCAGGACCAGAAACACTTGACAATCACATGAATAGTAGATAGGCCGCACAGACACTGACCTTGGCAGCATTCTGAGGATAATGTTTAAAGGAGAATAAATTGTTCATAAATAGTGTTACCAATTATAAGGCCTGTGAGCAGGTCATTTGCCAC
The DNA here is from genome assembly GCA_030014935.1 of Caiman crocodilus. Lineage (NCBI taxonomy): Eukaryota > Metazoa > Chordata > Crocodylia > Alligatoridae > Caiman > Caiman crocodilus. The sequence goes on along the minus strand of JAGPOW010000261.1, from coordinate 47,053,902 downwards.
ATGCCTTATGCATGAAAATCATTTCTGAGTCAGACTACTCAACTCACCCTACCAGATACAAGTTTTTTTTCTGAATCAATGGAGAGAGGAAAGTCCTTTTAATTAAAAAGTGGGAAACAATTCCATTCTCAGGTTGGATGATGGAAGAAGGCATGAAGAGAACAATGGGAAAAGGAAACACATGGCTTGTCTGAGTGAAGGGATGGAATACCAAATAGATTCTATGAGATAACTGGCTCTGTGAATGCAGAGAAAGCAGTGGACATGATATACCTTGATTTTAGCAATGCTTTTGATATGGTCTCCCACAGCATTCTTGTAAGCAAACTGAGTTATTATGGGTTGGATGAATGGGCTGTAAGACAGAAAACTGACTGGATCATCAGGCTCAATGGTCAGTGATTAATGACTCAAGGTCTAGTTATACCAGCTAGGCAGCTGGTATCAAGCAGAGTGCCCCAGAGGTCAATCCTGGTTTTGTTCAATATATTAATCATTTATCTGGACAATGGGGTGGAGTACACACTAAACAAGTTCAAGGATGACACCAAGCTGGTGGGAAATAGTAGATAAGCTGGAAGGTAGGGCTAGAATTCAGAGTGATTTAGGCAAATTGAAGGATTGGGCCAAAAGATATCTCATGAGGTCTAACAAGGACATGTGCAAAGTCGTGCAATTAGGACAAAACAATCCCAGTACAGGCTTAGCACCTAGGGGTGACTGTGGACAATAAGCTGGGTATGAGTCAACAGTGTGCCCTTGTTGCCAAGAAGGCTAACAGCATTCTGGTCTGCATTAGTAGGAGCACTGCCAGCAGATTGAAGGAGGTGATTATAACCATCTATTCGGCATTGGTGAGGCCACATCTGGAGTACTGTGTGTAATTTCAGGCCCCCCACTATAGAAAGGATGTGGACAAGTTGGAAACAGTCCAGTGGATGGCAACAAAAATGGTTAAGGGGTTGGGGCACATGACTTCTGAGGTGAGGCTGAGGGAACTGGGCTTATTTAGTCTAGAGAAAAGAAGATGGAGAGGAGATTTGATAGCAGCCTTTAACTACCTTAAGGGTAGTTAAAAAGAGGACGGAGATGGGATGGTGTCAGTGATGGCAGATGACAGAACAATGAGTAATGGTCTCCAGCTGGAAAAAGGAAGGGAGGTATTAGGAAAAACTTTCTAACCAGGAGGATGGTGAAGCACTGGAATGGGTTACTTCATGAAATGGCAGAATCTTCATCCTTGTTAAGTGGGAGAGCCAGCCCCAGTGCAGCCTGTGCGCAGCTTGCCAGCTTCAGCAGGACACTAAGCCATTAATGGAATTTTTCATCAGTCAGGAGGAGGTCATTCTCCTGATTGGTGCATTTACAATCCGGGGACAGAGGTCCCAGGAGGAGGGGTCCCAGTGATGTTTTTGTCACTCTGATTGGACCTTTTGCGATCCATTGTGGAGCCCTGGATAGCTATAAAAGAACAACATCTTTGGCAGATTAGAGAGAGACAAGAAGAAGAGTGGAGCCAAGAAAAGCTGGGGAGAGGTGCCCCAGCAGACGATAGCCCGAGGCTCCTGAAGATACAGCTGGAGAAGCCACCACCAGAGCCTCAGCCCTGGAAGTAGGGAGAGTCTGCTCAAGCCCCACATGGTGCACACTCCAATGCATGAAGCCTTGGCGCTGGGATCAATGAGAGACCACTCAGGCCTCATCAAGCTGCGCCTGCCCTAAGGTGCTCTTGGAACATCACCAGTTCCTTTCCTCCCACAGGGACACAGTTTATGTGGTGTGGCTCTATAGAGAATAGAGGGATGTGTACCCAAGTCACAGCATCCAGCACTGTTGCCTGTCCACCTATCCCATCCAATTGAGGATGGGGAACACCCTTGGGTGTACCTGTGTTACACTTGGGAGTTTTTAAGGCCCAGCTCAAGAAAGTCCTGGCTGGGCTGAGATATTTGGGGATAGTCCTGCTTCGAGCAGGGGGTTGGACTCAAGGACCTTCTGTGGTCCCTTCCAATCCTAACTTCATATGAGCCTATGATTCTATTACTATCTGTGGCAATTGTTCAAGCTCTAGCATGAAGATTTTGTGCAATATTAAGATATGCATTAACTAAAAACGCATATAATTATAGGAAAGACACCTAATCTTAAATCTGCTGGAATGTGATAATTATTGTGTTCCAGTCAGCCTTTGCCTCTTGTGTATTGGTGTCCCTGCACTTCAAAATGGTGGCAGGGGTGCTTTATCTGAAGCTAATTGATGAACTTTAGATGAAGTGCCCCCACAGCCATTTTGAAGCACATGGATGCTGAAACACAAGATGATCCAGCTGCTTGAATTAGAGTGGCTTTCAGAGCCACTCTAATTAGAACCTCACCTCCACTCCTGGACCACATGTAAAAACTCCCTTATTCTATGTATATCAGTATATGTTGTCATCACGCATCCCTCACAGTGGAGGACAATCAATCCCACAGGTCAAGTAAAGGATTATAGATGAATCAGTATGGGTTCTGACAAATTGCGGGGAACACATGTTTTACCAGAAGAAGCTGTGCATTAGTTTAATCCAGCTCCACAATGTCTATATAGTTAGGGCACTTCAACAGGGCTTTTTGGCACTTTCATCACAATCAGCAATTAGACAAAACTGCCAAAAGAGCCCCACTAAAGCATCCAATCTTTAGAAACATTGGGCATGTGCTGGGCTCAACATGGGGGTGCACACAGTTTAAAGTGCTATTTTATTTATGTCTGTAAGCAGCCTATGTGTATTATTTGAGAAGTTAACTGATGCAGGGAGACCAGGACATGACATGAAAAGCAGAGTGAGAACAGGGTAAGCTAGAAGTGAACAACACATTAAAACTGAGAAGTGCCAGAAAGATCAAAGTGAGAGAGGTTACACAAATCTGAAACTACTTTTATTGCCACTGCTTCCGTGATTCAGGACTATAATAGAAGCAGCTATTTATAAACTCAACATGTGAAGTTCAGTGCATTCTTAATTAGCAAAATTGTTTGATCTCATAAATCTAAATTAAGTTTAAAAAAATCTTTATAAATGCAGGGTGCTAGTGAATTTGTTTTTTTAGGCTTCACACCTCATTTGTTAAGCCCATCAACAAATTTGAAATGAGGCAAATTTAACAAGTAAATGTTAACCACGTCCCAGTTTGGTGTTTACCAGGATTCCAGTACTCATCTTCTTCTGCTTCTTCTACAGAGTTGCTCACTGAGGGGGAAGCTTTGTACATCCCTGAGTTAAGAACTGTGGATGACAGTTGAAAATCCTAAAGCAGATGAGGGCATGATCAGGTTAGCTAGTCCTAGTTCAATTTGGAACCAGGTAAATGACTATGCCCTTGTCAAGAATTTCCGAATTTTCAGTTTGTTACCAGCATGGACTGAATTTCATTGTGGCCTGAAAGGTAAACGACTCCCAGAATATCTGGAACAAGTCAGTTGGAGGCAGGGTTTAATATTAAACGAAATCTTGCATTGGGCTCTGTCTTCAGCAGAAAGATAGGTCAGAGAACCAAGTATTTGACTGCTGTGCTAATGACAAGCTGTGTTGCTAAGCAGACAGCTGCTGGTTTTGTACCAGTTGGAACTTCTTCAGGAGTATGTGGCTATATTCCTAGATATAATGTGTTGCAATAATCAGAGGTTGGTTTACTGTGCCCAGGTCTAAGTCCAGTGATGTGAGATAAAACCTTCTGGTTATTTGCAAGTGAAAGAGGACGTTTTGCAGGACTGGTTCTAATAACTGAAACCATATTATGAGAATTCAGTCTCTCATATGTGTTTTTTTAAATCAGCAACATATATTTCACGTAACAGATTGCATTTCAAAATAACTCTCCAGGGAATAGAGGACTGATGAGAATTCATTAGTTAGGCAGAGTGACAAGCAGAAAGCTATTTTTAAAATGACTAGCATAAGGGCAGGTGAATGAAGCTCATAGAAACTAATCTATATGAATTATTTAAAATGAGATCAGATTAAATGTTAATCATCCACTATGCTGCATAACACGGCATGGTGGTGGTTTTTATTCTCCATTAAATAAGTTCACAGAGTAGTGTAAATATACATCCCATTTTTTTCAGAGACAAGTGGACCCAAGGACACATCTGAGCGAAGATGCCCACAGCTCATTTCTTTATTGTTTAGAACCCGAGGTGGCTGGCCTTTTACAAATTAACACAATAATGGATGTCTCTACATTAACTTGTTAGTTAGAGGTGATAGTAATGCAATCAATAACTGGTTCCATTGTGCAACTTTCAAGCATATTTCACTTTTCCTTTCCCATCCAATTACTGAAAAACAAGGGACTCCATTCTCATATATGTTAGAAATTATTCAGTTATGCTTACTGGTGTGCCAGAGCTCAGTGTACTTTTATACATAATGTTGCCCTAGATTTTACTGCTGGTATTTGGGTGAGATCTACATTAAAACATTATTTCCCATAAACACCATACTGGTGTGCTATACTGGCAGAAGACTTCTGCTGAAAAAACAGTGTATAACAGCGCCACTGACTTTGCTAGCATAGATTATTCTGTTTTCCCCCTCAAGTTGCCCATTCTTTCCTTACCTTTCCAAACAAAATAAACTGTACTAACAACAAATTAGTTTTTTTCCTGTACAATTGCATTTACACAAACGATTTTTGGCAGTACGGCTGAGTCAGTGCCACCAGAGTCTTCATAATATGACCATGGCAGCTAAAAGTTGTAATACAGATTGGGCCACAGACCTGCTTGTAATGGAAGAAGCTAGAGATTTTAGCATCTTGCTAAAGTGTGGTAAGATAGTTCTGTACTATCATAGCATTAGCTTGTTTGTTTTTAAAATTAAAATCACTGTTGATGGTGGCTTTTAAAATATCCTGTCTAGCTTTTAGAGTTAGCAATCCACTGACGTGAATGGGGCCGTTCACACAGGAAGATAATAATGCCTCATTTTACACTCTCTTCCCATTTTAAAAGCATTTCTTCACAAGAGACATAACTTTAAAAAAAATCCCACCACCTTGTAATTCTGTTGCAAGTGGTAGACTTAAAATAAATTGAATGGCAGTGAAGCCCTAATTGTTTTCAGTGAATTATACACCGCTTAAACAATTTGTGGTCAAATACTCTCTCTGTCTACCTTTTATTTTCAGTCTCTTCAGATATTATCATTAATCATTTTATGCTTCTTTCATGACACTTTCTCATTTCTATATTCATATTAATAATATAAAAACAAGAAAAAATAGCTATTTAGATTTTAGACATTTAAGAGTTATTACATGTCTACTTGCCTTTTGCATTTTTTCAGCAGTTCTATTTTTTCCTAATGTCACTCTTTCCCTGAATATGTATATACAACCCTCTCATTTCATATGACTCCATTATCTTGCATAATTTAATCTTGCTTTTTGAATTCCTCATTTTATATCTGCATTCCTTGATAGCTAGCTTATATCTATTCCTTTCAATCTCCCTTCTCTTCCATTTTCAATACAGTTTCTTTCTGTATTTCAATTCATTCACTAACATTCCTTTCAATTATGTATTTTTTTAAATCTTGCTTATGTTAAGTTTTAGTTATGATGTTAGCCTTTGGGCTTCCATTATCAGCTCCTTTCTTTTTTAAAGTTTTCCATCTGTCTAACTCTGATTTTATGTATTTTACAGTTAGGTTTGTTTCAAGGACTCTTAATTTTGAAATATAATTAGTTATACCTATAATATTTTCCTCTGTAAATTCAATTAGCTCTCTCCTCAACTATCCCAAAAAGTCTAAATATTTCTTTGACACATTTATTTTCATTTTTTTCTTATTCATTCTCTCAACAAACTGAATCACTCAGTGCCATACTAATGATTTTTCAAGTGCTTGATAAGGACCTAAACGTGTTCCTGTCTCTTGATTGTGTTATATTATACAAAGAGTTCATGGCTTAGCATCTTTACAAGTCTGAATAACATCTAGGCCAGCAGTGCTGAGACTGTCTGGCAGTATGGCAGTTATATGAGGACCAGATGGTTTGGGCTTGGTTCCTCTGATGACTTGGATCCTCTCATGGTTCAGGTCTAGATGCTCTAAAAATGGACTTTACTAAAGCATCCAAGTGTCCCTACACAGACAAGCACTTAGCAGCTTTGAGTAAATATATACTACCATTTAGCATGGCTCCAAATTGAGTTCAGTGGATTTGCATCCACTGACGAGAATTTGTCCAGTAATTTTAATATGTCAGAAAGATAATGGTCAATGGAAAAGAACACAGAAGCAAAATACATTTTTGGCCCATTTTAGGATTACTGAACCAATACTCTGGATAAATTAAATTGCATCTGATACACATGTTCAGTAGGCCAAGGGAAAATAAAACATTCTTTCATAGTAAAAGCAGAAACAGTTTGGTCAAACTTGAACTCTAACTGTTTTTTGCTTTTCTTTCTAGCATGGTAGTTTACCTTGGGTGCTGACAGTCAGTCTTTTAAATGCCTGGAGTTTCAAGTGTTTTCTAAAAATAGCTCTTAAGCAGAAAACTGTTTCATACAGTTCTTCATGGCAGTTGCTTACTGTTTAAATGAATATGAAAATAGACTCAATTTGAAGTTTATGTGAGCCTTTCTACTGATTTCAGTAGCAGTGGAGAATATAAAATTAAGAAACAGAACATGATAAAATATAATACAACAAACTTATGAACAAGATTTGCTCCTTTGATAAAGATTTTAAACACATACTATTTAACCTAAAAAGGTTAAGTAGTCTTAAAGCTATTTATGTTTCTCTCTTGCCTTAACACTGGGATACAAAAAGTATTTATTCTTTTTATTAATGAAAGTACCATATGTAACCAAATGTAGAATATTTAGAAGCGGCTTGAAATATGTATCTATTACAGTTTAAAGTTTAGAAATAAATTTAAGAATAGAATTAATAATAATGGGAAATTAGAAAGAAAATAATTAGCACAACACATGGGAATTACTCAATTAGCCATAATTAATTCTAACAAAATAATCCACAATTTTACACTGTAAATTTTTAGAAACTTGTAGAGCACAGAAACAAAAAAGAGAAGAGAAGAGAAGAGAACTAGGCATGGAAAATTCTAATTAGAATACTCATGTTTCAACACTATGGCCAAACTGATCAATATCTGAATTCAATTTAAATATCACTTGTTACTTAAAGTGCTTCAGCCTATTATCAGAATCTTAGCTACCTTACATCATGCTTTTCTTGTAAATTTAAGAGTAGGTACTCCTGATCCTAAACTTTTCAACTCTCCCTCAAGGACACTACACTATTCTGCTGTGGGTGGAACCATATAAAGGTAAGGGAAAACGTGCTGACCTAATAAATGCCTGTCTCATATACAAGGAATACAAAATGCTCTAATGTTTTTTTTCAGATACTGAAGACTGATTCAAATCATATCAACAAAGAGTCCCAGGCTACTGCCTGCAAAAGGTTATGCCTCTTTGAATAATTAGTCTCTAAGATTGCCTAGCCTGACTAGCTTCAGCCTGACACAGCTATCTACCTTGTTCTCCTAACAACAATGTGCATCGGAAGTAACCCCCTGAAAATAAGAAGAATTACATCTGTGTAAAACTAATTTAGGCAAAATCAAAATCTGGCTTTCAGTTTTGCCCTTAATAAACTCAACTGGAGGTTTACCACTGTCTTCATTGGAACCAAAATTTGGGCTTAAAATGTAAGTGAATTCAAAGGACAAAACCAAGAGCTTCATTTTCAAAATGGGCTCAACCCCCATTTCTGTTGCTTTCAGATCATTTGGATATACAGATATCCTAAACTCTTCAAAAACAATCAACTGCACCTACTGTTGATGATATTTACATATGAAAAACTTGTCTCATTTGTAGGCACTGCTGTATTCGAAGTTACTCTAAGCAGTGCTATGATCTGCCACCTCGTATCTAGTTAAACTTAAACTTCATCTAATTCTACTTAATTGGGGGGGAAAGGTGGGGGGGTGGACCCAGAGTATAAAAATGAATCCTGCCCTGCTGGCCTGAGAACAAGAAAGAAGGATCCAAGAATCAAAGGCAGACATCCTAGTACATCACCCCAAAGCCTTACTTCAGGCAAGAGGATATTTAAGGACAACTAGGAAGTGGCTTTGCAGATGTTAGATGGGAGCTTCTCTCAAGCTGGAGTTGTGGGGGTGGAAAAGGAGGGAAGAGAAGATGGGGGGCAATGCAAGAGAAGCGTGAAGCACCCACTACACACAGTGGTACATGCAGCCTTAAGCCAGGATGGCAGCAGCAGGGACAGGCAGCAAGAAAACCCAGCAGAGAACAAAGTTTGACCTGGAGAACAAGAAGCAACCTTCCAGGACTGTGGAGCAGCAGTGCGTTAACCTGGAGAGAGGGTCCTCACAGGGGAGGCCCCCCCGACCCCAAGGGTTGCGAAGGGGCACCACATGGGCTGCTCTTGGGTGGTAGTAGGAGAGTTTAGGAGTCTTTGGGGTCTTTCTCTCCTTTTCCTTTCCCCCCACTTCCTTTCCTGTACTGGTACCTTGGGAGTGGGGCCCCTGCCCTGGAGGGTACGGTACCCAAGCAGTCTAAGGCTGCTGATTATATTTGTGGACTGTGCCTAACAGTTTATGTGAATAATTTGAAGTAATAGTTTTTATATGACTAGAGTTATAAGGTTGCCCAATCAATATCCTTTAGTCTGGTTTGTTCTATTGTTCATCTGTATTTTAAATGATAACTGGGTATGTGTATATCTGTATATATATATAATTCCCTCAATCAGAGAGGGAAGTACAAACCCATCTCCACCCCGGCTACACTTGTCTGGGTTTTGGTTTGTTTGAAGACCCTTCATAGTTCATTCCTGTTCTACCTACTACATACTCTGCTGTGTAGAACATTTATCCATGGCTTCTATTGGCAGACAATGACAGCCTTTGTTTTCCCGTTTGTTACTTTTTTCAGAAAAAACACCTTTGAATGCAGCCCTTTATCTCTAGGTAGATCTCCCTGGTATACATACCCCAAAATACCTTCTTTTCCTCTTTCAAATATTTCATTAAAACTATTTCCTAAAGATTTCAATCAAGATATTCACTATGAAGTGATACACCATGAATACTGTTTGCACTGACAAAGATACTCTAGTTTCCTTGTGTTTCAGTGTCTCTCTGAATCTAGCTCTCCTCTTTGACTTAACCTGTGATTCTTCAATCAGGATACTGCGGCCACACGGTGGTGTGCAGTACTAGAGTGGTTAGGTTTGCAAACATCTCTGCATGTTTTCCAAGATAAATTAAAACATTTCAAATAGGAACCCATACTGCTGTGGTCTGAATTCTTTGCAACGGAAGAATTTCTTTATTATTTTTTCATAGTCAAAATATGAGTGACAGCTAAGAGCTGGCATTTGTTGAGAGGTAACGTTAAGTCTAACAAGGCTGAGAATCACTGCCTTACATGTGTGTAACTATAGCAGTTCTGATTATTTCAGTGTGGTTACTCCTTGATAATAAAACTAAGTGTTTAGTGCATAAGCGTGTATATGGTCAAGAACTTAGATTAGAAGCTGTTAAAGGAAGGGACTCCTCTGGCTGAATATTTGTACAGTGTCTGCAATGGTGTCTTGGCCTTCAAGCAGTACCACAATTCAGATAATAGTGGTGTTTGTCACATTATTGCAGTTATACGTGATTCTGTGTCATGGTGATTCATTACCACAATCCAGTTGAACATCACCCTTTGTCTTCTCTTTCTACAGTTCCATTCAGTGATTAAGGTGCTTTCTAGTCTTACAAGTTGGTCTCTTATATAAGTGAACTCTTAAGTCCTTTTGGAAAAATCTTGAATAAAGGGATACAGTTAGATGCACAACAGTTGGGACCTCTTGTTCCCATGAATTATAAATTCAATGAATGGTCTGTCACTATAAGCAGGCTTTGAAATGCAGGTATAATTTAAATGTTTGAGAAAAAGTACAAAAGGGTTATGGGTGCTAAAAGAACTAACAATAATAGATTTTGTCTTTGGTAGAATCGTGTTTCTCCCACCCTCCATTCTGTATGTCAGTGCCTTGTATCTAAAGACAAATAAATATACCTATAAATGTATTTTATCCTCTTTTTCACATATCTTTAGGAAATTAAGGAAATGTGAAAGAAAAATATTGTTAACTTCTACTTTACATGAATTTTGCCCCCCTTTCATTTAAACTCCCAAGTGGTAGCCAAATTACCCCTCAGGGCTTTATAAATGGAAGTTATTCTTTTATTTAAGGCTTATTATATGTGTGCTTCATTACCCTTTCTCTGCATTCCAGCTGGAACTTGTCAGTCATTATGAACAGCCTGTTAACTCTCATGCCTGCAGCAACTTTTAGCTAGCATTTCTGAATAAAATGGAGAAGGGTGAGATATCACTGCATTCTACCAGGAACATAACTAGTGAAATATGAGGCCAAAGAACACCAGTGCAGCCTCTCATCTGGTGCTGTCTGCAATAGAAGTCTATCTTAGACACTACAGAACAAAATGTTTACATGTGCACATGTGTACATTTTCGTACACATGCATGCATGTGGTGAAATACAATATCTCTTATCAGTGCTCATTATTACATAGGAAGATGAGGTTTGTATCTGATTCCAGCTGGTGATCAGTTTATGTCTTACTGCATTAGGGCTGATAACTGAGAATTGTATTCTTCGAAGTGTAAATCTAGATGCAATTTTACTTGTTTTTAAATCTGTTCTTTCTTTCCAGTCAATTTCTGATAACCAAACTCTCAATCTGCTTTGCCTTTATTTTCAGGACATTTTGTAGCCTGTCTTCATATTTAATCTTCAGATTCAGGTAGAAAATAAAATGGCAAGCTTTGAGGCACTTGTATATACTATTCTTTGGTGCTGACATCTTCCAGAACAAAGTTGTCTTAACCTTATTACTTGAAGGAATCTACAGTGTAACATCCTGGACCAACAGATATTTATGCATGAAGCTGGTTTTGGGACTGGAACTATACAAGTGCTTAAAAGTTAAATACCTGGATAAGCTTAAAAAGCCTAAGTGATTGTATTTGGGGATAGTTACAAAAATACAAAAATAGTAACAAAAATTACATACTCCCTTTGTAAGTCATTTCACTTTGTTTGGGATTATTTGTAGACTGCATTAACTAAACACCATGTAAAAATAAGTCTTACTTACTTAGTAAATTAATCTGATGGTGAACTGAAGGATTCCAGGGTCAAAGAGTTCTTATTGTTCTTTTATTTTCATAGGGTTTTTTTGTGATTCATGAAGACCCAATAATTCCTCTTTTTATTAATGTTTTATTTACCACCTCTGAATAAATGTTGTCAAATATGTTTTTAATGGAATGCTGCCTAATTATTGAGAACTTCAAAATGTTGCAATAGGTCCTGGAGAGCTATCAATACATACAACACACTGCTACTACCCTTCTACTAGTGCATATTTGGGCCAGGGCACCAGAGGTCATGACAGGGCACAGCTCAGGCACAGAAACTTTTCATGGCATAACCCAATTGTAAATAAGGATTTCCTAACATAATTTGATCTCTCTGGGCATTATTTTTAAGGTTTCCTGTCTGCTCAATTAAACCCTACAAGAGGATTTGGAAGGTCATTTTTTCAGGCATTCCATGGAATTATGGTTCTTGGAGAAGCAGGATACCAGTGTAAGGAGAGGGGGGCAGATCAGCTGCGGGGGCAGATCCCCAGGTAGTCCCCCCCAACCCTCCCTATCCCAACCCCATTCTCCCTGCAACCTCTCCTTGCCAATTGCATTCCTGACCCATTTTGCCTACGCTCTCAGGGGCAGTAACGTGAACATCCTTTGCCAGCGTAAGGAATACCCTTGAAAACCTCCACCCAAACACAATAAGGAGAAGAGATTGTTATGTAAAGAATGGCCATCTGTGATTATAAGGAGGCAGCATTGGTAACTGGGTGAGAAAGAGACTTGAAGGAATAAGAAAAGCCAGCTAATTAGGTCAAAGAACTCATTATAATACTAAAAAGCACACCCCTAGGTGGAGAGAAAGTATGCTAATGA
>JAGPOW010000261.1:47009782-47041705 GCA_030014935.1 Caiman crocodilus | reverse complement strand
AGCACACCCCTAGGTGGAGAGAAAGTATGCTAATGAAACATACATGTATGTAAATGAGGTACATGGCTTAAACACAGGTATAGAGACACGCTCAGTAGAAAACTTCTTGCGTCATTCCCTTGTAACCAATTACTGAACAATACGTTTGTGAAACCTTGTAAACTTCTGTATAAAAATACCCCAGAAATGATATTCAGGGTGCTTGTTACCTTGCACCGTTTTTTTCTAGCAAAAAACTTCTTCTTTTTAATTCCACCGCCCGGTGTGTATATTGGCGTCTGCATTCTGGGGGCAAACCCAGATTTGGGCTGGGGCTTAATACCAGGGACATGGTAGGGATGTAGGGCTGTGTGACGTCACTGCCTTTTTTGTGCCTTACAGCCTTAAGAAGATACATTCCTTGCCTGTTTCATAGGAAAATAGGCAGAGGTTGAGGGAAAACTCTAATTTCTCTTCCCAACAGAGGTTTCAGAAAAGAGCTACTTGAGTTTCCAGCCCCTATATTTTAGTGACACGTGACACTTAGAAGCAGTCTCTTCTTATGATCACCCCCTTAGCAATTGCCTTGCCACATCAGTGTTTCACCAAAAGGCTGAGTCCACAATGCCTATGTCAGAGAAGAAGGAGAAAACTCACCTTTTTGGGCTACTTCTGGTGATTAATAATAATAGAGGATTACAAAACATATAAAATTGCCTCAGTATCAAACTATGTCCAACCTTACTTCCTTATGTTTCTTCTATGGGTATTAAAGTTGCTAATCTTTTATCTTACCCTGCATGAAAGCAACATAGGCTGCTATGAAATGTCCTTTCCATTCATTTTCTGCAGCACCTCTCATAGTTTATTAAAATCATAATCTTCAGAGAAGTGCTAATGTGCTTTGTCCTTTAATCAGCATCCTAAATACCATATTTTCTCACATACAAAATTGCAAAATTGGGATGCATATATTAACTGGGGAAGCTGAATTTCTGCCCAGAATAGAAGTATCCTGTTTTGATTCCTGCTCCACAATGCAGCAGCTCTAGGAGGGCCTATAAGTATTCAGGCAATTGAGGGAATCAATTAACTTAATGGCATATTGTTTTTCATTCCAGAGGTGTTGATGACCACCCCAGTTTTTAATTATAATGATGTTCCACTAATCAAGCTAACCTTTTCTAGGGCAATTTTGCTGTCTGCTAGTGCCCCAAAGCTCTTCTCTTATTTCACAGCTCTTTAGCTGTTTTCAGAATCATAGGTCCAACCATAGAGACCAATCTTCTTCAGCAGCTAGGATTTTTAGTTCAGCAGGAAGAGGAGGGTGATTCAACTGAAGATTAGACTCAGCCCCTGCTTTCTTCAGCCATAACTCTGGGGGGAAAATTGTTCATTCTGCCTTTCAAAAACAGGGTTGTTCTATGCTAGAAATATGTTAAATGAGAATTAACCTTGTATTTCTAATGTTTTGAGAGCATCAGAGATGTTTCAGGGCTTGAACAGAATAATCTATATTGGTAATTAAGATTTAAACATCCACATTCTAGGAGACAGGGTAAATCTAATGATTTACTTTATCCAAGAGCAAGGGCTGGCAACCTTTTACAAGCTGTGAACTGGAACAGCCCCAACCCACTCTGGCCTGATGTGGGTCCAGTGCCTTCAGCAGTATCTTAGCAGTGGGGAGAGTGGGGGTGCTATCCCCTGACTGCTCTATGGCCAGGCAGCTGTGAGCTGCACTCATATTGGGGCCATTTCTCCCAGCCCAGTTTCCCAGTGGTTGCATGCATGCATCTTCCACTGAGTGGGGATCTGCCCCAGGACTAGATATTTGCAAACTGTATCTTTGCTGCCATTGTTTCTTCCTACTCTACCTCTCTCACCTCTCCCTGGCTGTGGCAAAGTTGGAATCAGTGCAGCCCCAATGCAGCTCCCCACCAGCTGGAAGCTGCATGCATGCCATGGCCTTGGGGGGACTGAAAGAAGTGTCAACAGTGTAGTCACGGTATACAGATACCTGGTGCTGGCACAACTTCCCGTGGGCTAGAAGCTGCACCTGTGCATCAGCTGGGGAGCAGGAGAAGAAGTGGTAGCACAGGCACCCAGCTACTATGCTCCAGCATGGACACAGGCAAAATCCCCCCCACTGCTGGTGTACTACCAAAACCACCCAGCCCACTTTGGACCAGAGCCAGTAGGATGGGAAAAAGCAGCATAGGTACAGCTGCCCAGCCTCAGCACCTCTCCTTGCTGCCCAACCCTGGCATGGGCCCAAACAAAGCCCTCTAGCTCTGCAGACTATATTCCATGTTCTGCAGACCAGACATGAGCCATAAACCATATGTTGCTGGCTCCTGTCCTAGACCAAATCCAAGACACTGAAAACATGTTGATTTGTAAGAAAGATATAAAGCACTAGTCTATAATTTACCTGTATCTCTATCCAAGTTGCCTGGTACAGTCTATCCTTCATCCACTTCTTCTCAGTGAAGAGAAATTAAGTCTCTCAGGGATCTGGTTTTTGTTCTCTGAGACTTTATTGCCATTCTGCAAATGCACCAGCCCCTGACCAGATATCCTAGGTCCATCATGAATCAGAGCAGTCCTCATTTATGGATGCAGCAAAACATAGTTCTTTCCTGTCCCTCTTTCCCAAGATATGCTGCTTCTTCTATCAGGGTAGTAAAGCAACTGGCTTCACCTATTGAGAGTTCCCATCCATTGATTTCATAGACATTACGGCTGGAAGGGAAGTTGGAAGATAATCGAGTCCAGCCTTCTGCTCCAGGGGCAGGAAGTCAGCTAGGGTCAAATGATCCCAGCAAGATAAGCGTCCAAATGTTTCATAAAAAAGTCCAGAGTAGGTGCTTGCACCACCTCTGTGGGGAGTCTATTCCAGACCTTGGGGGCTCAGACAGTAACAAAGGTTTTCCTTAGGTGCAGCATAAAGCAGTCTTACAGGAGTTTATGACCATTTGACCTTGTCATCTCTTGGGGCATTCTGGTAAACAGGCATTCCCCCAGATCCTGATGCACACCCCTTATATATTTATACACTGCCACCAAGTCACTCCTGGGCCTGTGCTTTTCCAGGCTGGAGAGTCCCATGGCTTTCAGTCTCTCTTCATGACGCCTGTTCTCTTGCCCTCTGATCATGCGTGTGGCTGTCCTCTGGACTCTCTCAAGCTTCTTGACATCCTTCTTGCATTGTGGAGCCCAGAACTGGATGCAGTACTCCAGCTGTGGCATCACCAAGGCCGAGTACAGTAGGAAGATGACATCCTGAGATTTGATTGATAAGCATCTATGGATGCAAGCCAGGGTTTTATTCGCTTTACCAGCTATGACATCACATTGATGGTTCATGTTCATCTTGTGGTCAGTCATGACCCCCAAGTCCCTTTCAGCCATCATGCTAGCGAGCGTAGCAGTGTAGCACTACTGAGCCTATAAGCCTATAAGCCTATAAGCCTATAAGCCTATGATGTGGGCTTTATTCCCCCAAGGTGGAGTACCTTGCATTTTTCTGTATTGAAAGTCATCAGGTTTTTATCCACCCACTTTCTAAGCCTATCAAACTCAGCCTGGATCATCAGCCTATCCATGTGTGTGGATGCTCTACCCAAAGTTTGTTATCAGTGAACTTGGCTGGTCTGCTTCTGACACCAGTGTCCACATCATTAATAAAGACATTAAAGAGTACAGATCCAAGGACAGACTACTGGTCACAGAGCACCATGATGATTCACTTCTATTTACTACCACTCTCTGGGTCCAACCTCAAAGCCAACTCCCCAGCCATTGGACTGTGATATAGATGAGTCCACAGGTGGCCAATTTTTCCATGAGGAGATCATGGGATACCAGATCAAAGGCTTTTTTAAAGTCCAGATATATGACATCAATCTCTTCCTCCTTATCCAGGTGATAAGTCACCAGGTCATAGAAGGAAATTAGACTGGTCAGGCAAGATCTACCCAGCACAAACCCATGCTGGCTGTCCCTCATGATGCTGCCATCAGGCAGCTTGTCTAGAACAGTCACTTTTATAATTTTTTCAAAAATCTTTCCAAGGACTGAGGTCAAGCTGATTGGCCTTTAGTTCCCTGGATCTACTTTTCTCCCTTTCTTGAAGATAGGCACCACGCTGGCCTTCTTCCAATCTTTGGATACTTCACCTGAGCACCACAAGTTCTTGAATACCCTTGCCAGTGCCTAGGCAATGATGCCTACCACCTCCTTAAGTACTCTGGGGTGCAAGCTGTCAGGACCAGGTGACTTGAAGGTGTCCAGCCTCTCAAGGTGTTCCTTTACAAGATCTACACTGATGCTAGGTATAAATTCATCCTCACCCTGGTCATTCCACATCATATTAAGCAGGGCGATCCCTTTTGACTGGTGAAAAACTGATGCAAAATACCCATTAAGTTGGTTGGCTTTTACCTGGATATCAGTTGTCAATTGTCCTGGTTGGTTTAGCAGGGATCCAATGTTACCCTTGGTTTTCTTCTGACTCCCCACATATCTGAAAAAGGACATTTTATTGTCCTTGATACATGTAACCAGGTGGAGTTCAGCTGCAGCCTTGGTTTTCCTGCTTTGCTCCCTACAGGTACAGACCAGTGCAGAATACTCCTCCTTTGTGGTGCGTTGCAGGGAAAGACAAAAGGAGGGACACAAGAGGTCAAGGGGGGAACCCCGGGAACAGAGGTCGGGGGATGGACTGAACAAGAAAAGTGAAATTAAAAAAGAATACTCACCCACAGCGAAACACGCGGCTAGGCAGGAACACCAGAAGGAACCCGTGTGAACCATTAACTGTGCTTTCATGCAGCTGTGGCCAGCTGGTGATGTCATCGGCAATTGCCGGCCAGAGGGCAGCTCCCAAAGAGGCAGGAGGTCAGATGCTGGGAGAAACCCCAGCCAGAGGGGTCAGCTGGATGCTCAGAACAGAGTGAGAAGTGGCAATCCCCAACAGAGGAGGATCCAACGCCTCACGTGGTGAGGGCAGAGCTGCTGACAGCAGTGAAGGTAAACCCACACTCAGGGCAGGAGTTCTGGTGTGGAGAAAGGTGGGGGAGGAAGACAGAGGCTGGAGAGACCCCGAGCCCAGCACCCTCTGCAGAGAAGGAGGAGGCACTGACCCTCCCTCCAGGGTCCAAACAGGTGGGATTGTGGAGGTCCCCATGGGACCCAAGGGTACACCCAGGGGAGAGCAACAATATTGAGAAGGCCCAGAGACAGGACTGCACCATTATGAAGGCCCAGAGAGAGGGCAATGACATGTGAAGGCCCAGAGACAGAGGGCAACGATATACAGGGCCGAAGGGGACAACCCGGGATAGACCAGGGATGTCCCTGAAGGTCTCACAACCATAGAGGGGAGCTTCAGATAGCCTCTAAGTGGAAAAGGGGACTGGGTGAACAGTAAGAGGCCCTAGTGCCCAGATAGGAGCACTGAGGGGTACCTCAGGTGCGGTTGGGTCTCACGATGTTGGTGGAGGTTTTCTTGTGTTTTTCTTTTTCTGTAGAGTATTTTGTGTTTCCCCGAGCCTGAAGGGGTTGAGGGAGAGGGGAGTGAGGAGAACTGGGAGAGGAGAGGTACTCTTACAGATTGAAAGACACCCATTGTGCAGGAGATTGGCCGCAGGACCAGCAGTGACCAGCCAGGCTGGGTATAGGGCGAGGTAGAGGGGAGGTGGAGCCTCTCAGAAGACCATCGGACAAACGAGTAGCCAGCGAGGGATACTGTGCAGTACTGACCCCCCCACACTGAAGAAGATTCAAAGTTGTAGCAGACGAGAAAGGGGCAGACTGCGTCGTGAGTAAACTCCTCCTCAAAGGACCATCTGCGACAGCAGGGTGGATTCCAGTGGGCACCCGAAACAAAGCTGCATGGAACAAAATGTTCGAGGCCAGGCAGGCACATGGTGATTCCTGTCTTCCATCCTTTATAAGCCTCTCTTTTTATGTGTAGGAGGTTCACGAGTTCCCTGCATATGTTCATGAGGGGTTGCTGTGCCCTTTTGCTACCTTTCCTCTGAGATGGGATAGACATCCCTTCTGATTTCAGGATCACTCCCTTCAGGAAGAACCACTCATTTTGGACTTCCCTCCCTGTCGAGTCATGGTCCTTTAGGGCCTTGACAACAAGGGCCTACACTTCAATTCTTTCTGGAAGAATTTTCAGGTTGCCAGCTAACCTCTTTTCAGTTTTGCTAAAGGACCAAACTGGAAGATCTAAGCCAGATTTAGATCCCATCACAAAAAAAAACACATCTGCATCCAGATGTAAGTTCAAATGCCTCAGTGACATTGACCAAGCCCAAATGAGTAAGTCCATGACTTAGTAAAAAAGCTGAACTCAAATGGTGAATCCAAATGTCCTCAACAATGCACCAATTAATATTTGAATTTTATTCTGGATCTGATTTTTTTCTACTTGAGTTTATGTCTAAATAATCTTTTTGCTTAGCATAGGACCCAGAAAGAAGATTTAAGGATTCAAACTGTTTTTGTAGGTGTCTCCATGTAGACACCAAAAAATAGACACTTAGCCCTAAAAGGGAGATCCAAATTTAAACATTTAGGATTTCAATGTCATCAATGGAAAGAACTGAGTCCATCAAATGGGTGCTTCAGATTACCTAAGCACTAAGAAGGGAAAATCCAAGTGGCTGTGTCCAGACAAGTTTGGCTATGCAGTATGTGGCACTGCAGATACATCTGCAATGCTAAATACTGCCCTGGATAACCATGTACAAAAAAAAATTAAAAAGTAGAGTGGTGCATGTGGGGACAGTACACACCACTCAATACCAGAACTTGGCCAGCCAGAGCCATGCTAAAGCTGCCAGAAAGGTTCTGAGCAGCAGAATCACTTCTGCAGCTCCAGGAGGCCCCCAGACTCCAGGTGACACTGCTGCATCCAGCCCAGTGCTGGCCTCTGCCTCCCCCGTGGCAGGTTACCTGCTGTGCGCCAGAAGGTGTGTGGCATAGGCATTCCTTGGGGACAAATAGCAGTGACCCAAGGTGTCCCATTGCTAGTGGTCCCTGAAAAATCAATCATCCACGCTCATGTAGACGTGATCAGTGATAGCAAATTAGAAATGCTTAGTGTCAGAAGATGTCTGCTTTTCCTTGGGTCTTTGATCCTACTTGGATGCTTATACATTTGACTTATTGCTGTTTTTGGCACCTTGGGATCCTGAGCACACAGAAAGAAGGCACCTGGACACTTAGCTAACACAGACAGCAACATGGAATGCTGTGCAAAGTGAAGCACTCTTGAATATGGCTGGAGGAGTTGGTGGTATCCAACACGTGTAGAATGGTTAGAACACTCCTCAAAAAAGAAAGATGTGGGTTCCAAAGCCATACTGTCTCTTAGTTTTCATTTAGGCACAATGAAGCACTTATGGCTGCTTAGTGACTCAGCTTCAAAAATAGGAGTGGGAGGGAGTGGTCTAAGCCAGGGGTGGGCAATTATCTTGGGCAGAGGGCCGCTTACTGAGTTTTGGCAAGCCATCGAGGGCTGTATGACAGGCAGCCCACAGCAAATAAATATTAATTTTCTAAAATTTTTAGGGGCCTCACGGGCTAGATAGCATGGCCTGGTGGGCCGCATCTGACCTCCAGACCACATTTTGCCCACCACTGGTCTAAGCCAAGTGTAACAGCTGCAAGGCTCACCCAGCTACAGGCTGGGTGGGTAAGCTGTGCTTAAGATCTCTTCATGAAAAGGGCAGCAAAAAGATTGCAGAAGGTGCAATAGCTTTTCCAGATGGAAGATGTACACAATGCATGCTTTTTACTGGAATGTTTAAACTGTGACTAGAGCCCCCACGACAAACCCTGGGCTCTGACTGACTACTGTGGAGCCATAAAAAGCTGAGGGTGGGAGAGGTGGGGAGGAGTGGAGAGGAAGAGAAGCCAGAGGAGAGCCAAATGTCATCTTGGAGAGAGGCAGAGACTCTGACTGCACAGTCATTATACAAGTACTAAATGACTGTGCAGTAACCCATACTGTGAAGTAGTGCTGACAAATGGCTTTTTTGTGATGCTGACTGCACAGTAGCCCAAGGCTACTGCAAAGTAGTGTTGCCACACATTGCTACTGTGCAGTAGTCTTGGGCTACTGTGCAGTTAGCATCTCTTGTAGACACGGCTGCCTTCATCAATCCTATCCTTGTGAATTTTTCTTCAGGTAGATCCAGAGATTTTGTAGTTCCTTTTCATTGAAGGTCACCTTAGTTCTCACCATACCCTAGACTGAAGTTTGAGAAAATTCACAGAATAAAATTCACTTTGTAATTTTTTCTCAGGCCTTTTCGGCAGGTAAACACTTGACTACTGGCGGTGATGTTATTTTTCATCTTCCTGGTGAGTATCTATGTGGGCTGTTCAGTTAGTTCCCTTTGAAGATTTAGATATTTTCATACTGTAAAAATTAATCTGTGAACTCACCCAAGGGATGGGTTGGGGTGGGCATTTATTAAACACTGTTTAAATAAATAAGTAGACATATCCTTTTCATTCTCCATGCTGTCCTAGCCGGCATTCAGAAGAAAATGACCAAGTGAATCAAAGTTGCTGGTTTTCTAGAACATATTATCATCTGCTAGAAACACAATAGAGACAAATAAATATAGAACTATGAACAATAATTACTAAAAGTGCATTTCATATTGTATTGAAAAGGTCTTTTCATTTCTAGTTATTAAAAATAAGTTCAATACGTTTATTAAAAATGTTACATTTGGTTTTCTCTTTTTAGAAAAAGATAAGCAGCAGTTGCTCCCAGAATAAATGGCATGTAAGTGATTCCTCTGCTTGTCTAAGTATTATTCATTATTTTGCTAAATCTTATGAGAAATGTGTGGGGAAATTGAAGATGAGAGTCAGGCTTTTAAGATGTGATGTCATTTACATGCAGTATAGTTCATAAGTGTGAAGTATTATTATTAACAGTATATATTGATTTTTGTAAAAATGTATTGGTCTCTCTAGCTTACATCAAATGAACAATGCATATTAGAAGGAAAGTGGGTATACCCTACTACTTGAAAAATATAGGTAGAGAAAATTTTTGTGCCACACTGCCACCATCATGAGCATGGGAAAATGGAAAACAGATCATCTCAGTCTTGGACTCCCTGAAAAAAAGTAGCCACTTTCTTCCTAAAAGATTGCTTTTCTGGGCCTCTTCACTCCAAACTGTTCAGAATCTTCATTAAACAAGGGAAGAGAGATGTAAGACTAGAAAACCATTTATTTTCCTTCTTCCACTCCACAAACAAGCATAGCCATCAGTAATGCAATGCTGGGATTATAGGGATGGAGACACCATAGTCTCACTTCTCAGGTCTGAGTGAGTTATCCTTTATCCTATCCAATGAAGATGGCTATGTGCAATATTTGAATTCCAGCTGTTCTAGCCCTTGAAGTAAATTAAAGCAGCTACCAATACTACTGGGCCTGCAAAGGAATGGCATTTTCAGGAATCCCCAGATGGCCTGTAGACCACCTTTAATTCTTTGTGCCACTTGTTGCTGTTAAAGATGGCCTAAGTGTGTTTGTGGATCACTCTCTGGTTTCAAACTGACAGAAGCATCTATATAAAACTGAATACAACTGTGATGGTGAGTAGATTAGGCACTGGACTTAAAAGCCAATGTGGTTTCCCTGTTTGAGTTTAAATCCTGTTGCATTCTATAAGATAGCAATGCTGAAAAGGATTTAAAGGACAGACTAGATAAGCAGCTGAACAGAAGCAACCAATGTGATACCATGGCAAAAAGGACTAATGACAAAACAGGAAAATAGAAGTTGGGACCAGAATTAACTTCTTCATAAGGCATTGGTAAGACCAATAATGGAATACTGCATCCAGTTGAGATATCCACATTTTTAAAGATTCAAAACACTGAAAAAAGCCACAGAAATGACAGAAATCATAATAAAAATGCTTTATAGTCAGATGCTTAAACATTCAAGGCATCTAGTTTATTCAAAACAGAGAGGAATAGGAACCTACATAAAATGCATAATGATCTCAGTGGGGAAGAGATACTAGGTTCTAAAGCATTATTTAATCTAGTAGTTAAGGGCACAACAATGGAACTGCTGAAAACTGAAGCCAGAATTCACATTAAAATTGAGGCACATTTTTTCAATAAAGGGGGTGATTTAATCATTGTAGCAATTTCCCAAGGGAAATTATGGATATCTCTTGATATCCTCAAATCAAAACTGGTTCTGTTTTTACTCAAGCAAATTATGAAACTCAGCAGAGCTGAGTGATATATAATGGATGGTGATATGCTGGAGATCAGAGCAGATGATGTAATGGCCCATTTTTGGTGCTAATGAAGTTAAATGTATGATTGGTTTTGGACATCTTCTGTTCAGTATCCAGTTGTAAGATATGTAGTGTTAGTTGAGTCTTACTATAATGTTGCAGTTAGTATGTATATGCTTTCTTCTCCTTAGCTATCATCCATCCTATTAAACTACCTTTTTCTTGTTCTGTGACACACAGTGCAAGTCTATCTCACATTCCATAAAAGGATGCTCTGATTTCCTGACTTGTGCTGCCCTCAAGACACTATAATATGCCCCATGAGACAGTGGAGCAACATCAGTGACTCATACTGTATTCTGAAGTGACATTAGTTCACTGAGTGGTAGTGGATGTTGATTTTGCATTTGAGATGGAAATTAATAAAAGCTGTAGACCTAGCAGCTGCATACTTTGTTGGAATTTAATCTGAATCTACATCTGAACTCCACAGCTTGCTCCTCCCTTTATGATAGGACTTAATGAAAATTCAGATCTGAGTGTCCCAAAACTTTTGGTAGATACAGATCTGAATCTCAAACTGAACTTATCGGCCTTGAGATCAACTCTAATGTATAGTATAGCACTGAGCTATTAAATGACTTACAGATCTATTGTCCTCTGCTAGGCAGGGGTTTTCCCAGATAGCAGTAGAATATTCATTGCAAGAGGTATTGCCACATATAAACCCATAGTGTTGGCTCACATAAGCAAAAGTCACCTTATTTCAAACAGACCTTGACACTGGACTTTATAGAAGACTACATTATATACAGTAGGAATATATCCAATAAAGGGAAAACATCATGATACTTTTACATAGGTCTTCAAGATATATGCTGCATCAATGCACAAAGTTGAGGTCCCTCTATCATGTGGATGAGTCAAGCACAAGCCACAGGCACTGTTTAAGGGGAGAGGAGATGATGAAATGAAGCTGGGGGCTGCCTGACTTTTCCATGCACTGTTCTTCTCCTTCACCCCTGCACTTTCCCTACAGTGGCTTTGGCTCCAGTTCTGGCAATGGAGAGGACAGAACAGCAGCAGCGGTGCATGGTGCCCTGGGCAGTGGTATCATATGGCTGAAGGTTCTATTGGACATGGAGATGTCACTTCCTTTTTTGATGCTGAAAATCAGTATTTAAACCACAACTCAGCAAACATCAGCTACAAAAAATAAGGAAGTACAATCTTACCCTGCAGCTGCAAACCTCCAGCCGTGAGGCATCATTACCCAGGATGCAAACCTGATCACTTATGCCTCTGGGGTCCCTTCCAATCCTGTAAGATACAATATGATATTTAATACACTGCATATTTATACAAAGCTCTACCTATCATAATTCATTATTTATACTTCCTATTTTATTTAAATTAGTGTCAAAATGAAAAGATTATGTTACTTTGAAACATAGGCATTCATGTCCTTCCCTATCTGTGATCATGTAATCAGTGTATCATATTATCTCTGTAACTGCAGGAAAAATATTTTTATGCCACAGTCAAATGATTTACCTTTGAGAAATGCATCTTTAGCCATGAGATCAATACCTTTATAGTATTCTAGGTATATTTGATCAAGAATGGATCCCACATTTGAAAAATAAGTAAACAGTCAATTCAGGAGTACCAAATACTTAATGTGTACTTACAAATGATGGATGTACTATGAGGATAAAACCTCCTTAATGTGATGCTATTAAAATTAGTATCTATTAATTTTCCATTTGAGATTTAGTTCTTTAAACTATTATACTTATTCTTATAAAATGCCTTCTTATTAAGGCTTTTAATACATACATAAAGTAGTATCATTGTATAGTTTTTAAGAATTGAATGATGTTATTATGTCATTAGGAAAATAATATTTTTAAAATATTATTTTTCTTTATAATTGAGGAATCCTTCAAAGTCCTTGGACTTTATTAAAAAAAGAATGTGTTTCTATAAAAGTATATCTTCATTTTTATTTTAACTTTCAACCAATTTTGCTTTTAGAAAGTAATTTGGTAAATAACTTTTAGCGTAAGACCTATATGTGCTTAACCCATCATCAGGATAGTATGAGATTGAAAAAAAAGAAATAGAATTATATGAAGTGGTATTCCATTCCATACAGTAAAAAACCAAGCTTAATAAAATATAAAACCCTAACCATTAGAAACCCTTTAAACTAGACTACCTAATAAAATTAATGACAAACAGAATAATCTCCACCCTGGCTATAATTACCTTTCCCCAGATACCGATATTCATCATATAAAAAAAAGATTGAGGAGACAGATGAGACTTGTAATTGTGTGCCAAAGGGTGTCCAGTCAGGCTTGAAGCATGATTGCTCATTGGTTAAACTGAGAACTGAAGATGATTGCCATTCCTATATTATTGCACAGGGAAAGAGATGGACACTCCTGTAATCAAAGACTGAAAACATTTAAACACTTAGCTTTATACATTATGTAAATATGAGTCATTATAGGTTTCCTGGACTGTTTTCTTTTGACATGTAGGGCTGGATGAACAATTAGCAGCAATATTCAGTTTTAAGACAATTAGCCCCCCTTTGTTCAACAAATCTGCAGACTGAATATCTCTCATTTAATGATTATGCAGACTTGTGTCTCAAATGTTTTTCTGAAAAAAGTTGTGAGACTTCAGGATTCCTCCTGAAGTATTTGCTACCAACATTTACTTTAAGATTTAGTACCTCATTGTATGATCCAGGTTGACCTTGACAGGCTCAGGAAATGGGCGGATGAGAACCCAACGGTGTTTAACACTGAAAAATGCAAGGTTCTCCATCTTGGGAAGAAAAACCTGCAGCATCCTTATAGGCTCGGCAGTGTTACGCTGGCAAGCACTATGGATGAAAGGGACTTGGAAGTCATGATTGACCACAAGATGAACACAAGCCTGCAATGTGATGCTGTTGCTGGTAAAGCAAGCAAAACGCTTGCATCCACCGATGCTTCTGAAGTAAATCCCAGGACATCATTCTCCCATTGTACTTGGGCCTTGGTGAGGCCGCTGCTGGAGTACTGCATCCAGTTTTGGGCTTCACAGTTCAAAAAGGATGTGGAGAAGCTTGAGAGGGTGCAGAGGAGAGCCATGCACATGATCAGAGATCGGGAAAGCAGACCTGAGAGCCATGAGACTCTTCAGCCTGAAAAAGCACAGGCTCAGGAGTGATCTGATGGCAACCTATAAGTTTAGCAGGGGTGCTTACCAGGATCTGGGGGAATGTCTGTTCACCAGAGTGCCCCAAGGGTTGACAAGGTCGAATGGTCACAAACTCCTCTGTGACCATTTCAGGCTGTATGTAAGGAAGAACTTCTTTACTGTCCGAGCCCCCAAGGTTTGGAATAGATTGCCACCCAAGGTGGTTCAAGCACCTACTCTGAATGCCTTCAAAAGACATCTGGATGTTTATCTTGCTGGGATCCTACGATCCCTGCTGACTTCCTGACCCTGGGGCAGGGGGCTGGACTCGATGATCTTCCGAGGTCTCTTCCATTCTTAATGTCTATCAAATCTATGAAATCTATTATTCTAAGTAATATGTTGTTTCTGCTTCCTTACACTTTCGTCAACTACTTGTACTTCCACCTAAAGTGAATGTCATTTTGAAGTACTTAAACTTTCCATGGGTATCACAAAAGTGACTGATGTGTAGTGTAGATATTCCTGAATTACCAAGAAGTGAATAAATAAACTGACTTGCATGGAACTCCTTGCTGCCATGGTCAGCTTATTCTGGAACCTGAACTAGATAGTTTAAAAGTTGCCTAGGTATCTGTAAACTGTTATGCCCTCTGTTATGCCTTAGCCACTGGTTCAAATCTATTCTCCATGAGCAAAACTTATTTCACATGAATATTTCCAAAAATTTAAATAAAAATGCTTCAAACACAAAGCAGAAATACCTATTGCTGCTGTTTCTCCCTATTTGACCAGCTCTGATTTTGTGCTCTACTAGCCAGTTCAAAGTAAAATGTAACATCTGTTGCAATGTAGCTTTCATGCACTTTTTAATAAAACATGAATGTTATGTGCGCTTTTCATTATTTCTCTAAACAACGTGATGCAGAAAAGTATAGCAAAGTGGATAACTACCCAAAGGTTTCATTAAAATGCTTCAGAATGTAAAGGGATATTAATTTTTAATAATTCCTCTTCTAGTAAAGATTTTTGGCATGCTGAAAAACTATACCAGGGAATGCAGCTGCACAAAGCATTTGATTATTCTTTATCTAGCAGTATAAGATTTTATTTTACTAGTATGTGGTTATTCAGTTCAAAGAGTGAATACAGGAGTCAAACTCTACTGTAAGACATTTTTGGTACAATTACAGTATCTTCTTAAATTCCTAGTGATCACAAAAGCTTTTAAATCCTGATTTGAAAGTCATTTTGCTATAAAAATTATATGTTCTTCATTGAATCTGTGTCATAGGTGAACTGAAGAAGGTAGAAAATGATTTTTAAATTGATTTTTATAATAGCTGAAAAGCTCTGAAATTCTGATGTGCTATAGAAGTAGAAAGTATTATTGTTGTTGTCATTATATGAGCTATAGAATGGTTTAGGGTTGATGATACTTTCATTGTACCCTCTACCAGAAAATAGGAAAGTTCTATTCCAAGTGTTAGCCGATCAACCTCAGAACACCAGGTGAGATAATTTGTGGATAAAAAAGTTTGGGAACAGATAGTTTACAAGTCACTATCACTCATGCTGCCCATGCACTACCCTTGCTGCCTATTGGGTGGGTGCAGATCCTAAGGTACTAAATGCCACTTGTGCTGGCTGCATATGAGTGGGAGGAAGGGAGGAAATCCTGGGGACCTGCCCCCATAGCATGTGACCAGCACAGTGTGTGGCTGTATGCCAGTAACATATGCAGCCCCTGGCAGTGCTGTAGTTAAATAGCCCTGTGTTACCCAATCCAATAAGCATTGCCTATTTCAGGGGACCTCAAATGATCCCAATGAGACTAAGGCATGATTTTGATGCAGACCTGTTCAGCTGCACCAAACAGGACAATTCTAAGAATACACAAAGGTACAACTCTAGGCATCTGAAAATTTTAATCTCTAAACAGGGAGATGTCTATGGAGTTTAGGAGCCTCCAGGATCAAGCAGGAGCTGTTCAGGAATTTCAGGGTCACAGATTTGTAATTAGGTTCCTTAATTTCACCTAAACTTATTTTAGGTAACTAAGTTATTTGAGGATCTGGCCCTTTGAGGTTATTTTCAACATTTCTCCTAGACACTTTTTAGTCAGGGCTATCTAGAATGTTGTGCTAGACCTCAGAAGGAGATGTTAAGGCTGTTCAACACACTAGTCCTACTGTAGATGAAGAAACACTTTGCTTCTGTGTTCCCTTTGCAATACATTCCTCGTAAGCATACAGTTAAATTGTATATTTAAAATCCTGTGATAAATGCATACACTTAACTTTTGCATTTCCTGTGCCTTTCTAAATGTAAAGGTTCTCAGACCAATGGGAAGTCAGCCATGCTGCACTTGGTAATTGGACACCGTAATATAAAATAGGATACCCATTTAACTAGAAAAAAAGAAATAGAATAAACTTTAGGACTAAGTACCGAAAGTCAAAAAAGTCTGAGGCTGAATTGATTCAATCTTTGCAGGTTAGCCTAAACTGCACAGATTAAATTGAAACAGAAATGAACAGACATTTAACTTTAATTCAGGATATGCAGCCATATGCCTGCAGTGGCTCAGGCCAGAAGCTGGGGGGCGCTACAACATGGTTCTCTGGTGATGTGCTCACTTCCTCTTCCTGCTGCCGATGGGATCTCTGAGATTTTCAGTCCATACTTACAACAACACCACTCTGCAGGGTTCCTTGTCACTACCCTTTGCTGTTTTCAGGTGCCTCTGGGAGTTGTAGTCCACACTTGCAGCCAGAAGTAAGTTTGAATGGGGGAAAGGGTGTTTAACCCTGCTTCCTGGCCCCAGCCCCCTAGCTGGGGTTTGCCTGGGGTGGGGGCAGTCCCCCCACTGCAGACTGGGCTGCAGCCCCAGCCAGGCTTGCCCCTTACTACCCCGTTGTCAGCTAGAGCCTCACTGCTCCAGTTAATGAGCACAGGAGCAAGGTCAGCCCTGCTTTCTGGAGCAGACAGCCTAGCCCAGCTGAGACCAGCTCAGGGCTGGAAAGCATGCTGGGGGACTGTGATTTAACCTGAACCAGGAAAGGGTCTAGGATAGAAGTTTCATAAGTCGGTTTGCCCCAGATCAGTTAAGTTACTACATTCAACAAGGTTTATCTTAAACCAGTTTCAGCCATTTCGTGCACTGAGCTTCTGTTCTGTTACAGGTTTAAACCAGTTTCTGATCACTTAAATAGGTTTATGTGTAATTCATGTCCCTAGCCTAGAGATGCAATGACGTTATTTAGCTTTGTTTTGGCAGTCTTAACTTTTTCTGTCCCTAGACTTTTTTACATTTTAGCTCAGTTACCTTAATATTACTTTAGCCTAAGATTGTATATATTTTTAAATTTAATAAACTGAAGGTACATGCAGAAGTGGGCATTTTGCTTTCCATATGTTGTCATAACTTCCATTGGTATTAATGTCTGTACCAAAAAGAACAGACACTGAATAATTTATAAAGGTGAACAGCAAACAAATGACTAACGTACCAAGTGAATAGGAATTACATAAAGTTCTGGTAATGGGATAAGCAACCTTTCACTGATGAAGTTTAACCAACTTACTTCCATAATTGCTAAGTGTTTCTCATCTGCTTAAAAAACATATTTCCCATATATTTCCCAAATATTATCATTATTTCTATAAAATCTGTATAAGTAGTTTTTCTCTCTTGCCCTCCATACGCAACAATGGCTACCTATTTTGAAATCATAAGTCTGAATACCTATGCTAACAGTCTTCCCTCCTATCTGTAATTTTAGAAATGTAAATCTAAAACTTGTTTTGTAAGCCAAAAAAAAAAATCCTATACACCATCAGAGTATAATGAAGCAAACAATTATTTCTAAAATGCCTATCCTATCTGTCAGCCTCTGAGCACTTTATCAAAGTGATTTGAGTCATCCTTATAAAAGAAGTGGTGTGACAGAAGAAAATGAACTACAGGTTGGACATCCTGAGGCAAATACAGACCACTGCATATGGTACAACATTACTAGTCTGATTTTAATGAAGTTTTAGAGCCTTAAATCTCACATCACAGTTGGTACTGATATGCATTTTACTGTTATTGCCTTTCATTTGCCAAGTAAAGATAATTGATGGTCTTTACTTAGTGGATTTCTGTATTTTGAAGCTGTCTGTTTTTAACAGAGCTTTCTATATTTGTGTGAGCATGTGTGATTTGGTTCTTTCCTTTCTGCTAGTTTCCTATGGGGTCAAATTATTTTCTAGTGGGTTAAAATATAAATTGGCAGGGACAACTTCTATTACCTTATTCATACTGAGCGCTACTTTACCCTTTAAATATCTCAATTGATCTCAGTGCCACTAGTTGTGGAGTAAAATTCTACTTACACTGAATAGGAATGTCAGAATCTTACCTTAAATGAGTTTGCTTTAATGTAAAACCATTCAATATGAAATCTACCGCCATATAAACTTAGTTTAATACTTATACAACTCATCCCATCGTGCTGTGAACAAAATCAAGGAATGGAAGGGACTTGAGTTTTAAGTTTAAGTTTCATGTTTATATGGGAAAATGATTAACCAGTAGAACAGTATAACAATAAGCAAGAGTAATTAATATTTTAAACTAGGCAATGGGAAAGAAACCATTGAAAATAAATGGAAAAATTATCAAATGAGACAAAGACAAAAAAAAAGTGAAGTTAAAAGCAGACATGTCAGTCACCCTGATCCCACTATTCATATGCTATATGTATTTGTCCTTTTTAGACCAACAGCCCTGCAAATGCCTTCTAGCATAGAACAGATAACAAGACCAGGGATGCAAATTGTATGTAGAACTAATAAGAAATATTTCAACAAGATGTTTTTACTTGAGTATGCAAATTAATCCAACTTGAACTTTTTTGGACAAACGTATAAAATTTCAGAAATTCAGAACTTCTTTGGTCTGAATAAGATTTTAATTAGGAATTCTGCTGAAATCACAGGGTAGACAGAGTGCTACCCAGTTATGCACCTGGACATTTCTGCCCAGCAGCAGTGCACAAGGTACAGCTGGGCCAGGCTAGTTGCACAGGTGCTTCTGTTATTGCTTTCCTCCTGTAACTCAGGTGCCCTGTTCACCCTCCTTCCTCCTTAGCTATATTTGTAGGCCAAAAATGAGAACAAATGTGACATAAGGTGGACATGGGCATGTGTGCTTAAACACAAAGGCCAGTATTATGGTGAGACTGAGGTGTTTGAATGAATGATTGATAGAATGGGGCTGACCTCACCAAAGGTCACAGAATAGACCCAATAAGATTGTTACCCAAATCATTGCATGCTATAGCCTCTGATCCTGATCAGTACACTGTAATGCTATATGTTTCCAATAAAGGTGTCACTGTATAAGGGATTTGAGACTGGCCAGCCAGTTCTATACGGTTATTAGAATCAACTGGAAAGTTCTCATGTGTTCTTTATGAAGGGTTCAAAGCTCAATTGGAAGAAGGCCACAGGTGAGAGATGAAGGAGGGAAACAAGATTCTGAAGCAGGGAGACTAAAGGGAGAGACTCTGAGAAGAGTAGGTAGGAGAACTGGCTTATTTTACATATTTCCTCAGTCTTGTTGAATTAAACTGCTGTGAAGTGACTTCCCAGATTTTGGAAATTGGATAGCTACCTTCCACACAGGTAAGTAATTGCTTTCACTGGTTTATAAACAAGATGTTGACAAAATATGTGTTTGGTAATGCATAGTAAAACAATTCATGTTTAACAGGAGAGGGCTGGAAGGGGGCAAAAATAAAATAATCTCTAATAATGCAAAGCTAATTCCCTACTAACCAGAAACCAGATTTACACTCCAAATATTGTGGATGCTTTATGTATTGAATTTATGAATGTGTGTAAAATAATCTCTCTCTCTCTCTCTCTCCTTTTGCTAAACAAATATACGTATTACACATATTTGTGAACTCAGTCATTCCTATTAATCCCATAATCTAGCAGGTTTTACTTGGAAGCAGGCACAGTGTGGGCAGGACCTTTTCAGACTTCTTGAATGTCTTTTTAGGTGAGCTTTGCCTGACCTGCAGCACTCCTATTACTCCAGACTTTCAGCCATACCTAATTGTATAGTGGTTTAGTGATGTGAACAAACAGATAATAGAATGAGGGCACTAAACTCATTATCACTTTGTTCTGAGCAAAGATTTGAACTCCTGTCTCCAGAGATGAGAGACTAGTACACTGACCCACTTTGACAATTATCTTTGAATCTTTGGCGTTGACTTCTTATTCAGATGATTTATAGACCTGAAAAAAAAATATTTACTTAAAGGTTGGAGGGGGAAGGGAAAAGAAAAGAGGAAATGATGTTAAGTGGAGACCACAATCATTGACATTCATTTAATGAGTGCTCTGACATCTTTCTGCTGTATGAAGTTTGTTGTTTACCACAAAAGCCCAGAGGGGAAATCTTCAGGGTTAAAGGTACCTTTGGAAAAAGCTACCTGGGAAAAAGAAATTCTGCACTAAGTGGATATGTGTGTTTGTATACAGTCCTGCCTGTAGGCTCATTTCTTAGCACAAATTCACTAACCATTTATATTATATACTTTAACTCTTGATGGCAGTCCAGAGCTGGCAGGGGTGCTCCCTGGCAAATCTGGGTCTGAAGTTGAGCTTTGCCTTAACCTGCTCCCCTAGAAAATGTTCACAATTTAGCCAAGTATTGTTCATCCTTCATGGGTGAAGAAGTGGGGGAAGGGAGGGAGGAAGAAGAGACAAAATAAATGGGAAAGAAACAACGGGGAGAAGAGAGAAAGGAGAAAAGAGAGACAGGAAAAAGAAAGGAGGGAGATGGAGGCTAGGCTGCATGGGTACATAGGTGACTCATAAGCCTGATCTTTGCCTTGAACAGTCTGCTACCGCAGGAGCAGGAAAGTGATTTGGACTGGGTATGAGAGGTTTTCGTTTTCCTGGCCATGTATTTCTTCATTGCTTCTGCCATACATTGCTGTTCAAAAGCCAGTGCTCCATTCTGGAATGATGACCTCCAGGAAGGACATCCATGAGTGATTTCTTCCTATGACTCCAGGTCAATGCCAAAACTCTATAGGAACACCTTTAGGGTATCCTTGTACCACTTTGGTGCACCATGAGAATGTACTCCATTTGACAGTTCACCATAGAAAATTTTTTTTGGCAGGTGAGTGCAGCCAGCCCATCCTACCTGTACCAGTTTCAGTAGGGTGTGGATAATGGGGAGAGATGATGTTCTGAGCACCATGGTGTCTGGAATCTTGTCCTGCCACTTGATCTTTAGTATCTTTTGCAGACGTGATGCAAAGGACGTGGAAGTGGTGTAGTTTCTTGACATGATGCTGGTAGATGGTCCAGGTTTTGCATGCATAAAGGAGGGTCAGGAGAATTATGGCTTTAGAAAACGTCAGTTTTATCAATATTCCAATGCTCTGCAGTTCCAGACTGACTTACAGAGTCTCCCAAAGGCCACACTAGCTCTTGCTAGTCTCACGTTAACTTTGTCGTTGATGCAGACAGCACAGGAGAGCATGCTGCCAGATGGACAAACTTATCTACCATCAACAGCTGTTGACCTTTAACTGAAATGTGTGGTTCCTGGAGTGTTGTGCCAGGCACAGGTTGAAACATAACTTCAGTCTTCTTCATGTTGACAGTAATAGTGAGTCCAAAGTTGTCACAAGTTGATGAGAACAGGACTATGGACCATTGCATTGCCTGTGAGCCTGTATATAATGTACAGTCATCAGAAAAGAGAAAGTCATGAAGCATGGCTTTCTGGACTTTGGAGCTCCCTCAGAACTTGCACAGGTTGAAGATGTATCCATCAAAATGGTACCTGATCCCCATACCAAGGTCATCATCTTGGAAGACATCTGACAGCATGGTAGAGAATACCATGCTGAAGAGGGTAGATGTGAGCACACAGCCCTGCTTGACACCATTTGTGACTGGAAAAGGGCCAGAGCATTCACCATTTGCAAGGACACCTGTCATCATGCTGTCGTGGAACTGTTGAAACATATTGATGCATTTTCTGGGGCATCCGTACTTCTTCATTATTTCCCAGAGGCCTGTATGATTCACCATGTTGGAAGTCTTTTGTTAGTAGATGAATGTAAGAAGAAGGTTGACATTCTGTTTGTGGCACTTTTCTTGAAGCTGCTGGGCCAAAAACACCATGTCAGTGGTTCTGCATCTTTTTCTGAAGCTGCATTGGCTCTCAGGCAGTAGATCATTTAAATGGTTGGTTAGCCATTTGAGGAGGACTCTCATGAGTATCTTGCCAGCAGTTGAGAGGAGGGAGATACCATTGTGGTTGTCACAGAGTTTGCGATTTCCCTTCCTCTTGTACAGGTAAGCCCCCTTGTACCTGAGTACTAAAGAAGGTTTTCACACTAAGTCCACCACCAGCCTTCTTCATCCATCTTCTGGCTAGGGACAAAAACTAAACATAAAGGGGTATAAGTGATTAGAAACTGGTTTAAACCTGTAACAGAGCAGAACTTCAGTGCACATTCAACTAGTTTCAAAATAGCTTAAACCAGTTTAAGACAAACCTGAATAAATATATTATCAGGCTTAACTGATTTAGGTTTAACCGTTCTATCACACTTCTGTCCCACATCCCCTCTCAACCCAAGTTAACTCACAGTCCCCCATCATCCTAGGACACTTTGCACTGCCCCCACAACGCCCCCCCACAAGACATGTGGGCTAATCTTGGCTGCTGTTGTTTGATCCAGCCAAGCAGAGCTAGCACCACCCCCAGGTAGTCACAGGGTTGAGGTAGTAAAGTCTCTGCTCTCTAGACAGCATTCTGCCTATACTGTCAGCCTGGTAGTGGGGGGGGGGGAACAGAGCCCCTCCCCAACAGCCCTAGTCCCCCTGTGGTCTGTGAGAGTTGCCCCCTCCTCTAGCTGGGCCAGCGTGAGTCACTGAGGTGACACGGTGGTGCAGGGAGGGGAGGAAGCACTCCTGTCCCAGGGCCAGAGCAATAGGCTGGGGTATGCCCACATGAGAGGAGCCCCACACCTGGGAAGAATTCCCCTACCCTGGCCTGGTTCCTCCCTGCTGCTCTGTGTTGTTCTGGCCAGGTGCTAGAGCACCAGGCTAGCTGCTGAGCTCTGCACCCTTGTCAGTCTCTCACCCACAGTGGGAGGGGGAAGGAGCTCCCATCCCAGTGCTAAGCTGGGATCTGTCTCCTCTCCTGCTGATCCAAATCAGGCTCATGGCCCCCTCTACTATCCCTGGCACCCCCAATCACAATTCACTTTCCCCCTGCTCTCTGATGATCTGTGGGTGCCTGGCACTGCATGTCCCAGGGAGCAGGCAGGGAAGGGTTAAACTGCATGCTCAGCCCAAGTCAACACCTTCCCTGTCTGCTCCCGGGGACAGAGCCTGGCAGCCACAAGTAATCATGGGGCAGAGAGGTGGGGAGTCAGCAGGGATATGGGCTGCTGGTGGTGGGGGGAGAGGTAGCGGGCTCAACCTAGACCAGTAGGGGAGGGGGGGCCAACTCCAAATTGGCACTGAACCACAGCTATCTCCCCTCCCTGAAGTGGGGTGTGGGTATGCTCCTATGCCCTCTGCCTTCTGGCCTGGATCTGTGCAGGATTCTGTCTGCTTTTCCAAATTGAAAACCGGATGTCAGTTCAGTTCATTATCAGTTCAATATAGACATCTTAGAAACCTGCAAAGATTGAATAGATTCTGCCTCAGGCTTTTTAACTGTCTGTACTTAGCCCCTGTCTCTACTTGTTAAATTGGAGCCAAGCACAGAAGAAGAGATCAGCACAGTTTCTGTTTGAGGTTCTTGTTCTAGGAACTAGCCTACCCACTGTCCTTCATTTCCTCCTCTTTGCAACTGAAAAGTAATGTACTTGTGTAAGAGAGCTCATGTGTCTGGGAGTAGCTGAACAGTCTTCAACCTGCCTTTAAACAAAGGTGTAGAGATGCCCATGGTAACCTAAGTTTGTTGTTACTGGAAGCCATTTGGAAATTTGTGGAAAACAAACTTACAATCCTAGTCTAATTTCTAATTATCAAGTAATGCACTACAGAACCATCTTTCCACATGTGCCATGTCCTGTGCTGAGACAGAACTCATCAGGACCACATATGGATTTGTGAATGTATATTAAGATTGACTTTCTACCATCCCAAAAATGGTTTGCTTAGTAGCTTGCCTCGTCCTTAATTTAGAACATTTTGGAAACGTCAATATTTCTCTCACGTTTCATTGCTAAACAAATCTTGGACTGCACAGCTGTCAACACACCATGCCTCATGAGTACAAAGTCATTTTTAAATGAGTGACTTGCTGTCCCATATATTTGCCTCAAGTGGGATATGATATTCTAAAAATGCAAGCAAGAATAAAGTCAAGAGGCTAACTCGGTGTCAATTTTGCTAGATTGTTCCTGTAAAATGAAGTTTTAAATAAAGGAACTATCCAGAGCAACTACATTATCAGCAGAGAATGGGGGACCCCTCTCCAGCCTTCTTACTTGGCCAGCACAATGGTCCTATTTTCTCAGTAGCAACTAACCAGTTGGCTTGTTATATTTAGGTCCCCATAAACCTAAACTAAATGAAATGTCTTTCCATCTGATTATTTGCCATATTCCCACTAGCCTTTTGTTCACCTTTCAGTGCTAAGGAAAATTACTTATATTTTATTAGTGATTGTTATGATGGATAGAGACATTCCTACATGGAGTGGGAGACTTTGACTTCCCCAGCTGGTCTTGCTCCATCTCTTGTCTTGAGCCAGAATATTAACTTTAGGGCTTCTGAAAGCTTCATGAAGCTGTTATATTAGTATGTTGTATAGTACTATGGACTCTCATTCTGATCCTTAGCTCAAAAAGGGGATAGAACAATGATTCTGAATGAAGAGACTGATGAATCAGGAGTCGGCACTAAAGCATCTGTACATTGCTCAAAACAACCATAAAAGTTACTTAAGCATGCATTAACTTATCCACCATACACCCCTCCTGGTAGGTGAGAACATAATGTATTTCTCCATTTTACAACTGGAGAGTTTGACTTATTTCAGGCCACATATGTGTTCAACAACAGAGATAAGATTAAAACCTTGGAAAACCCTGGTCTACACTCTATCCTGTAGTCAGTCCTTTGAATCATACCTCTCTTCATAGATTAACTGTGAAAGTCAAAAATTAGCTCCCCTGGCTTCATAAGGGGAATATGAGACACTGCTAAATCAAGATTGGTGCAGCAAACAGGAGAAACATCGGAACAAAGCCAGCACACATGAGCAATTATCTGCTGATGTAAACACTGAATCTTTACTCTAACAGGTCTCTAGTCTGGCATAATTTCTTGTCAAATACCTCAGACAGGCACAATTTCAAACTCGGCATCCCTGAAACCATTTTTGTTTTTATGTGATCTGACATTACCATAAAATCTGTATCTGTGTTCAGACATGAAACACTTTATGCTACAGGTTTTGCCTTCCTAATGTGTGGTTAAGCAATAGGAAATAGCTTTTTAAAGGGTAGCTATGATAGATGCTTCATTGTGTACTTTTGGGGATCATGGTGTTCTTCCTTTTTTAGTCAACTGAGTGTTAGACTGATTACCTGTTTATATCAAAATTTTCTCATAAATAAATGAAACCCTATAAACTAGAACATGTATAACATTAAGGTGATGTGCATCAGTTTTGAAATTATTAGTACCATCAGACAATGAAGTGTCGAGTCAAAAGTCCACACAAAAGCTGACAATGGCCCATAAATAGCCTCCTAATCCAACTGTAAGAATTTGCAGTAGTTGTTTCAAATATATACAAAACAGCATTTCCCTTCATGTTACAAAATTACTGTTACATTCATTTTTTAACTTATCTATTGTTAAGGGTTAATTATATTGCTATGAACCTGTCATTAATGAACAACACCATTAGAACCATATACATGAGTCATTCTTGTATTAGTTGCTATATCACATCTTTACTGAAAGTAATTTTAGAAAATGACTCACAAAAAACCTTATGAAAAGCAGTATTAATTCTTGAGAAATCACAAGGATCTTGTCAAACATAATTCAGTAAGCAGTAAATGAACCCTGCTTGCACCATAAATCATTAATGTTTAATCACCAGCCAATGCCTCAATAAGCTCACTGGCATGGAAACTCTAAGATACTCAAAGGATAGTTCTAGCAAATCTGGCATGCATGGTTGGCTTGTGTGCTTAATTACTGTTTATGCATTGGCAGTATCCAAGCATTTGTGTGTAATAAATAGAACACTGTCAGAGTGTCCAGATGGTTTTAGATTCAAGGCCTGGGGAGTATGTTTGAAGATTACAGACCTGATTTACTAACAATTCGCACCAGCTCAATTGCTAAAAATCATGCTAATAGCATACGTTTTAGGGATTGCATCAATGCAGAAATAAATGTACTATTAATGATTATTTTAAAAGTCACTTAATCTTCCATTTAGCCACTCTTCAGAGGAGATGTTATTTGCGGTTTGGGGTGAAGCAGCTGTATCTATGTAAAATGTCCAGTTGATTTGAAAGAAAAACTGTCCCTGGTTATGTGCACATAGCACAGTGCAGTGTTGTGTAGAAATAGCTGAGCTTGCTCAGATGTCTTTAGGACTAAGTACAGAAAGTCAAAAAGCCTGAGGCTGAATCAGTTCAATCTTCACAGGTTAGCCTAAATTGCATAGATTGAACTGATAAGTGAGTGAAGAGACATTCATTTTGATTCTGGAAATGCATCCACATGCCTGTAGTGACCCAGGCCAAGAGCTGGGGGTACTAGAGAATACCTCCACCTTGGCTGAGGCAGACAGTTTGGCCCAAAGCTAGCCCACCCACCCTGTGAGGGGGAGCTAATGGGAGAGGTACAAAGTGTCCTGGGGTGCTGGGGCACTGAGTTGACTGGAATCTGGAGGGGATCTGACAGAAGTTCACTAAACTGATTTAACCTAAATCAGTTAAGTCTAATACTACATCCATCCAGATTTACTTTAAACCTGTTTGGGCAATTATGAAAGTGGTTTAAGTGCTCTGAACTTCTGTTGTGTTACAGATCTGAACCAATTTCCAATCACATTGGGCATTTTTACACATGTAAGCACCGTAGCACTGGGTTGCTTGCAGTTTTGTAAGCAGAGAAATGCACATCAGTTGTGAGAAAATGGTGGTAGTGTGTTTGTGAACTAAAAGACTTAGAATGTGTTTTGGTTCAAAAGTGCACCACTGCCATTTTCTTGCTGCATTTTCTTGCTGACGTGCATTTTGCTGATTATAAAACTACACATGGTCCAGTACAGTTCACATCAGCTTACATGCACAGCAGACTTGATTAATTGAATTTGCTTAGAAGCAGCAGATCTCTGGCACGTTGCGGGACAAAAAGTTATGTGTATAAACACCCTTATACCAGTGTATGTGTAACATCTGTCCCCAGCCTACACTAACCTACTGGTCTACTTGAAGTCATAGATCCTACTTCTCAGCAGAACTAGTTAGTTCAGGTGGAATACCATACTAAAGTAACTAGATATGGATGGAATAGGACCCCTACTAAATGGGCAGAAGCAATTGGTGAGAGACAGGAGGGCAAGGCTGAACTGCAAAATCAGTTCTTTGCCTCTGTGCTTCTAAGTGAGCGGCAGGACAAGGCTCTCACTGGGATTGTAGAGAGGCAGCAGCAAGGCACCAGAAATGGTGAGATGGTGCAGAGTCACTTGGAGGAACTGGATGCATTTAAGTCAGTAGGCCTGGATGAGCTCCATCTGAGGGTACTGAAGGCACTGGCTGATGTCATTGCACAGCCACTGGCAGTAATATTTGAACACTCATGGCACACAGGCCAGGTCCCAGAGGACTGGAAAAGGGCTAATGCAGTCCCCATACTCAAGAAGAGGAGGAAGGAGGACCCAGGAAACTATAGGCCAGTCAGTCTCACCTCCATCCTTGGCAAAGTCTCCAAAAAAATTATCAAGGCTCACATTTGCAGTTGGAGTACTGCGTGCAATTCTGGGCACCGCACTTCAAGAGAGTTTTTTTTCATTAGATGAGGTTTCATTAAGAGGATCCAGGTATTCCTTTTAGTCTGATATCTACCCTTTGACCTGTTTGTAATGGGAGTCCCTCCTAGTAGCCCCCAAGGCTTGTAGGACCAGAGAGGGAGAGTATATCTAAAAATGAAAAATTCTAGGTGTAATCCTGCACAATAAATTCTGTTGATTAGGGCCAACATAATGTAAAAAAACCAAAAACAAACAATGCCCTCCCCAAAAAGCCATAGTTTTGTTTAATTCCCCAAAAGAATAGCTACTTTTCTAAATTCATCATGATGAGGTAAGTGTGCAAGTGGGGGGTGACCTGGAGGAAGAGCAAGCAGATGAGAGCAACAAAAGAGGTGTTCTCATTCTTCCTGAGAAATCAGAGCAATTGACTAGTTACCTCAGGTACCTGTATACAAATGCACAGAGCCTGGGAAATGAGCAGAAAGAATTGGAAGTACTTGCCCAGTCATGTAATTGGAATAAGACAGACTTGGTGGGATAGCTCGCATGACTGAGCATTGTCATGGACAAATATAAACTGTTCAGGAAAGACAGCAGAGGAGTTGCTCTTTATGTAAAAGAGCCATATGATTGCTCTGAGCTCCAGTATGATGCTGAGAATAGGCCTGTTGAAAGTCTCTGGGTTAGCATCTGAGGGGAAAGCAACAAGGATGATGTCATAATAGGGGCCTGCTATAAACCGCCACACCAGAAGGAAGTAGTGGATGAGGCTTTCTTCAAACAGCTAGCCAAAGTTTCCCAACCACAGGCTCTGGTTCTCATGGGGGCTTCAATCACTCTGATATGTGATGAGAGGGCAATAGAGCAGTGCAGAGGGAATCTGATACATTTCTGGAGAGTGTTGGGGACAACTTCTTGATGCAAGTGCTGGATTAGCTAACTAGGGGCCATGCTTTTCTTGACCTGCTGTTCACAAACAGGGCAGACTTGATGGGGAACATACTAATAGATGGCAACCTGGGCAGTCATGACCATGTGATGATTGAGTTCAGGATCCTGAGGAAAGGAAGGATGGGGAGCAGCAAAGTAAAGACCTTGGAGTTCAGAAAAGCAGACTTCGACTTGATCAGGGAACTCATGGGCAGAATTCCCTGGGAGGCCAGTCTGAGTGGGAGAGGAGCCCAGGAGAGCTTGCTGTACTTTAAAGAAACCTTACTGAGAGTGCAGGAGTAAACCACCCTAATGTCCAGGAAGACTGGCAGAAGTCCAGCTTGACCTATCAGTAAACTAAATCATGACAAGGAAGCTTGTATGGGGTGGAAATTTGGACAAACAACTAGGGAGGAATTTAAGAGTATTACTACTTGGGCATGAAGGAATGAATTCAGGAAGGCCAAAGCACAACTGGAGTTTCAGCTAGCAATGGAGGTGAAAGGGAAAAGGGTTTCTACAAGTATGTCAGTAACAAGAGGAAGACCGGGGAAAGTGTGGTTCCATTATTGAATGGGGGAGGCAACTCAGTAATAGAGGATGCAGAAAATGCTGACATACTCAATGCCTTTTTCACCTTGGCTTTCACAGGCAAGTTCAGCTACAGGACTACTGCACCTGACAGCACAGTTTGGGGAGGAGGTGAGCAGCTAACAGTGGTGAAAGAACAGGTTAGGGACTTTTTAGAAAAGCTGGAAATATACAGGTCCATGGGGACAGATGGGATGCACCCAACAGTGCTGAAGGAGTTGGCCAATAAGATTGCAGAACCGCTGGCCATTATCTTTGAAAACTTGTGGCTATCAGGAACAGCCCTCAGACAAGGGTAAACATAGTGCCTGTATTTAAGAAATGAAAAAAAGAGGATCCAGGGAACTGCAGACCACTCAGCCTCACCTCACTCCCTGGAAAAAATCATGGAGCAGATCCTCAAGGAATCCATTTCTAAGCACTTGGAGGAAAGGAAGGTCATTAGGAAACAGCATGGATTTACCAAGGGTGTGTCATGCCTGACCAACACAATTGCCTTGTATTATGAGATGACTCTGTAGATGCAGGAAGAGCAGTAGAATGTGATATAACTTGATTTTAGCAAGGCTTTTGATACAGTCTCCCACAATATTTTCACATGCAAGCTAAGGAAGTACAGGTTGGATGAATGGACTGAAAGGTAGATAGAAAATTGGCTGGAGCATCAGGCTCAGAGGGTAATAATCAATTCCTCGATTATTTGGTAGCTGATATCATGTGGAGTGCCCGAGGGATCGCTCCTTTTGTTCAATATCTTCATCAACAACCTGAAAGATGGCATAAAATGCACCTTAGCAGGTTTGCAGATGACACCAAGCTGGCAGAAATAGTAGATACACTGGAGTGTAGGGCTAGGATTCAGTGTGACCTAGACAAATTAGAGGATTTGGCCAAAAAAAAATCTTATGGGGTTCAACAAGGACAAGTGCAAAGTCCTGCACTTTTGGTGCATGGGGTTTTTCCATCCTTACAGGCTGGGGGCTGACTGGATGGGCAGAAGTTCTGCAGAAAAGGACCTGGGGGTTACAGTGGAACAGGGGGCTGGACTAGATGTCCCTTCTAACCCTAATTTTCTATGATACTTAATAGGGTACTACCAAATATTATGGAAAATAATTATTAAAATAAAGTATTAATATTGTCAACCTCCACTACAGGACTGCGATTATGGGTGTGTACATATGTGTGCTGCACCAAATCTGTAATCATACAGTTTTATGTTGCATGATTGTAGACTGGGAACAAGATGTGTAGATGTTCACCAGTGCCAGCAGCCACCTTAGGAATCTTGTACAAGTAGCCTGGTATGAAAGAAGAGGCAGAGAGAGCACAACCCTTAGGGTTGGGGTAAATGGCTAGGCTCTCCTAGCCCCAGGTCTGTGCTCCAAATTTCTGTAAACATTTACTGGATTGGGTTAACCTGTTTCCAGTCTAAATTCTACTGAAGTGAACTAACAAAGATTGAGCCTGCCATTTTTGGCCTGATATTATCCCCCCAAACATCTTCAGAGATCAGCATTTAGATCAATCTAAACCTAGTAGTTAGGACAATCTAAAAGTAATGTCTGTATGTACCTCATATCATTGCTCAGACATGAGGTGAGACTGACTTTTGTATGTAAATTAGAAGTATAGAAATTAATTAATTAAAAATTAGTTAGAGTTTAGTGTACTATCAGCCAGTATGTTTGCAGACTACTCAAACAAATTACAGATAAGTTATGATTAAAGCCAATTCTTGTTTTCCAGCATAACCCTAATTCTGTTTTCACATCTTGGAAATCACTTCACTTCCATTAAGTCTTTTGATGAGTTTTAGATTCCTAAGTCCTTTTCTTTTTAAATCTGGCCATAAGGTACTTCAGAAAGGTATTCACTGGTGAATTAGACATCAGAATGGATGGCTGAACACAGGCAGTCTTTAATATATTTAATTTGGTGCACTATGATTATGACAGCACTTATTTATACAAATAAGATCAAACAAAATAAAAAATAGAAATTTTTCCAAGCAAAGATTATCTCTGCTTTATAATGTGGCAGAAGCATTTGTCAGATTAGCAGTGATCTTTTTCATCTCTAGTTAAATGTATGTAGTGGGGAGTGTTACCTGTCAGCTCTGTGTTCTTGAGGGAACTCTGTCACCCAGCTTGCTGGACTTGCAAAGTACTTTTTCTCCAGCCCCACCTCCCACACACACCTCATTTAACTAGAACTAAGC
The DNA here is from genome assembly GCA_030014935.1 of Caiman crocodilus. Taxonomy (NCBI): domain Eukaryota; kingdom Metazoa; phylum Chordata; order Crocodylia; family Alligatoridae; genus Caiman; species Caiman crocodilus. Next base: position 47,010,433 of record JAGPOW010000261.1, on the reverse strand, counting down.
AGAAGAAAAGTTTAATAGGCATCTCAAGCTGTACATTCCCTGATCCCAGAATGGGAGGCCTATTTAAACTTCATTAACTAAAACTCCTTTGCCAGGCTAGGGAATGCTGAGGCAAGAGACAGAGTCAGAGGGATATGGGCAACATTTAAACAGTGGTTAAGGGTTTATCACAATGCCCAGCTCACTGGAGCCCTTACCACAAATGATGTCATACTTTTTCTGGAATGACTGGTGGAAGTCTTCCCCACAAAGTTTATGAACACTCCAAGTAATCTCCTTCAGTATGTTTAAAGACTACAGTAAGATCTAGAAGTCATGTTAAGCTAAGGCTTATTTACAACAGGTAAAATACAAAACAATGATGCTGACTTCACAGTGCAAACACAGCTAGGCTATATAGGAAGAAACAATGTGCTATCCCATCCAGTATATCTTATATAGTCATAATAATTTCAAGCTGGCTCATAGGTGTCTGGTTACTCCTTAAAACTTTGTTTTTCATAGTATCATAGTACCTAGGGTCAGAAGGGCCTAGAGCAGGCCATCTAGTCAGACCCCCCGCCAATGGCAGGAAACGAGTGCCAGGGTCACAGGACCCCAGCCAAGTACCTATCTAATCTACTCTTAAAGATGCCCAAGGTAGGAGCAAGA
>JAGPOW010000261.1:46972459-47009682 GCA_030014935.1 Caiman crocodilus | reverse complement strand
CTTCTTAAAGATGGGAACCACATTGGCCACCCTCCAATCCTCCGGCACTTGTCCAGAGCTCCAAGAGAGCTCGTATAACTGAGCCAAGGGCTCAGCAATGACCCCTGCCAGTTGCCTCAGCACCCTCGGGTGTAGGTCATCCGGATCCGCCGACTTAAAGACATCCAGCCCTTCTAGAAGCCCTTCCACTAGGTCAACCCTCACCCTCGGCCTAACAGCGATTTCCGAGGGGGAATACATTCCTCCAATGGGAGGGATGTCCTGGTCCCCCCTCAGGAAGACCGTGGCAAAGAACTCATTGAAGATCTCCGCCTTCTCATCGGCCACGAGCACCAGGTTATCCAACGAGTCCCTCAGGGGCCCGATGTTTCCCAGGGCTCTCTTTTTGCTCCTCACATACTTGAAAAAGGACTTCCTGTTGTCCTGGTTGTTAATCAATTTCTAAATGTTCCAAACCAGATAACCCCTTGTCACTCAAAAAGGTAATTAATTTACATTAAAACTGTTTATATAACAGGATTTTCTCTATCAGTTATTCCTTGGGACCCTCTTGAGTCATACAATTAAAACAAATACCTTTGAAGGGGCTGGACTAAAGGTATAAGAAAGCTGTAAAGCAGCAAACAGTGTGCTTCAAGAGGGACAGATCTCTCTGACACCATCTGCTCTTGTTCTTGAGAAGCTGGGATAAACAGATTGTCTCTTTGTTGCAATTTTGCCTAAATCATGCAAGGAAATTTGCCTGTCAACAAAACACCCATGTGCCTTGGAATGGTGAGATCCCAGCTCTCACTCTCTCTTTCTTTCTCTAGGCATAGCTTTCTAAACCTGCATTTTATTTGTTAAGCTTGAGCTAGGTTTCCCTAAATACTCAATTGAACTAGTGTATTGTAATTATTTTGGGTATTTTTTTTTCCTTGAAAGGCTATTACTACTAGTACCATCATAACTTTCAGGTGTTTAGGTTGTAGCCATGTTGGTCTAAGGACATAGACAACGAGGTTCCTTGGGTGAATTTGATATCTTTTACTAGACCAACCCAAATAGCTGGAGAATATTTATTAAGAAAGCTTTCGGGTTCAAAAACCCTTTGTCAGGCTAAGGAAGTTTCAGCGGTTGATGTGTGCTCTTCCTGGATGGAATGAAAAGTCAAAAGATCATAACTTTCATATACATAGCAATAAATAACTTTTATAATCAAACTGGTGCTAACCAGGTATATTTTTTCTTCTATACTTCCCCTTCTCCACTTGCTCTGCAGCAATGCTTCTCTTACCTAAGCTAAAAATCCCTGTGAAGCCCAAAAATACTGTGGGGTCTGCTCATCAAGAGGCTATCACTATTACAGCAGTTAGGGCATGTGCTGGGTTTGAGACACATAAGGGGATCAACTTATATAGGCTGATTGACCCAGTATGGCTTAGATATGTCATAATAAACTGAATGCTGGCCAATGAGGGTGCCAGCTGGACACCCGGCCTGATTCAGAGGCATTCTGTGTACTTGTGTATGACTGCATTTTGTTGTTACCTTAATGAACTGATTCCTGGCATACGAAGGTAGCAGCCTGTACATGCTGATAATCCTGGCTCGGTTAGATGTATCACGTTAATCTGTGTGTATATGTATGTATTTGACTGATTTGATAGGTGGAGGAACCCAGCCCCATTGAAATTTGAGTCCTGCAAGATAGCTCCATTGGGCGTGAGGACATCATAATATATCATCTCTTTTGGTCGAACCTTCAATGATTGTGCTAGGAACTTTGTCCTAGGAAACTTTGCCTGTCAAAAGGCAACCCAAGTGCTTTGAAATAGTAAGATCCCAGCTCTCGCGCTCTCTCTTTCTCTAGGCATAGCTTTCTGAACCTGAATTTTGAGCTAGGTTTCCTCAAATAATCAATTGAACCAGAGTATTATTGTAATTGTTTTTGTTTGTTTTTCCTTGTATGGCTATTACTACTAGTACCATCATAACTTTCATATACTTAGCAATAAATAACTTTTATAGTCAAACTGGTGGTAACCAGGTGTATTTTTTCTTCTCTACTTCCTCTTCTCCACTTGCTCTGCAGCAATGCTTCTCTTACCTAAGCCAAAGATCCCTGTGAAGCCCAAAAATACTGTGGAGTCTGCTCATCAAGAGGCTATTACTTCTAGGACAGTTAGGGCAAAAGATTGGGATATGCTGAGTTTGAGACACAAAGGGATCAACTTTTATAGACTGACTGACCTGGTTTGGCTCATATGTGACCTAATGAACTGAATTCTGGCCCATAAGGGTGTCATCTGGACACCCAGACTGATTCAGAGGTATTCTGTTCGCTTGTGTTCTTGAATCTGACTGCATCTTATTTTTACCTTAATGAACTGATTCCTGGCATATGAGGGTATCAGCCTTTACAAGCTGATCAACCTGGCTGGGTCAGGCATATCACATTAATCTGTGCATATGTATGTATTTGACTGATTTGGTAGGTGGAGGAACCCAAGCCCCATTGAAACTGAGTCCTGCAAGATAGCTCCATTGTGGGGTGAGGATTTGCAGAAGGGAAAAATACAGTTTCATATAGAAACACAAGTAACACAAGCAGCACGTTGATAGAATTAGAGACCCCAGGCATGTACCCCTAATAAATAAGTGCATCCCAAAGTGATAAGCAAATCTCGTAACAGGAGGGGAATGGCACTATTCCACCTTATTTGCCCTCTTGGCTGATGCCTCACAGCCCCTTAGGTTGTTCATTCAATTACCTCCTGCTGGCATATCTTCCTCCTTCTTGCTGCCTCAGCAAAGGAGCAAGGCATAGTTCAAAGCTCTGTATCATGCCTGCGCTGAGTATTGGTAGATATGCCATTAATGCTTCCAGGAACCTGAAACAACTGAGTTTCCATTTTTCAAAAATGAAAAAAAATACTTCAAGGCATTTATGGATATTAAGATTATTCCAGGAGGCAAGCTCTCACAACATGCTATGTTGGGGGATGAAAAAACAGAATTGAATCTCCTTTTCCATACCTCAGAATTAGTTGATCAATGCTTCAATCTCTACCTATATATCAAGGGGTTTGGGGTAGATGTTGCTGTACTCTTCCTCCACTAAGGGAGTTGTCAGTCCCTTACCAGCAAAGTCTTACTGTGATATAAACAGATTTAACACTTCATTATTGTCTATTATAAATCATGGTTATTTTACATGACCTTGTAGAGATTGAAGTAAATACTAGAACCCACACATGATAGTTAAATGGGAATATGTTATATGTTTGTGCAATCTAAAACATGCAGTTAAACATGCAGTCTATATTAGCCCAAGGTAAAGGGGTCATTTCAACATTAGGGTAGGCAGAGAAGAGAGAACAAGACTCATGCACGGTAACTTCATGAGAAGACATCCTTAGAGAGTGGCTTAGCATACAGTGTACAAGTGCTGGGGTGGGGAAAAATTAAAGGCATTAAGCCTTTTTTGGTTGGTGGCATATGTGAGGGGTTTTCATTCAATCCCCTCTTTCTCCCTTTGACCATTGATTTTGGCTAGCTGTCTTTGTTTTAGCAGCAGCCCATGATGTGCCCAATGTATATGGCATCCTGATCATCGAATGGTATCAGATACCAGGAGGCACCTCAGGACCTTTATGTAGCAGCAGGGTACTCTGCAGACTCACAGGGTGCTCTCCTTGGATCACTTGGAGCATGGGACCTGGATAATCAACACCTATACCATGGCATATCTCTTTCCCTCAAGATATTAACCAGTAGCCTGTATTCAGTCAATTTTCACACTGCACTTTGGCAAAAGCCTGCCGCTGGTTCTCAAACAGGATGGTTACATCAATCATTAGGATCTTTTTGTTGTCCGCTTCTGTTACCACAATGTCTAGAGGCAACTGAATGTCACATCCTGGGACAGCGTAGTTCACAGCTACCTTCCTGACTGTCTCTGTGATAGCTTTTACCAGATGGTCGTGGACAGTGTTATGACATAGTTGCCATGCTTTCACATGGGGTTTGCAGCCATTTAGGACATGAAGCAAGATCTCACTATCATATCTGTACCTCAGGCATTTCCTGCCTTGGTTTCCATATCAGATGGCACCACTGAGCAAGAGGCAGTTGAAACTGGCCTGATAGATGAATCACCAGTCTGAAGTGCATGAAGTTTGTGCAGGGCATGAAGTGGTAACTCCACATCAAAGTAACTTCAAAGACTTTACCTTAGTCAGCATTTAACTTCAGGTCATCAATGTACTTAGCCCATATGGTGTCCTTCAGGAACCTCTTGAATCAGGTCCTGGTGTGGGGGTGACAGTGATATAGTTGGCAGTCAGGGCTAGGAGCAGCAAGATGCCTAGCTCCTGCTACTCCTCATGCTAGATCCAACAGCAGCTGATGTGCTTCCCAGAGCATTGCATAGCATTGCTGGCTTTGCTCTACAGCAAGGGAAAGTACCTACTATCTTGCCTGAATTCACCTTCCAGCATTCTGCACAGGAATGTGGCCAGGTCCCCATTGCTGGTGGCCTGGTGATCCTCCTCATTGTCTCTTCCAGAGTGCTGGTGGAGATATTGTTTACCAGGTGGCTGAGACAGGTCATGAGGCAAAAGGTTTGAGTGACTACTTCAATATTGCAGAGATTGCCCATAAGAGGGATGTTGGCACCCACTACCAGTAGAGGATGTGCAGCATCTTGTTTGCTGGCCTGTAGCAACAAGTTCATCCACTTCTTGAGGAGCTGCTGAATTTCACTACCTGCTTTCTTGAGAGGCATCCTGGGGATTGCTGAGCCCCTCAGGATAAATAAGATGCAGAAGAAGGTACTCAGGGTGTTGATCTTCTGCCAGAGAGGCAGCAGAGAAGAGTTGGGCCTGAGCATCCTGCATGATCCCACAGATCATCTCTTTTGGTGTTTGTCATTCAGTGGCTGGTGGGTATGCCCAGGTGGAGGTAGGTCTCGCTCTCCTTCAGGTGCCTCATGGGCTTGCCCTGGATCTTGACAACAGTGACAAGAACAGCATTTCTCTTTTCCTGCAGTCAATGTGCAAGGAGGTACAATTGAAGGCATTCAAGCTAGCAAAGCCCCATTGATCTGGCTGCCTCAGAGCAGATGTCCAGCATACTTTGGAGTTGATTTGGCTCACTGGCAAGGAGGTCTGGGTCATATCCTTAGGCTCAGATGTTCAGCTTATGTTTGCAAAGGCTGAACCCTCTTCAGCCCTCTGCTGCCACTCTGAAAAAAGGCTCTATATCTGAGTTGGCAGCCATGGATGAGTTGACAGCAGATGATCAGGATGAGTTGGCAGATTTGTTTCACGCCAGTCCAGTTGGGAGTATTCTGCATTTCACACTTTGACTAGCAGTCGTGCAGCCAGGATGGTGTGGTCTATTATTCCAACCTCTCAGAAGGTGTTAAAGATGTTCTGTGGTGGGGCATGGAGCCAGAGATATTGGAAAAGTACTGCCACCCTACTGTGCACATAGGTTTCTTTCCCCTGGGCATTGTCCAGAGCCATCTGCAATGTGAAATTCTGTGCTAACACAAGTGGACACATAATCTTAACACTTAGTCCTGGAGTGGATCGTAGTAGAATCTTTTTGCCTTCAACCCTAGACATAAAGCAAAATTCATGCAGTAATCAGAATCTCTAATCATATAGTATGTTTAAAAAAACATGTCTTGAACAGCAGTTTATAAAAGAAGGCAGAAGGAGGCATGGCATTTCTAGTGGTAGAGCTGACTGAATGTTTTAACTGTGTATGTCCTTACTTTGAAATGTTTTTGTCTTTTTTGCTGTGATTTTAATGACCTGTTCTTCATGATTGATTAGTACACCAATGAAAAAAGCAACAAATCAGAAATTGCTTAAAAATAACTAAATGTTATTTGTAATTAGGATCCCACAGAGTGCATATTCATTTAATTTATAAAATTCAAGTAGCAACTTCATTAGAAGTGTAATGCTCCTTTTATGTATTCTTGAGGTTAAGGATGAAGAAGTTTTTTGCCAAAAAACATCACTAACATCTTTCAGAAGTCAGGGCAGAAATAAGATCCTGAAATTAGAGCAAGTACCCAAGTTGAAATAGGCTGCCACCTGGAACAAGCTTGAGAGCTATGCCAAACTTGTGACTTCAGAGCTATGCTATACTCCCAGGCTCAGTGAAGTTATGAGTTGCATTTAACTCCCAGAGTGAAAGCTTGGCCCCATTGGAATTAATGCTTGTTTCTACCCAGACTTTACAGCCACACTATAATCAGCTTGGGAGGCTGAAATAGGTAGCTGGCTACATTAAAATCTCAAACTAAAGTGAATTTTTCAGTTTCTAAATATTATTCTAAAGATATTTAAGCCATTCATCTTTCTTTCCCTGACCTAAAATGAAGCCTTAACTTTAAGGAAGCGCAAATGAACCATTCACAATTGTATTAAGTACTGTGGTGAGTTGGGGAGGAAAGGGAATGCTTGTATTTAGGGGTTGAGTGACCTTTGGCTGGGGATGTTTTTACTTTACTACTTTCCTATCTCTCCTAAACATGAGTTCAGTAAACTTCAGTAACTTTCAAATGACCAAAGTCTACAACATAAGCTTTCTTGAGGGTTAGGGGGGAAGGGACTGTGCCTGGGCTCATGCTTTTTGGTTTCCTCAGGCTGGTGGGAGGGGGGCAGGGCATGAGTGGCCATGGTAAAATAGGGAGTGAGTTAACAGCTGGTTGTTAGAAAGTAGTGCAAGGTGCGGATATATTGAACAAAGATTGCAAGGGAGCTCACTGACTTTTAAAAGGTCCTAACCAATGAGAAAGTGTGATGGGCAGAGAGGGAACAGGAGAGTTCTTGCTACATACCAGAGTGGCAATGTTCAGCAATGTGTTTGGGAGGGATGGGGAGCAATGCAGTTACAGTGTAGGATGCTTGGAGGATCAACCTGACCTGTATTGTAAAATGCTTAGTGTCCATACATAACACTGTATGAGTTCACAGTGAACCAGTCCAGAATGGAATTCACTTTTTTTAGTTGAATTATTTGTAGGTGTGTATTACTTGTCTAAAGGTCTCTCTACTCGGTGATTTTTTCCTTTAGTTACTTCCTTCTACCTTGGAGCACAGGACCCAAGCAATGAGTGAATCCTAAAAGCCTGAACAGTACTTTGCCATTACTCAAAACAAAGGCACTTCCTAGTGTCTGATGGTCAAGGTACACCTACATTGAAAGCATCATGAGCCATCACCAGTGTGAAGATACCCAAATGAGACCACCTGTCAGAAGGGGACAGATTGAACCTCCCTTTATCTCCCCTCCCCTCACCCCCACAAAGTCCTACAAAGTCCACAAAGAAGCCATTAATGCTCTTGAATATTTCCAACCCCAGCAATTGTAGGCTGCATGATAAAACAAGTCTAAGAATGTCTTACCTTTGTACCAATGCAGTTACTAGGCATGGAGTCTTGCTTTTCTTCCTCTCATAGCATGGCATTGGAACTTCTTAATTCCTTTATCCTAGGGTAACATAGGACACATGACTAACTGCATGTCTTAGATTGTGTGAATGGGTATCAACTCTGTATTCATATAGCTACCGTGCATAGGATCGTGTATTCTCTTCCCGTGCTATAAAGACACATACATAACTATAATTTTTTAACATTTTTAATTCTGGTGAATCTGTTGTCTTGTTTAGTGCTAAATGAAACATGAGGAAGATCTAATCATGATGTGATTTGGTCTTCACTCCTTCCCTTCTTTTTTCAAAATCATACAGGAACTAGTTGATTTATATGAATACATAAAGATAAGTTTCTATTCATGCAAAAGGAGATGCTTATATTAAAATTAAAAATATTTTATTTTAGAAGTAATTGCCCAAATTTGCTGTGTGTGTTTATATTATAAATAATTAGGGTTCTCAAATACTTTGTGCTATAAAATTTTGTTTTCAGTTGCTTATAATTTTGCCAAACAATGAACTATTTGGCTGAAATGAACTTTCTAGACCTTCAGAAGGAATTATAGGTACAATGACTTCACTCATTCCAAGGACGAAGATCTGGGGAAACATGAAATTGTTTCCATTTAGATCAAATGACTCTGACATTTTTTTTTCTTCTTGAAAAGAACTGGACCCCCACAACTTGCAGAAACATCTGGAAACTTGTCATAGGATGGCTCTTGTCCCAGAGAATTCCCTTTTGCTTTCACCATGGAAATCTGTCCAAATTTAATCAAATGTATTTGGTTTTGAAAAAAAATCATTTTTGTATCTGTTCATGAGGTGTATATTAAAGTTTTGCAGCTCAATCATCTGAAGATCCTATTTGCACAAGTCTTCAATGACTGAAAAGGACTTCTGCAGTTGCTGCACTCATCTGCTCTGGGGCATGCACCAGAACTGACGATAGGGAGACTGTCTAACTGCATTCTTAGGGTATATATATGCTATTTACTCAACAGAATGCTTTTGAGTACACCCCATTGACCCCCTCATGTTTACACCCAGAAAACCTACAAATGGGGCATGTAGCCAAGAAGGTCAAAGAAAGATTGAAAAGGCAGTCTTAATTCTGATACATTTTCTGAATGTTCAATTTGTAACCTTTAAAATCTGTTTGTGCACATGTGCATAGTTAAGTGATGGGAATGAAGCGAGAAAAAATGCAGGTAAAATTTGCTATTTAGCAGATACATCTGTAAACCAGATTTATCTCCCTTAATGAGATGGAGCGCACCTATGTTTAAATCCAGGATCTATGTATATACCTGAGCCATAATATTTTTTCATTATTCAAAATGGCATCCAATCTGGGTAGGGAAACAAAACCTCCTTATTTAGTTGATTAATTAGACTTCCAGAAGTTCACAAATTAAATTCTTTGAGTACTTATTATGAACTCTGGAGGAACAGGGAAGAAGAAGCTGGAAATGCTAATTATCAAGCAAATCTCAGTAGCAAACAAACTGACGAAAGAAAAGGAGCAACATCTTAAAAACTAAAATATTAAACACTGTTTGCAGTTGACAGTTAGACCAGCCCTCTTTCCTATAAGAGGATTTTTCTCTGTTGGCTGCAATCTAAAGGGGTTCTTATTCATATAAACTCTTATACTGCAGTTCCAATCATTTCCTTTTTAAGCACCAGGCACCAAACCACAGTACTTAAAGATGCTACTGAAATGTATTTGCTTCAAGGATATGTCTAGAAGTTGTCATTTTTTTAACATTTTATCTTGCATTTTGATAAGGTGTATCAGAAGTCCAATGTATTCTTGTTTCCTTGTGACACTATGCTTTTATATCCAAGCAAAGCTGGGGAAGATAGCTGTATAAGTGTTGTCAAAGGGAATTAATGGAAAATATCTCACAGACTTTACTCTAAATATATGGAACATGTGTATGTAGCTGAAAAACAAAGTTTTAAAATTGTTTTAGCAATAAAGAGGTATCATCATGTTTACTTAATAGTGAAGGAAATAATATATCCAGAGATAAAAGCAGACAGTACCAGGGTCTCTAAGCAACTTGCAACATTATTAAGAAATGACCTAAAAATATTGACATTTTGTAAGATGTAAAAGGATATTCTAGCACAAAAACCCCCTCAAATGTGTGCATTTATCTATTCTTACTTTGTCTTGGATGATATTATAGGGCGATAGTATCCAAACAGCTATCAACTGCAATGGCTATAAATGCGGCAATAACAAAGTTAATAGGATAATTCTAAGTTGTCACTCTGAAATACTGATTAAAACAATTGTTGAACTGAAATGGTTGTGCCTGTTTATAGGGTGTAAATTTGGGGACAATTCTGTATTTCATTACAGTGAAATAAGAACTGTATTTCAGAATAAATCTCAGTAGCATTATAGTCTACAAAGTTGCTGAAAGCTAATTATTAATAATAATGGATGAATTTTATTCCAAACGGATGTCTTCTGAACACTTGCTAAAAAGGCATTGTCCATCCTAAGAGAAACAAATTTAAACATGTAATTAAAATATCAGGTTCTAAAAATCAGAATTGGGAGTATATACATGTGTGTTTTACTACACAGCAGGCTAATTTGCTGCGTATAGTAAAGCATAACCACCTACACATGCCCAGCAATTAGGCTGGTAGACTGCTTTATTCTGCTGTTGGATAGTTACATCAGACATGAATACTAATCCAATGGCAGAGTAAATTACCATGCTTAAATGCACATGTGGACGGTAACATCCAGATTAGTTTACTCTGGCTCAAATTGCACTGAAGTTTATTCAGGAACATTAATTGCACGTGTAGATGTGTCCACTGGTAACAAATTTACTGCTTATGTAGAACATAACTGTGGTTGAGTCAGGGGCTGGTGCAAGTTTAGTTTTTCCCCCTGGCCCCATTTTATAGTATCATAGTACTTAGAGTCGGAAGGGACCTAAACAGATCATCATGTCCGACCCCCTGCCCCAGGCAGGTACGGGTGCCGGGGTCATATCACCCCAGACAAATATCTGTCCAGCCTCCTCTTGAAGACTGCCAATGTAGGAGAGAGTACCACCTCACTTGGGAGCGGATTCCAGAGCCTAGAAGCCCAAACTGTAAAGTAGTCTCCTGATGTCCAGCCTGAACCTTCTCACTAACAATTTCTGGCTGTTATTCCTAATAACCCTGGGTGGTGCCCGGTGGAACAGAGCCTCCCCCAATTCTTGCTGGTCCGCCCCCCGGTGAATTTGTAAACAGTCACCAAATCCCCTCTCAGCCTTCTCTTGGGGAGGCTCAGTAGGTTCAGGCCCTTTAGCTTCTCTTCATAGGGCCTGCCCTGTTGTCTCTTGACCATGCGAGTGGCCCTCCTCTGGACCCTCTCAATGCTAGCCACATCCTTCTTGAACTGTGACACCCAGATCTGGATGTAGTACTCCAACTGCAGCCTGACCAATGTCACATATAGGGGAGGATCACCTCCCTGGACCTGCTTGTCCATCTGTAGATGCACGACAAAGTGCGGTTAGCCTTCCTCACATTAGTGGCTCATGTTCATGCTGGAGTCAACAATGACTCCAAAATCCCTTTCTGCCACTGTGTGGACAAGAATGGTATTCCCCAGCCTATAGATGTGTTGCTGGTTCCTTCTTCCCAGATGCAGTACCTTACACTTGTCTGCATTGAATTCCATCCTATTCTCATTCACCCACCTCTATAATTTGTCTAGATCTAGCTGGATTCTGTCACTCCTCTCCAGCATGCCCACCTTACCCCACAACTTGGTGGCATCAGCAAATTTCGACAGCGTGCATTCCACACCCGCATCCAGATTGCCGATAAAGATGTTGAACAGTCCAGCCTCTGGGACCAAGCCCTGGGGGACTCCACTGCTCACATCTCCCTCCAGGCTGAAAATGACCTATCCACCACCACTCTCTGGGTGCAACCATCTCTTTGTCCTATAGATGAGCCCCACCTATGTTTTTCTCACTTTCAATGACTTGTTGTTAAATTTTATTGATACAGATGGAGGTGATTCACCTTTCAGTACATTACAATCAAGCCCTCTTCTGGGGCTTGTTGCTGATGATTGGTTTTCCCCCATGCCTCTAAGTTGCAGACCTGTCCCAGGCTGTGCTGATCATTCCCCATTGGCTGCTGGTCTTCACACCACGGGGAACAGCAAGGAGTGGGAGAGAGTGAACAGGGGGTTTCCCCACTGTTATCACCCCTCACCCTGCCACAATAACATTCTCATCAATGTTACAAGAAGCATGCCTGCATAGTGTTTTTTAACATGTTGAGTAAGCCAAATAAGACAACTTCCAGTTGAGGACAATTAAAGACATTTACCAGACTCCTTCAAAAGAGTCAGTGGAAGAAGCAGAACTACGTCTTAGGTTACTATCTGTCAACATGACAGTTTGTCCTCTCTTGCGCTGTCTCAGAAACAAAAGGTGGATCCAATAAGAAAGGAAGAAATAAAAAAGTAAATATGGGTCCAAGACTGGTCACAAAATAAGCCATGTATAAGGTGTGTATTTAATAGTGAATAGAGATAAGCCAAAAGAAATAAGGAGAAAAAGGCAAACAAAAGTACAACTTCCTGTTCATCTTAAAGCATGATAGTAAGTACCTGAAGGTCAGATGGTTATCAGAAAACAGGCATTAATCAAGGCCACATCCAGACATGCATGGACGTTTTGTTCTCCAGGGAGAAGTAGCAGTGGTGCACCTTGCATCACAGCTGCTTGTCCCCAGGGAACACCTGTGCCACATGCACTTTGACCTGCAGCAAATAACCCTGGTGGTGGTAGATGAGGCTGAGGCCAGCACTGTGCTTCCTCCAGCAACCTTACCTAGGGTCCTGGGGACCTCCCAAGGCTGCAGCCATGGCGATCCCACCAGCCAGAGCCTGGCCAGCAGCTACAGCACAGTTCTGGGCAGCCCAACTCAGCAGTTCAGCAGCACATGCTACAAGAATGCCTGCTCTGTTTTTTCTTTTTTTTCCCTTTTTTTTTTTTTTTGCCCCCTATATATTCAGGGGTCAAAAAAAAGTATATATATATAAAATATATATCGGAGCAGCACACGCTCAGGCAGTGCACCAATTCAGAGCATCTCCCCACATACTGTACCTATATCATTGCCTACAGCAATGCTGTTTCCTTGCTTCCTGATACAAGGGTGATGCAGAAACCAAACTGTGAATGCCAGCTTCACAAGTTAGAATTAGGAACTGCTATTTATTTAAGGCTCACAGTATCTCCTTGATTCACCTTAGTGCCAACAAGGCTTATCTCTCTTCAGGCTTTAAAGACCCACTACAGGAATATATTTTAATTTAGATCTTTATAAGAGTCTAATGAGAAAATGGTGCAGAAAGCATGTAATCATGTCTGCTTAACTGATGATAAACAAACATGGTCTGTCTTATGAACAAGCTACAAGCAACAAAGCTTCTTATCCAAGGCCGTTATAATCAAGGCTTGCATTTGTGACAGTTGATCTAAGCATGTCACCGGTAAGAAAAAGTTAATTCTGCATAGATGAAAAAAAAACACATCTGACAGCCTTTCCAAGGAAGTAGCACAGTTAAGTGGATTTATTATTGTCATTTATTCAAAATATGTGCACAAATTTAAAGGTAAGGTCCCTGCCCTGCAGAGTTAATAGTGTATTTTTTCCCATAAATTTCAGACCACAAAGGCCTAAAAGGGGCCTTGATCATCTGGTCTAGTGCAGCTCAATCTTTTAGCATGGTAATCTTGGTGCTTGTGACTCAGCTGCACTGCAGGCCACTTTTCCCTTCCATTAGTGGAGCTGAGTGGAAGTGGCAGAGGAGGAAGAGAGCATACTTCTGGCAACCAATACCTGCCATAGGAAAGGGGAAGGGGGAAGCTTACCTTTAATAAGCAGCACCTGCGTAGTGGAAAGGAAGGGAGGGAGAGAGTAAGCAGTGTCTGCCATAGAGGAAAGGAGAGGGAGAAAGCAGGAAAGGCTACAGAGGGGATTGGCAGCACGGTGCACATACTAGGCCAAGCTGCTTACTACTCATCCCCTGTGTCACTAGCCAAATGCAGTAATTTTAGAGGCTGAATCCAGCTGGCAAACGAAAGAGTGGATATGCTCCTTAATAGAGTAAATAAAATATCTATATAGAACACAAGTTTTTATGGGCTGAAGCTCGCTTCATCAGCTGCTGTGAAAGGGCATGTAAAAAACAGAGTATAAGGAGGAATTGGTGAGGTTTTATTCACCAAGGCACCCCCAGGGGATACAAGAAATAATGGCCACAAGCTAGCAGAGAGCAAATTTAGACTGGACATTAGGAAGAACTTCTTCACAGTTCAAGTGGCCAAAGTCTGGAATGGGCTTCCAAGGGAGGTGGTGCTCTCCCCTACCCTGGGGGGTCTTCAAGAGGAGGTTAGATAGGCATCTAGCTGGGGTCATCTGAACCCAGCACTCTTTCCTACCTATGCAGGGAGTCGAACTCGATGATCTATTGAGGTCCCTTCTGACCCTAGCATCCATGAATCTATGAGGAGAGAGAGATTAAATTACAAAGGACAACTGAGAGAAAGAGAGGGGAAAGAAGGGCTTTTGCATTTAGAATCAGAACCTTGGGATGTCATCTTGGTCATCCCCCTGCTCAAATCAGAAACTTACCCAAATACCTCATCCCAGTCAATGATTTGTCTACCTGGGTCTAGAAATCTCCAAGTATGGAGATGGACAACCTCTCTGGGTAGCCTGTTCCAATGCTTTACTACTCTCTTGCTGAGAGAGGGGTTTTTTTTCCCCCAAAGTCTAACCTAAATATCCCTTGCTGCAACTTGAGACCATTGCTCCTTGTTCTGTCATCTGCCACCACTAAGAAGAGTCTAGGTGTGTCCAGACAACCCTGCCTGTGCAGTATGTGTCACCGCAAATGCATCTTCAGTGCCACACACTGCACTGTCAGATATTCTCAGTGCTGCAAGGTTGCACTGCCTGTGAGTGCACTGCTTTAAGTTTTTTTCTTCAGGGTTGTTTTTTTTTACCCTATGATATCCAGGGGTCAAAAAAACATGGGAAAAAGGAAATGGAGCAGGACCCCAGGTAAAGCTGTTGAGGCCAAGACGGTGCTGGCCCAAGCCTCCCCTGCTGCCCTGGGGTAACTTGCTGCGTGCTAAAGCGTGCATGGCATGGGCATTCCCTGGAGAAAAGTAGCTGCGGTGCAAGGTGTGCTGCAGCTACTTGTCCCTGTGGAACCAAAAGTCTGCACTCATCTAGAAATGGTCCCTAGCTCCATCCTCTATCTTAACTACCCTTCAGATAGTTAAAGGCTGTTATTAACCCCCTCTGTCTTCTCTTCTCCAGACTAAATAAGCCCAGTTCCCTCAGACTCTCCTCATACATCATGTGCCCCAACCTTCTAATCACTGTTATTACCTTCCACTGGACTCTCTGCAATTTGTCCACATCCTTTCTGTTGTGGGGGCCCCAAAACTGGACATGGTACTCCGTATGTGGCCTCACCAGTGCTGAATAGAGGGGATAATCACCTCCCTCAATCTGCTGGCAGCCTTCCTACTGATGCAGCCCAGAATGCTGTTATCCTTCTTCGCAACAAGGACACACTGTTGGCTCATATTCAACTTCTTGTCTACTGTAAACTCCAGGTCCTTTTCTGCAGAGCTGCTGCTTAGCCAGTCAGTCCCCAGCCTGTACCTGTACATGGGATTATTCCATCCTAAGTGCAGGACTTTGCACTTGTTGTTATTGCATTTCAAGAGACTTTTTTTGGTCTAGTCCTCCAATTTGTCTAGGTCTCTCTGAATCCAAGCTCTAGCCTGGATCTACTACTCCCCTTCCAGTGCATCTACTACTCCTCCTCCACCGCCATTTCATGTCATCTGCAACCTTGCTGAGGTTGCACTCCATCCCGTCTTCCAGGTCACGGATGAAGTTATTAAATAAGGGAGGCTGGTCCCAGGAACTACCCCTGGGGAAACTCCATTTGGTACCAGCTGCCAACTAGACACCAAGCCATTGACTTACTACCCTTTGAGCCTGATGATCCAGACAGAGTTTTTTTAGGCATTCATCCAACCTGTACTTTTTTAGCTTGCTTACAAGAATGCTGTGAGAGACTGTATCAAAAGCCTTGCTACAGTCAAGATGTATCATGTCCACTGCGTTCCATGCATCCAAAGAGCTACTCATCTCATCATAGAAGGCAACGAGGTTGGTCCGGTATGACATGTCCTTGCTGCTTGCCAAATCTACACAAACTGTTCCTAATCATCTTCTCCTCCAACTGCTTAGAGATGGATTCCTTTGAGGATCTGCTCCATAATTTTTTCTAGGGACTGAGGGTGAGGCTGATTAGTTTGTAGTTCCTCAGATGCTGCTGCTTCCCTTTCTGCAAGATGGGCACTATATTTCCCCTTTTCCAATTATCTGGGACCTCTCCCTATATTGCAACAAGTTTTTGAAAATAATGGCCAGTGGCTCTTCAATCGTACTGACCAACTCCCTCAGGACCCCTAGGTGCTTCACATCTTATGGACTTGTACACATCCAGCTTTTCTAAATGGCCCCTCTGCTTGTTCTCTCAGCCTTTCCTCAAGTCTTGCATTCCAGGCCCTTCATTATCTCAGTCCTTTACTTGCGATCTTTTTCAGATTCTCTATGTTATTCTTAAAACACAGAGCTTAGACTTGCTTCCAGTACTGTAGTTAAGACCTAACCAGTGGCACAGTTGTTTTATGACCTCACTTGTCTTGTGTGTGTTCAGTCCAATGCGACTGCATCACTTTGCTAACTCATGTTGAATATGTGATTACTCTGAGTTCCTTCTCAGCAATTCAAGTGCCAATTATCCCTTATTCTGTATTTGTGCATTTGATTTTTCTTCCCTAGATGTAGCATTTGATATTATTTTTCTTATATTCACAGAAGTCATCATTTTAGCTACAAATTATGTTCAGATGGTTATCTGTCATTGTCTTTATCATTGTCATGGTGTTCCAAGATTTTGTTTCTTGTCTTGTGAGTATGATCTTACATTTGGATGTGTTTAAAATGTATATTGTTAAAATGAGCCCCATTTTCCAATTGACCAGAATAGTATGTAAAACTGACTCTTTCCCAGTCTTATTTTCAAGTTCTAAATCTTTCTGATATCTTCAAATTTACCAGCAGCAATTTTACATTTCTTTTTTATCATTCATAAAGTGACTGACCCACTTTGGACCAAGAACAAATCCCTTTGGACTATACTAGAAATACTCCCCAAGATAATGATTAATCCATTTAAAATTGCTTTTTTCATCTGTAAGTTAATTGGTTTTAATTAATTTAATAGGGATTTCATTGACTTTTTGTATAGTGCTAATTTGTTTTATCAAAACATTACTCAGGGTCAAAGCAAATGCCATGAAATAATTATTTTTATCACTCAAACCAGTAATTTCATTAAAATATATATTTGTTTTTTAAACAAAACCTGTTTTCCATAAACCAGGTTGATGTGGCACTAATTATGCTGCAGCATTTAATTCTACATTGATTGTAGCTTATGTTGACTTTTATTGGTTTTGCCCAGCAAAGTTGTCAGGCTAACAACCATATAGTTTACCAGGTCATCCAGTTAGATTCTCCCTTGGACTTTTTCCAATGTTCTACTTATTGCATGTTTTAAGAAGTGGGGAAGGGAAGAGAAAAGTGATGTCAATTATGTTAATGGTCTTCCCTGCTAAGTTAAAAAATGTTTACTTTCAACAGTTTCTGTTCAATGAACTCCATGGTTACTGTTGCAATAGAAAGTATTACCTGTTTTACTTCAAGAACTTAGTGTTATTGTGGTCATTTCCAAATGCAGAGCTACTGACTAATTATTCCTGGATAGGAGGGGGCAGTTCATATTTTTTACACCTTCCCTCTGCCAATTATCTGCATTTTCTTAGTATTTATTAATGGTAAGATTCCCATTGTCTATTTGTTTTGGGTGTTTTTGTTTTATTTTGTGATTTTAATTTTGTCTTGTAATTTAAAATTTTTATTTTAACAGGGATGGCTTTTTAATCAATTAATCCTTCTTATGCATTTGTCAAGGAGGGTGGGCAACTAATAGTGTATGCTTACAACCTCAATTATCATAAACACTGCTTCCCACTCAATTTTGCTCGGGCTTGTTTCCAGGTTTTGGGGGGGAAAACACACATTATTCGTAGAGATTCTCTTATGTTTGCATATAGCGTGGCAAATTACAACATGATTACTATCACCTCAGCAACCATTTTAGTTCAGCACTGAATTCATTTTTATCAAAATGAGAACTAACATAATTAGCTGATATTGGCTGCAAAACATTTTATATTAGGAAGATGTTATCTATACCTATACAGAATATATGGAAAGAAAAATTATTTTAAAGAGCTGTTCATCCTACTGTCCCATTTGATTTGTTGGTCTGACACAGAATCCTGTGCACACTGTAGCCACCTTATAGGTTTTATCATTTAGAACATTGGTCCATACACTTTTCAGGTCTTGTTTGCCTGAAATGTCAATAATGCAATTTATGGCTAGAGCTAGTTGGAGTGTTCTTGTGAGAAACTAAATTTTGGTAAAGTACACTCTCAAATAGTGGTTTGACAGCCACATCAGAAAAGGTACATGTGTAAGAGACTCCTTTATACTATAGCCAAGTGAATTTATGACACTGGCCTTGAATACAAGAGATCCAGGTTCAAGTGCCTGCTCTGCCTGTTTCAGAATGATCTGCAGCAGGCTGTAATACATTTTCTTCTGAATATAATCATATAGTAATATATGATTTATTTATGCATGCAAATGTGTATGTGAACCCACATACATGGTATACACTACACTGTTACAGTTACCTGAGTTGTCAAACTCACCCAGCTCTGTGGGCCAGATGAAAGATGCAGAGCTGGTCTGTGGGCAGGACCAGACCCACAGGCCTGTCCCATGTGTCAGATTCAGTGTGCAGAGCCAGTCTAGTACAGGTGCTGTAGACAACATTCACCTGGACTGGCCCACATGCTGCTTGCGGCATGTGTGCCAGCTCCAGACATACGCATTACATGATGTCTCTGGTGCCTGGGGCCAGTCAGAGTCATGCTCTACACATGGTATGCAGGGCCAGTCTGTGGTACAACTGCATGTGGCACATACTCCAGACTGGCCCCATATGCTAGATTCAGGACTTTGCACCAGTCTGTAGGCCAGATCTGGATTGGCTTCAGATAAAGCATTCAGAGCTAGTCCAGCATAAGTTACATGCTGCACATGCCCCAAACTGACCCCGTGCGACATGTACAACAAGCTGCCATGGGGGGACTCCCCTCCACACTCCTCCAGCTTGGTGATTGGCCATAGGGGGACTCCAGGTGCCCCCCCCCGACCCAGGAGACACCAGTTGCCAAGCCAGAAGGCAGGGGGAGGATCCCCCATGCACTCTGCTCTGGACCCAAAAGTGGACTGGAAGTACTTCTGGTCTGGTTCACTTTTGGTTCTTCCACTGAGCATACTGGGCACCCCTCCCTATGCTCCCATGGGATGCTCCATCCACCCCACCATCTCAGCATTCACAAGCCACCTGGTACCTTGAGGTACGTAGAAAAAACATTTAAAGCTGTCTCTGTGTCCGAATCATTGAATCTCTCCAAATCAATTTGGGGGGTTCTGATTCTTTTAGGAGAGATTAAAGGGTCTCCTAATTTGATTCCAATTCAGAGATTTGACCACCAAATCGGGCCAAATCTCCGCCAAATTGAATCAGTGACCAAAGCTTTGCATAGCCCTAGTTTCTTGCAGTAGATGCAGAGATCAGCGGCATTAGGAAAGTCTTGACACTGATGATATTTTAGGCTTTTTAGGGATAGAATAGGAAAAAGAGATATTAGGACATACAAAACTAAAGCATAATGGATATACTATTGATGTCATTAGGTCCAGGGATTTAGTTTTAAAGCTAGATTTAAAGCCTCCTAGGTCTAAAGCTGGCTCTCACTGGGCGCATCTACATGAGACACTTTACATGAGATTAAAACAAATTACTGCACAGTAAGCATCACCATCTACAAATGCAGACACTTACTGATCAGTAATTTGCTCCAATCCCAAGTAAATTTGCTACCAGTAAATATAAGAAGCAAATTTCCTGAGGAATAATTACTGAACAGTATGATGTGCATATGACTTACCAGGAACAAATGTGCTCTCTGGGGCAGGGAGCAATTTCCTACCCTGTGCTGCCTGGGAGCTGCCAGTTGCTGGGGTGGGGTCTGTCACCACAGCCTGGGTGGGGAAAGTGTCTCCCTGCCACAGACTGAGGGAGCTCTCAGCCCCTGTTTCCCAATTAGGGCTTATATAATTCCCGGTCTAAGCAAACCAGAGGAGCCTCAGCTGAGACACAGGAGGACTCCAGCAATCCAAGGTGCAGCAGCTCTATGAGTGAGTGCATCCGGAAGTGGAGACTCTGCGACATGAGACCCATGGGTTAGAAGGCTTATGTCAGCCATTAACTTTTTGTTACAACCCAGGGGATTACTGTTTGTGTTATAATTAAACCAGTGGAGGCCTCATTAACATCTGTGGGGTGCAGCTACAAGGGACCAGAGAGCCCAGCTGCCAAGGGGCACAACAGGCAAGGGCCAGAGGCCCAGTACTAAGAGGAGTTTGAGGCTAGTGCCTTAAAGCTGAGCCTGACACAGTGGATCTGGGCCAAGAGCAATATAAAAGGGACAGAGCCCAGGTAGGCAGAGACACCAACAGAAAACCTGATACTTAGTGAGCACATTATGTAGATCCATGAGCCCAGAGTGTATTAAAGAACTAGAGCCTCAAAGTTGGGCCCTATCTAGTGGGCCTAGGCTAGTAGGCCTAGCTAAAGGAAAAGGGGTAGAGGCCAAGTAAGTTGAAGCCCCAAAGACAGAGATAATACCTGCGAGGCATGAGGAAAGTTAAGGGGAGGTTGGAGCATGCAATTACCCCTTCATGCAAAAAAAACCTAAACACCCTGGAGGTGCGAGCAGAGATTATATCTGGTAAGTACTAGGGCAGCCTCCTCTTCCAGAACCAAGGGATATTGACCATCCCCTACTGGAATTTACCATCCAACGCAGGGTGTCAAAGGCCTGCAGCAAGGCAACAGCCCTGGACTTCAGGTGGGCAGATTTCAATGAGGTGAGGAGACTAGTGGGGGAGGCATTGAGGTCCCAGAGGGGTGGGGAGTTGGGAGTCCAAGAAGAGTGGTTGTTCTTTAAGGAAACAATCCTCCAAGCCCAAAGTGTGACAATCCCCATGTGGATCAAAGGGGGCAAGAGTGTTCAAAAGTGTCCATGGCTCACCAAAAGCATCCACAAACACCTCAAAGCCAAAAAGGAAGCATTCACCCAATGGAAGGGAGGGGCCATCACCAAGGAGGTTTATACTTCTTTGGCTCAAGATTGTAGGGGGGCTATTAGGAAAGCTGAGGCAGAGATGGAACTGGGACTAGCTACCCAGATCAAAGATAACAAGAAGTCCTTTTTTAAATACAAAGAGGGTAAGAAGGTACCAAATAATGTGGGGACTCTGCAGGACATGCTTGGTAATCTGATGGTAACACCAAATGACAAAGCCAATCTCTTCAACAGATTCTTTGCTTCCACTTCCATTTTTCTGAGCAGGGACAGGGACATCCCTCGCACTGGGATTTGGGATGGACCCAGGGGAGGCACAGCCAGGCCAAGGGTCAGTGAGGACCTAGCCAGGGAACTTCTGGAAGAACTAGATGTGTTCAAATCAGCAGGTCCTGAAGATCTCCACCCCAGAGTGCTTAGGGAATTGATAGAGGTCATTGCAGGACCCAGGCACAGCTTTACGAGCACTTGTGGTACTCTGGTGAGGTGCCCAATGACTGGAAAAGGGCCAATGTGGTCCCCATTTTCCAAAAAGAGAGGAAAGAGGGCCCAGGAAACTATTGGTCCATAAGTCTTACCTCAATCCAAGGGAAGCTCTTTGAGAAAATTATCCAAAGGCACATCTGCAAGGGACCAACAGGAGAGTTTATGCTGAGGAGGCAATCAGCATGGGTTCTTTAGAGGCAGGTCCTGTCAGACCAACCTAGTAGCCTTCTATGACCAGGTCACAAAAGCCTTGGATTCAGTTGTCATGGTGAATGTAGCCTTCCTGGACTTTAGGAAGGACTTCAATACTATTTCTTACCCCATCCTCATAAAAAAAAAAATTAGGTGTCTTTGGTGTCAATGCCTATACAGTCAGATGGATCACAAATTGGCTGGAGGGCCATCCAATGGTGGTGGACAGGTCATTTTTGACCTGAAGAGATGTGGGCAGTGGGGTTCCCCAGGGCTCAGTCCTCGGGCCCACACTGCTCAATATCTTCATCAGCAATTTGGACGGGGGTGAAAAGCACCTTGTTCAAGTTCGCAGATGACATTAAGATGTGGGGTGAAGTGCTCACAGTAGACGAGAAGAACAGGCTACAACTAGACCTTGACAGGTTACAGAGGTGGGCAGATGAGAGTAGGATGGGTTTCAATACAGACAAGTGAAAGGTACTGCATCTGGGGATGAAGAACCAGCAGCATACCTACAGGCTGGGGAAGTCCCTTCTCATCAGCACAGAGGCAGAGAAGGATCTTAGTGTCATTATTGATTCCAAGATGAACATGGGCCGCCAATGTGGGAACGCAGTCAGGAAGGTTAACTGTACTTTGTCATGCATCCATAGATACATCATGAGGAGGTCTAAGGAGGTGGTCCTCCCCCTATACACAACATTGGTCAGATCACAGTCAGAGTACTACATCCAGTCTGGGTGAGGGACTTCATGAGGGATGTGGACAGTATCGAGAGGGTCCAGAGGAGGGCCACTCACATGATCAGGGGTCAGCAAGGCAGGCCTTATGAGTGAAGGCTATGGGACCTGAAACTGTTCAGCCTCCACAAAAGAAGGCTGAGAAGGGATCTGGTGGCCAACTATAAACTTGCCAAGAGGGACCAGGCAGGCAATGGGAGAGTCCCTGTTCCCCCAAGCACTACTGGGGGTAACAAGGAACAACAGCTATAAATAGACAGAGTAGATTTAGTCTAGATATCAGGAGGCACTACTTCGCTGTCAGGGTAGCTAGGAGCTGGAACTGACTTTCAAGGGAAGTGATGCTCACCCCTATTCTGGGGGTGTTCAGAAGGCGGCTAGACAGCCACCTAGCTGGGGTGATTTGACCCCAGCATCTTTTCCTGCCCATGGTAGAGGGTCACACTAGATGATCTGCTCAGGTCCTGTCTGACCCTACCAACTATGAAACAACTATGAAACTATGGCGGGCAAGCAAAAGGGAGCTTGTTCCAGAAGAAAAGGAAAGTATAAAAGGGACTTTGATGGTGCCCTTCACAGGCTTTTCAAATGGCACTGAGGATGGCACCCTGTTACAAACCCCTTGTCCATATATTCAGTAATGGGCTAAGCAGAGCCTAAGATAGCTAAATAAATTACTAGACTTATTTAGATTTGGAGCTTCTGTTTTCTCCTCTATACATTTTCTACCATTTGTGTGTATAAATTTAGGGGATCAGTAATAAGTCTCCTACTACTGAAACAAGTTTGCCCTTAGAAATGCTAGCAGTTCAGACTTGTTTTTCTATAGATTTCTGATACCTTAGTACCTGAAACATGTGGGATTCAACCCATGATTGGGTGGTAAACATTAAGGGATTTCAGTGAGCCCCACTGTCTCCAGATTTGTGTTACGCAAAAAACTGGGCATGGATATGAAGAAAATTCATTTGCAAGAATGTGATTTTTTTTTAAGACCAGGTATGATCTCATCAGTCACTGCCATATATACATCATTAGTAGAGTACTCATCATATGAGAACATGAAAAAATATGGTAGGAATGTTTTGTAAAAATCTTTGTTGATTCGTTACTTAACATAGTATTTACATTCCATCATTCACATAATAACTCTTAATGCATTGAAGAAATAAATATAACTAAATATTATGTCAGGCTAATTAGGAACTGGGAAATATTTTATGATCTAAATAAATAGTTAAGATATACATTATGGAAATATTATAAAAGGATGACACTTTTAGAGGAAAAAATAGAAAAAGAACTCTGTAAATACACAATAAAATCTGATGAGAGGTTATTTACATGACAGTACATGAAATTAAAATGCCTATCAGCACAGGTAGAAGAAATGATCCACTGGAAAGTCAAAAGGTATTTCCAAATATACAGTCTTATAACCTTTACTCATATTGAATATACCTTACTCTTGTTGGCGGTTTCGATTACATTAATGAGAGTATAGTATAGAAAAGGGCTGCAATACTATGGCCAAAATCTACTTTCTCTACCAATGCTAAAAAAGATATACTTGCCTCATAATACAGCAGAACCTCTACTGTACAAAATAAACCACAAAAGAAATTCCTTTTGTAAACCAGATTCAAAATTTCAGCCCTCACTACTGCCCTCTGTGTGACTAGTCAAACCTATCTCTGGGACTGCTGTATCCAATGAGATTGTAATATCCGTTTGGAAACAATAGGCCTGCAAAAAGGCTGGAAGCAGACTTAAGAGTCCAGAACACAGAGTTTTCTCAAGGAGGGATTTGTGAATCTGGAACTCAGTCCTGAAAGTGACCAGGGTGATTGTCAACTCTGAGTTTTCATAGGAACATGCCAAACACATTCCTGTGATGCAACTATGGAAAGAATAGTTCAACCAAAAATGTTTGGGGGAATGGGGTTGGAGAATTATACTTAATAATTTAGTGAGGTGTTATATTATTATTTATTAGGTGGTAAGTGGTAAATAAATACCCAGATCCCAGAACCGGAGTGTTGGCTTGACTTATAAATAGTGTGAGCCAGTTATAAAATTCAGACCTGGTTCCAAACATTTCAAGATGCCTGGACTGTTCAGATCTGGAATTTTTCAATCAGTGTCCTCTCAAGTTGGGAGACATATAAAGTATTATATTCTTGTTACAGACCTGAAGAATACCACAGAAATACAGAAGTTGTCATATTCATCTGTTTTATTTGCATTTATTTTTGACTGTTGCAGCTGTGTTGAACATTATGCCAGTAAGAAAATTTAAATAAGAATATGAAAGAAAATAAAGTGTTCCAGAACTCCAAGGATTCTTGTGATATATAATAAATGTGATTTTTTTTTTTTTTTTTTTTTGCTTTTCTTCAGAAAGCCAAATGAACCCTTCTTTAATATGATGCAAAAGTTCTAAAGTAATTTGTGCATTCAGGAAGCCTTTGACCAAAATGTTATTTCTTTCTTTCTGTAACATCAGTCAAAATGATGTCTCAGAATGTGAACTGATAATATTGTTCCCCGAAATTACAGTTTTTAAGAAGTATCTCTTGACTGACATAGAATTGTAATGTGTCCCCAAGTTTTAGCAGTAAGGGAATAGGCTTCAGTACCTTTTGAAAATTCCTTTACCTGTATTTAGTAGAGGTGGATGGCAAGAGGTTTCCTGTCCTGTGAGTTCTGAGGTTTTTCTTTTTTCCTCCCCTTAGGAAAAAAAAAGCCAATAAACTTATCCACCCTGGTTATTTTTGTTTTTCAGTCAAATCATTTATTAATTTAAAATGTTTCACTTAAATTCCAGTTTTTAAATTTTTAACCTTATTCTAACAAAAACAATAGCTAACACTTAAAGTAGTTGGAGTGTTGTAGCTATGGTGACCCAGGAATTATTTTCACTAAAAAGTTAGTTGTTTCGAAAATTTTAAGTAGTTGACATATTTAGGAAACTATGAATTGATTTTGGCAATGGATTTTATGCACTCAAGTTTGAAACCTTTTGGTCAGGATTTTTTTCCCGCTTTTTCTTTTATTGCCATCCTTTCCAACCAAGCTAGATAGATTTTGTGACATTGTGCTATTATTATCATATTAAGAAATTAGATCATCATAAACTTTGAACAGGGGAAGGCAATTATTTCAGGCAGAGAACCACTTAACAAGTTTTGGCAAGTTGTTGAGGGCCACATGTGTATCCCCACCACCTGACAGGTGCCCCTCCCCTGGTCACCATCTTGTGCCTCCCACACCACACACCCACCCACACATTCTGTGACTCCCTCACTACACACACATGCGCGCGCACACACACACACACGCTCTCTCTCTCTCTCTCCCCGCCCCCATTGCTTTCTCCATCTCTCTCCCTCATTGCACACACACACACACTCCTGCTCCCGCTCCTGACCCCAGGGTACCAGCACAGCATCATGCCCCTGCATTCCAGGGCCATGTGGTGCTTAAGCAGGCATGCAGGGAAAAGATGAGGCAGGCAGAGGCTTCTGTTTGGGGGTGGGGGTGGGGGTGGACCGGGGCCAGGCTGGCCTTGCTGCTGGCTCTTGCTGGCTTCCCCAGGGTGCTACTGCCCCTGGCTCCAATCATCTTTGACAGGCAACCAGAAGCAGGTAAATATTAATTTTCTAAATTTTTAGAGGCCCCACAGGCCAGATAGAATGGCCTGGTGGCTGGATCTAGCCCACAGGCTGTATTTTGCCAGCCCCTGCTTTAGAATGAGATGGGCTAATATATCTGAGAAACAAAAACATTTCAAATAAATTGTAGTCTTGTAAAAAAATGTTAGGAAAATTTAGTGTATAATCTTATGTTAAGACTAGCAGCAATAGCAAAATGTAAGATTCCACAATAGAAGATAAATTAAGTCAGTGGTATTCAAATTATTGTGAAGATGTTTTTAAATAGATCAGCCCAGTGCGCAGCAGCAGTCAAAAAAAAAAAGCAAATGGAACTATATTTCCAGGCCACTATATGAACAGGATACTGGTTTAGATGGATCTTGATCTGGCCCAAAATGGCAGTTGTTCTTATGTTCATTCCCCTGCCCTTTGTGCAAATTTGTGAGCCCTTTATTGCAATATAGCATTTTGATTGGGTAATTAATTGGACAAATGTCTAAATGGTAGTAAATGCAACAAATATTGTAGAATTAATAAAGAAGCATAAATGAAAAGAAGGGATTTCATTCCAAAGCATAGTCTCCATATAATTTGTACATAACGTCATAAAAACTTCAGAACCAGCTCATCCTTGCACAATATAAAAAAGTCATAGGATCAAAGGAAAGTAGGGATGGAAGGGACCTCACAAGGACATCTAGTCCAACTCAAGGCAGAATCATCACTGACTAAAACATCCCAGCCAAGGATCTTTTTAACCTGCTCTTGAAAATTTCCAAGCATGGAAATTCCAGTTTCTCTAGATGTCTTGTTCTAATTGCTTACCACCCTCATAGTCAGAAAGTTCCTCCTTATCTCCAACCTAAACTTCTCCCACTACAGCTTGAAGCCATTGCTCCTAGTCCTATTCTCTATAGTCACAGATAAAAAGCCATCTCCATCATCTCCGTAATCACCCTTCAAGTATTTGAAGTCTTACCAGATCCCTCCTCTCTTCTGCTCTCTAGACTAAATAACCCTAGTTCCTTTGTTGCAGTAATATAAAATTTCAGATATGGGATCCTACATGGCTAAGGATTCTTTCATCAGGTCTGAGTGAGCTCAATGTTTGGAAGGTGAAGTTAAAATTTTGTATCTTATTGTTAGTACACCTAAGTGAAAAAATAACTAACAATAATAATCCACACAAGGGTTTCACTGTTTTATTTCCTTGCAAATACTATGAGTGAATGTAAAGCTCACCAGCGTCCTATAAAGTGCAACCTAGTAGAACACAAGTATTGATGTTTGTCAGTGTGAGGAGTTCTTCTTATAAACATTTAGGAAGTTATCCCCAAATTTTCAAGTAGTATTTCCTACACAGGCATAACATTACTCAGGCACCAGTCCCCTGACAATGTAAATACTCATCTTCCCTTTGCCTCCCCTGAAACCCAACTCGAGTTCTTCCTGTTTAGAGAGAAAGTAGCTAATACCTAAATTAAGATAGGACTGGTTCTGGGTTACAAAATGGCATGAAGCTAGATTGCAAAGGTTGACTTTAGGAGTAACTGCAGTAACTATGCCATGTCTCAAAATTCATGAAATTCAAGAAATTGATATCTGTGGGGTTGTATCTATCTCCTAGTCAGTAACTGGAGTGGCTTGAGCTAAACATAGGGACAGAAAGTGGTATCAATCATCTGTTAAGAGGCCATTGACTTAACATGTAGTCCTTACATTGACCATTGACTTACATGTGTGCATAGCTGCAAGTAAATTGGACCAGAACATGGTAACTTGTATCTGATTATTTTGCACCTAGGAATTGAGATTTGTTGTTCATTTTTTTCCAAAACATTTGAAAACTGTATAATTTTAGAAGCTCCAGTATTTTATCATAATTGTGACAAAGATTCCAGAAGATTCAGGTTGTCACTCTTTGTAGTGCTGTTGAATGATATAACCAGTTTGCAATATCTCATTCTGAAATCATTTTCATCATTATAATACATATTCATTCTATTTATATCAAAATTATTTTCTCTTGTGATTAAGTAATATGTTCTTCATAGATGTCATTGAACATTTTTCTTCTGTAACGTGGGAAGTCGCTTTAAATTTATATTTACATCATGTTGTCATCGTAGTTATCGGTTGTAATGAAGACCCAAGCAACGTTATTTTGGTTTTGTCACAAAGTAGCCCTGGAGTTGAATTGATTTGCTGCCCTTCTTTGATACCATAGCACAATCTACTTTTCTATTCAAAACATTTACTGTATACCATGATTTTCCATGACAATACAGAGACACAGCCTATTTGTAAACATGAAACAATGGAATAATTTAACTTGGGCCCTTGGAATTAATATAAAAGATTGTATGAAAAAGAATTCTGTATTACCATGTCCAGAACCTGTATAAAACTAAAAAAACCTGTATTAAAATCATGTTAATGTGGAAATTCTCTCCCCCGCTGAGAGCTTGGACCTCAGGATTTAGCTTATGCAATGTTATTTCTTTAACTTGTTTTGATCTGTGTGTGTGTTAACACACTGAACTGTGAAGTACGAATAAAAATGACTCGTTAGCATTTTATTGATCATTGAGCAACCCCAAGTGAATTTTTTTCACATGGCGGAAGGGGAGTTTATCATGGCCTCTTAAATAATAACATGAGACTGGCTCCTGGAAGTCCTTGTGCTTAAAAAGCCAGACCAAATTCTTATACAGAAGACCTTACATTGTCTGATAGTAGGAAAAAAAACCTTCAGTGAAATCTCTAAGTCTTGAATATTGAGTGAGGAAAGAAAGCAAGTGGCATCACTAAATCTAAGACAAAGGTATTCCATCACTAAGGCTACTAGAAAGATCTTTTACTTCTTGCAAAAGAGCCTTGTCCTAGCAATTCCAGCTCAGTTTCAGGTGGCAATAAGGGGCCTTGCTTTTATATGGCAATTTTTAGTCACAGCTCCCAAAATGTTTGTTCCAACAATAGGCAAAGACAAAAGTTATGTTTTTCATGTGATTGCCCCTTGAAAGCATGCTACAGTTGTGCTGTGACATACATGCATGGGTGCAGCGCACTTTTAAAGTAGCCAATAGTGAGACAAATTAACCTTCATCAAATGAGCTATCAGATGAAAGCACTCCGTTCAGAGTGCCTTAAATAATTAATGCTGCGTGTAGACGAAACAAGGGGCATGTGTGCACAACACTGTAAAACAGATGCTTTTGCACTGCTTTAATGGTGTTGGTGTTTGTACACCTCAGCAGTGTATTGCGCATTAATTCCAGCCACTGTCAGAAATTCGGTAGTGTAATGTACCTTTAATGACTCTGAGTTTAAGTTTTTTGCCCCTACAGCCATGGAGTACAGCACCAGGCTCTGTGCAGCTCTGCAGGAAGTCCTGCAGGCAGCAGCCTGGGAAACCAGACTTTTTCCAAGAAAAGTGGCAAGCCTGAATGTCTTCCCCCTCCCCCCCAGAGCATGCCTGCCTGCCTGAGCTGTGCAGGGGCCTGGCACTTCCCTCTGTGGCTGCATTGCCCCCTGGGACCTCCTGAGCCAGGTGCCTGTGGATGAGTGCCACCTTGGGAGGGGCTGCTGCTGCCACAGAGGGAAGCACCAGCTCCCTCCCTATAACCCAGGGACCACTCTGCCCTGTGGCAGCTCCCCTTCCCTCCCCACCACTGGAAAGGCAGGTAAATGTAAGATGTATGCATGACACAGGGGTTTACTTCACCCTAAATTGAAGCAGTGATTTAAAAAAAACACTGCTTCAATTTAGGGCCCCCATTTTCTCTACACATACCCTTATGTTCCCTAGGGTTAATTTGTGGCACAATTGGGGCTGGATTGATACAGCCAGTCCTGCCCCCAGAGCTGTCAGCAGGAAGGGAGGAGGGAGGGAGGGAGGGAGGTGAGCAAGCTGTTAGCTGGGATTTGCCTGGCCTGAGCTGGAAGGGAGGTGGGTGGATCGGAGCCACCCCCACTTCACTGCTCCCCCACGCAGCCCTCTGCCCACAAGCTCAGGCTGGACAAATCCCAGCTGGCACCTCATTCCCTTCCCCCATCCTTTCCTACTGATGGTCCCAGGGCAGGTGGGAGGCTGGGAGAGAGGGGTAGTTCCTTGGCTGCAGGCACATTCCTCAGGTTCCTGCAGGCAGACTAAGTTACCTCCCCTCCCCCAACACAACCCTAATCAAGTGAGTGTCCCTGACACAATAGACCACCCCTCTGCATGATTGGCATTGTTCTAAATTTGTTATGTTCCACCTAATTAAGTTTTCCTACTTTGCAAATTCTCATTGGCTACTCTAAAAGTATAAAAGTCCGTTCAGTTTCCGCCCAAGTCGGAGCAGAGCACATTCTGACCACGTTGCAGGAAAGACCTCACAGAGCTCCGAGCACGTGGCAGAGTGACTTTGGCGTACTGATCGCCCACCAATGGCTCCCAACGTACCCCTTCCCTGCGCGCTTTTGTCCGTACACTTGTTGTGGTAACCTGAACTGTAACTATGCAAGTCAGCCTACAGCCTGTGTCGTGGCCACCAGCGGCCTAAGTAAAATCTATTTTAAAACCAATACGCTCTCCCGCCTCTCCATCACTAGCCCGCCTGACATCCGCTTATTAAACACCTCTTCTCTCGGTCAGCCCTGACTGGTCGGCTGGCCGAGGCACAGGTGAAGGTCTTTTGTGTCAAGAGGGCACTCTAACTCCTGGTGCTTTATGTAAAACACAGTGAATCAGAGTGGGGGTCTGTATATCTGTCAGTTCCCAGTATTTTATTCCTTTTGGATTATCAATCTATCCATTTATCAATTAAATCAGTTTTATCTTTATGCATGTGACGGGCTAGCCGGCAGTGACCTAGCCCAGGGGTTTTGAAAGGGCAAAAGATGACTGGAGGACTTGGGATCCCATTTCCTTACCAATCAGGCCCCAGAGATTCACCCCTCATGTCCCCTGATTGGCCCCTTAGGTCACCAGGAGGGGGATAAATGGGGCAGCATGGCTGACTCAGGGCAGAGACCAGTGAGGGATCACAAGGAAGGAGATTCAAAGAGCTGAGCCAAGGGGTGGAAGCAGTTGCCCCAGAAGAGCCTGAAGGAGCAGGACCTGTAGGCAGCAGTTGGACCCTCAGTGGTACGGCATGTGGCTAGCAGGAGAGGCTTTCCGCTGGACTCGAGGATCCCCTACGAGAGGCTATGGCCAGCAGAAGAAGAGGCCACACTTTAGCAAGGATCTGAGCAGTGATCTGAGAGGTTCCCAACTCGGCTTCCAGCTCCTCCAGTCAGAGACCAGGCCACTCAGTGTGAGACTGGGACTCCAGGAAGATCAAGATCCCTAGCAGTTTGAAATAATACTAGCATTGGTAGCTGTGTGGCAGTGTTCTTATCCACCACATGAGTGATCCAACTTCCAAGTCCCAGCTTTGGTGACTTGGGGTGAGTGAACTAACAAAGAAAAATTCTTCTTGCAGTAGAAAGGGGCCATTGTGTTTTTTCCCATTCCAGGTACCTAAGCCCTATATTTCTTTGTCCTTTGACATTTTGTATTTTGTGCCTTTTATATTTCCCCAACCACTGTTGTTTGTTCTGCTGTTTTTTATATTTTGTTAACCCTGTCTTTTATCAATGATTGTAACTGTCTAACCTTTGTTGAATCCTGCTCTTTGGGGCCTTGTAGTGTCCACTGTACCCCCTGATTATGCCTGTTATGTTCCCAGTATTGTTCCCTCATTAAAAGGTACATGGTTAAGTCCCCACTGGTTGTCTGGCTCTTCTCTATAGGGGAAGGAGAGTCCCTAAACCTCCCACAGTGCTTGTGCACCTGCTTTGATCCCTTCAATTGGAGAGGGGGTACCTTTTGAAGTACCGCCCGGGTTACATGCACATCAAGACATTTCCCTACATTTTTAGCTGAAACCATTAGATTTGACATAAACTTTATGAACATTGTTCATAAGTTTTAGAATGAGATGGGCTAATGTATCTGAGAAACAAAAATATTTCAAATAACTTGCAGTCTTGTAAAAAAATGTTAGGAAAATTCAGCATATAATCTTACGCTAAGACTAGCAACAATAGCAAAATATAAGATGGAAGGGAACCAACTGTCTAGTCCCAACCCTAGGGTTTATATGGACCTAGGGCCCTACTTCCTCTGGCCAGCTGACCAGGTACAGGTGCAGCCAATTCCCTCATTAACCAGTTGTCATGGCAACCTGCACCTGAGTTCTTATCTGGTTCTCTGTGCTCTCTCCTTGGGCAATCTGTGCTCTAAGAGGAGTAGGCACCTTAGTACCCTGCAACAATCAGAAACAAAAGTGAACAAGGCATGCAGAATGGTGTACAATATAAACTTTCCATTGTAGTTTGTAGCAATGGAATTTTACCTCATCAATGAATGATAATCCAGAAGTACTAGATTTGTTTGCTGATATATATATTTCTCTCTCTCTCTCTCTCTCTCTCTCTCTCAGAGGATGATGACGACTGGATTTCCATTGCAATTGTAACAGTACTTTCCATGCTACTTAAGTAATACAGTGTAAGGATGTTTTTGCCAAGAGTAGACTTAATGGAAGAATTTCTTATCACCCTAATGCACCTGATTTACAAAAGACTAACAGAAGTTCTTGTTGGAAGTTTGTATCAGTGGAAGGGAATGGGTTTTGGCTTGCGTATTGCCTCAAGGGGTTTTCACAGTAATGAAAGTAGTAATTCATCTCCCAAGGCCTATAAGAACAAAAATGTTCATTTATGCAGATGGTATCTTATAAGCCTGCAAATTTCAGCCACAATGCACCTGCTCAAGATTTTAGGGCTTTGGGTAGAAATGTAATTTTAACCCTTTCTGGGGATTCAAAATAGATGAGAGATAAAACCCCAAACATACTTTTGCTTCGAAGATATGTATATAGCAAATATCAGAAAGCGATGTCTATTCTCTGTCATCCGATGATATTTAGCAAGGGCACTGGAATCTCTAGTCGGTCTAATATATAAGCTTTCTTCTTTTCCTTGGCCATTTTAAACTACAGGTGGACTGACTGGTTGCTACTGAATGCAAAGAAAAAGTCTCTGATGCCAAGATAGCATATACCTATGGCAGGCTGTATAGCCTGATTTACTGGATTAGATAGGAAGATGTTGACTACTGAAGTCTCATATTTGTTTAGTATGAATACTTTTGTGAAGAAGTCTCTTAAAATGTACAGGTTTGGGGGTTTATTTTTCCCCCTTCATTTTGTTACTTATGAATACT
The DNA here is from genome assembly GCA_030014935.1 of Caiman crocodilus. Taxonomy (NCBI): domain Eukaryota; kingdom Metazoa; phylum Chordata; order Crocodylia; family Alligatoridae; genus Caiman; species Caiman crocodilus. Next base: position 46,976,482 of record JAGPOW010000261.1, on the reverse strand, counting down.
TACAGCCATGGTGAGCTGGATGTCTGCCAGTTCTCCAAATCACAAAACTAGCAATATTTCACAAAGATTCCCATAGGAAAACTGCAGTGAACAGGAATACTGTTCCTATGATGTGGCCATAGCCCTACTGCATTTCCCAGAGCTCCAGAAGGTGAGGGCAAAAATAATGAAGGGCAAGGCAGAAATGGATTTGTGAAGCAAGATTACTCTGGCTTTGTGTGTGAAAAGATGGATGTTACTAAATATAATGAAATCCCATCATAACCCTTGAAAATACAAGAGTTAATCTTTTTATTTGTAAGACATAATAGCAATAAAATACACAAAACAGCTAACATACCTGGTAATCATAATTGTGTTCTTGGCCCTTATTCTGATTGGCTAGAATGGGGGAAACATGTTTTAAGCTACCTTGGTTCATTAGGCATGTAAGGATTAACTTCAGCTTCTCTTTCTTCCTATCATTTCCTTGTTATGTAACAACAGCTATTTTGATATTAACTTCAGCACTTATAATCCCTTGCTAAAATGCGTCTATCCATTTAACCTCCAAACTAGTTGTATCATGTGGTACCCATGATTTCTGTGTCTGCCCACTTGTGTTAACTGCTGCAGCCCAAGCCTTGCTTCAACCTAAATAAAAAAAGTTTAAAGAAGTAGAGAAGAAATAGAGTAAAGCCACAGGTCAGGCTTACCAGGATTTTGTCTATTACTTACATTTTACTAATCATCCCAGGGCTCAATAAAAACAGCTAAAGTATTATGCAGAAAGGTATAATTGACTTGCATGTTAGGGGTTGCTGATGCTAAATCCAGACCTTCATGAAGGAAACTGTTAGTTACAGTACTCAATCCTTTAGTAATTAGTTTAATTACTGAGGTTTCTTTGTATTACAGACCAGTTGCACAAAAAGATATTTGATCATAGAATCATAGGAAATTAGGGTTGGAAGGGATCTCAAGAGGTCATCTAGTCCTACCCCCAGCTCAAAACATGACCATCCCCAACTATCTCATCCCAACCAAGGCTTTGTCTATCTGGGTCTTAAAATCATTTAAGGATAGAAATTCCACCACTTCTCTAGGTAACCTGTTCTAGTGCTTAACTACCCTCCTAGTGAGAGTTTTTCCTCATATCTAACCCAGTGTTTCCCAACCTTGGGTCATGACCCAAATGAGGGTTGTGGAGGTAATGCCGGCAGTGCTGCACACAAAGGATGAGCTGCACTGTGTGCTGGAGCTCCCCAACCCTCACACCTTGGCTGCTATTACCACCACTGCACTCTGCTCCTAGCAGCGAGTCATGGCAAAAAAAGGTTGGGAACCACTGATATAACCTGACCTTCCCTTGCTGTAACTTGAGACCATTGCTCCTTGTTCTGTCATCTGCTACCACTGAGAACATTCTTGCTGTATTCTGCTTTTAGGTAGTTGAAAGCTGCTATTAAATCCCACCTCAGTCTTCAGACTAAATACATTCAATTCCCTCAGCCTCTCTTCATACACCATGTGTCCCAATCCTCTAACCATTGTCATTTTCCTCCACTGAATTCTCTCCAACTTACCCACGTCCTTTCTGTAGTGGGGGGCCCAAAACTGGATATAGTACTCCAGTTGTGGTCTTACCAGTGCCAAATAGAGGGGAATAATCACTTCCCTCAATCTGCTGGCAGCATTCCTACTAATGCAGTAAGCATGTTATTAGCCTTCTTCCCAACAAGGCTCATATTCAACTTATTGTCTAATGCAGCTATGGGGTCCTTTTCTGCAGAGCGGTTGCTTAGCCAGCCAGTGTCCACCTTGTACCTGTACAGAGGACTGTTCCACCCTGAGTGCAGGACTTTGTATTTCTCCTTATTGAAATTCAGATTTATTTTGATCCAGTTCTTCAAATTGTCAAGGTCTCTCTGAATCCTAGCCCCACACCCCAGCATATCTGCTACTTCCCACAGCTTGATGTTATCCACAAACATGCGGAAGGTGGACTCCATCCCATCTTCCAGGTCATTGATGAAGATACCAAGCAAAACTGGCCCCAGGACTGGCCCCTGGGGCACTCCATTTGATACTGGCTGCCATCTAGACACCAAGCCGTGGGAGACTATATCAAAAGCCTTGCTAAAATCAAAGTACATCATGTCTACTGCTCTTTCCACATCCACAAAGCTAGTTATCTCATCACAGAAGGCAATCACATTAGTCAGGCATGACTTGACCTTGGGGAATCCATGCTGACTGTTCCCAATCTCCTTCTCCTCCAAGTGCTTAGAAATGGATACCTTGAAAATGTACTCTATGATTTTTCTGGGGACTGAGGTGAGACAGATTGATCTGTAGTTTCCTGGATCCTCTTTCTTCCCTTTCTTCAAGAGGCACTATATTTACCCTTTTCTAATCATCCAGGACCTCTCCTGACCACCACAAGTCAAAGGTAATGGCCAGTCCAGTGGCTCTGCAATCACATCAGCCAACTCCCTCAGCACCCATGGGTGCATTGCATCCAGCCCCATGGACTTGTACATCTCCATCTTCTCTCAATACTCCCTAACCTGTTCCTTTGTCAATGTTGGCTCCAAATATTCACCTCAAACTGTTCTGCTAGGTGTTTCAGTCTGGGAGCTCACCTTTACCAGTTAAGAATGAGGTAAAAAAGGCACTGAGTACTTCAGCATTTCCACATGATCTGTCACTAGGATGCCTCCCTCATTCAGTAAAGGACCCATCCTTTCCCTAATCGTCCTCTTGTTCCTGATATAGTTAAAGAAACCCTTCTTGTTACCTTTCAATTCCTTTGCTAGATGAAACTCCAATTGTACTTTAGCTTTTCTGATTTCATCCCTGTGAGCCTCCCTAGTCTTTTGTCCAAGTTTATACTTGTAAACTTTCTCTTTGTGTTTTACCTCACTGAAGAGTTCCCTGCTAAGCCGAGATGGTCTTCTGTCATACTTGCTAGTCTTCCTGCATGTCAGAATAGTTTGTTCCTGAACCCTCAGTAATATTTCTTTAAAGTACAACCAGTTCTACTGGACTGCTTTCCCCCTCAGACTGGCCTCTCAGGGGATCCTGTATATAAATTCCCTGAGTGAGCCACAGTCTGATTTCCTGAAGTCCAGAGTCCATATTCTGCTGCTCTCCATCCTTCCGTTCCTTTCCTTAGGATCCTGAACTCAATCATCTCATGGTCACTGCTGCCCAAGTTGCCATCCACTTTTACATTCCCCACCATTTCCTGGATTGCCTCTACCCTGCTGTATTGCCCTCCCAGCAGATGTCAGGATGACTGAAGTCCTCCATGAAAGCCAGGGTCTGTGATCAGGGAACTTCTGCTGGTTGTTTGAACAAAGACTCATATACCTCATCATCCTGACCTGGTGGCCTATAGCAGACACGCACCACAACATTAACTTTATTGCTTTCTCATTTCCAGATTGTGAGGAGCGTCATGAGAATCAAACCAGAAGGAAAAGCACTTAGATTGGAAACAGAGTACAAATGGAACAGTAATCAAAGCAACGGACCTTAGCTAAGGCTTGAGGTAGTTGCTTATTTCAATTATAGAAAGGTTTAAGTAAAAAAGTTGCAACCATCTTTTGTAATAAGGTTAGCTATGACCTGTTTCAGGAAACTGAAATCTAGGTACATTTGTAAATAAATAATTACGTGAAAACCAGTAATCATCCACAATGGATGAACAGCAAGCAGATTTTGTCTGAACCCTATCCCTTGAAACACTGTTCTAAAGAAGACTGATATTTCATTTTTGTGAAGCAGTGGGTTACATATATATATATGTGACCCATTCCTTTTTCACAAATCTTGAGAAGCTATGTCCAGAGACTTCAGTTGTAGGCCATAATTTCATAACTGATTAAAATTATTGGATATTTTATTTCAACAATTGTGACAGCAGAGACAGAATTAAACTCAATGGGTTCTTTGCCTCGGTCTTCCTGAGGGGGGACCGGGACATCCCTCCCGTTGGAGGAATGTATACCCCCTCGGAAATTGCTGCTAGGCCGAGGG
>JAGPOW010000261.1:46959634-46972359 GCA_030014935.1 Caiman crocodilus | reverse complement strand
CAGCACTTGTTTCCTGCCATTGGCAGGGGGTCAGACTAGATGGCCTGCTCTAGGCCCCTTCTGACCCTAGTTACTATGAAACTATGAAACTATGAAACTCTGCTTTAAGATACAAAAGGGGTGTTTGAAAGTGAACCAGAACTTCTGTTTGGTTAACAACTAATAAAACAGAGTTCTGTGTTAGTCAGGAAGGGTCATATCCATTCCAGCAAAAATGGAAATCATACTTCACCATCATATGTCACTACTATCCAGTAGAGTAAATAGGAGGAGTGAGAAGGGCACCAACCCCAAGCAATGACTATTGAGGAGACACCAAAATCCCCCCTGACTCCAGCAATCTTTGTCATGATATACACAGACCTCTGTGAAACCAGTCCTGGATGCAATGCCACACCCAGCAGGTGTTTCTAGGGGGCAGGCAATGGTGGTCCCCTTTCCCCTTCCCCTTCCCAGAGCATCTTTTCCATAGCATGTACAGCCCTATGTGAAGTAACATATTTGATGGGGGGTAGAGCAAAAGGGGCCCTGGGAACATCTCCCAGGGAATGTAGCCATGGTCTCAGGGAGTTCCGCTGCTATAGCAGCAGTCAGTAGAAGCAGCCTGCACTCTGATACCAGTATGTCTGTACTTTAGAAAGATATAGCATACATAATCCAATAAAATAACACTTATAAGTACAACACACATGATAAGTCCACTTTAAAAGAATGCTTGATAGGATCATGGAATGATGTTGTTTCCCTGTGGGGCAGGCCAAATTTCAGGATCTCAATATTGTGCTGTTAGACAGGAGGATGTAACACAATTGCGCATATAGAAACACACAAATCAATTCAGTACATACACATGCACACTACCAGTGCAGGCACATACACATTCAAACCAGCCTAGGCACATGCATTCCTAACACCAATTCAAGCATATATACTATACACCCCAAAAGTTAGACATACATCACTAATTCATATATAATGCATACACTGCCATTTATATTTACACACACACAAACACATTCACACTAGCAACTCAGATACACACACACACAAAATAACTAGTCTAGGTTCATGCACACCTACCACTAGTTTAAGCCCATACACACTACACACACCAAATTTAGATGGAATCAGTTACCAGTTACCAACACCTGCACATCCAATACACATACATGGATTACTAATTCATATACCACACACACACAATGATATCTATATAGGTGTATACATATGTATTCACTAATTTACACACACACACAGGTGAGTTCCTAAATTGGGTGTTGTGATGTGTAAGTATGTATGTGCTTGGTGTACTTGGGATTCCTGGGGAAAGGTTAAGGTAAGAAAGTAGAAATGTAGGGAGTTAAAGTTACCAGGACTGGGATTAGAACCAGTAGACTACAGGGGCCTGGGCTGAAGAACTGAGGCTTGGGGCTAACTTTAGGTTAATTGATCTTAATTGTTTAAAAGACAATGCCCATAGCCTGCAAAGCAAAAAAAGCAGTGTTGGAACAGAGGCTGGGACTGGAGCCAGAGCTAAGGGGGAGTTGAAAAGGTGGGAGAGGGAAAATAAGACTAAGGGAAAGTGTGGGTGTTAAGGAGGGGCTCTGGATGTGGGGAGCCAGAGGATGGCTCTGGGGCAGCTAGAGAAGTTGCAGGAAGTGGCAGTAGGTGCTGGGAGCTAGAGAAAGGCTCTAGATGCTGGAGAAAACTGCAGGACAGCTACGAAGAGCTGGGAAGTTGCAGTGCCAGGGAGGAGATGACTACAGAAGGTGCAGGGGAGGCCTGAAAACAGAAAGATGGACAGCAGAATATCACAGGAAAAGCAGCAGAAGAGACTGAAAGGCAGCAGGAAAGCAGAGAAAGGCAGAACAAAGTCACAGGGAAAAGGCAGTAGGAATTGAGAGGAGGTCAGGAAACTAGTGGAGAGGGGTGGGATTGGAGCTGAGAGAGAGAGAGAGAGAATGAGGCTGGAATAATATGACCCAACCTGGGGTTGCAAATGGCAGTGGTTTTACTGAACAGGGGAGATGGTGATACAATGTCTTATTGGTTCCCTTGCGCGCGCGCACACACACACACACACACAAAATGGCAGCAGGAGTTACAAAGTCTTGGTGCAGGGGCTGAAGTCCACTGAAGTCCAGGAAGAGAGGGAGAGACAGAAAGAGAGAGCGAGTCCAAATTGTAAGAGAAGGTGTGCAGGTAATATCTACCTATCCAGGCTGGAAAGGGTTCCTTGTCCAGTAGGTGTTGTCCAGAGCGGGGTCACCAGCAGGGCCTCTGGGTGGATAGGTGGTGTGGTATGGTGCTGGTCCAGATGAAGAGGGTGTCCCACTGGGTCTGTCTTCACTGCCCCTTCTTATGGGGCAGACCTTGTGTGACTTTGTGACAGGAGGCATAACCAGGCAATGGTCAGCCCCTGCTGTACTGAGCATGTGTGCTCCATGCAGGGATCTGCAGTTTCGGATGTCTGTAATGGTGAGAGTTGCTGGTTCTGCAGGGTCTTTTGTCTTTCAAATGCATGTCTTGTCTCAGTTCCTGGGCGAGGTCCATGGTTCCTGGATGAATCAATGCGAGGTTATGGCTCAGTTGTTACAGGCCATTCACCATTGTATTTCAATCGTTCCCAATCATTCTCATTCATCGGGGAACTAATTTACATGGGAAGGGTACAATGAATCATATTGTTACAACATGGGATGCCCAGACAGAGGACATAAGATGGAGGCTTGAAACATAAAATGGAAACTTGACATGACTTTGGTTCACTTACAAACACAGGCCTAAACCATACAACATCCATATGAAACAATAAAAATCAATACAAAAATTATAATAATACAATATACAATAGTAAAAATCAATACAAACCTAATAATAATACAATATAAAACAGTGGATATCCAAAACCAAAAACTTACTACCAAAAAAAATGTTTAAAGCTTATCCTAAGTCTGAGCTCACTTATACTTATCTATAGGGAATAGAGAGGGAGAGAAAAAGTCAGAAATGGTTGGGGAAGGGGAGTGAGAATGTATTTTAAAATAAATAATAAAAAAAAACTGGGGGGTTTGCTACAAGGTGACTTAGAACCTGTCCTATCTAAAGATATCTTATTTTCCCCAAATGCCTGGTTGTATTTAGCTTGGATACACTTCTGCTATGCTGTATGGCATATTTATGGAATATAAACAAGGATATTAAAATTGGGTCTTTATAGTGTAGCATCAGTATTAGAATGGTAAGAGAGAAATTGAAAATCAAAGCACTTTTCTTTCTTGTCTCTCTTTCCCCAACTCTTCCATTTCCTGATCTGGATTCATGTCTTATTTGAGTTTGGACACTTTGCCCTGCAACAGAATATGGACAAATTTTTGTTGTGCTGGGCCATCAGCTTGTCACTTGGTAAGATGGAAGATAAATGGCTCGTCCTAACTGTGTAGCCTCATGAAGGGTGTTGGGCGAGAGCAGATTTCAATCTCTGGCAATAACAGGGGTTTTGTTACTAACAAGTGTTTCATGCTTGGCACCTTGTGGGCCACACACTTTTGTATTTTCACTTTTTGTTTTTAACTTTTTTATAATAATGTTTTCAGAAGTCAAAAAAAGAATGTCTCTTTCCCTCTGCATCTCTCTAGTTTCTGTCCCACACTCCTATGAGAGACTGATTTAGTACTGAAAAGCATGATGGCAAGCATGATGCAGGATCTGTTCCTTGAGAAGACTAGATATTAGAAGAAATTTGATTCAGTTTTTTCTTCAGTAAAAGTATTCTGATAAAATAGTTTCCATGGTAACTTCAACTTTTCTTTATGATAGACTTATTCTTCTTCCTGCTGAATTCATTTGTTGATTTTTCATTGGCTTCATACAATCAATATTAGGTCCACCAGGTGGTAAGGGTATTGTTACTTTTGCTTGTCTCTTGAGTGATCTACTCTAAATGTGTGTATATTTATCCCAACTACAGACTTCTTTTTGAAAACAAACATCTGTGGATTCTATCAAATATACTTTGATTTTTTTGTAGTCTTACATGGCTTCTAAAATATATTATTCTTTAACCTGCCTGTTAAAGAAAGGAAGGTTAGGAAGGTACATAATGAAAAATATTTTAGCATTGCAATTATTCAAACATACTTAATTGTTGACAAAGTGTCACCGTGACTTAGGTTTCAGCGAGCAAGTGTAATGGGTAAGGAGGTGTAGGCATTGTGGGGACAAGTATCAGGAGGTCAGGGAGCAGGCACTATGGTGGAGGGCAGGTGATAGAGTGTGCAGGCAGCTGGGGGGGCAAGTGCTGTGGGGGGGCAGGCAGCAGGGGGCAAGGTGTGAGTCATGGAAGGGGCAAGGGTCATTTTGCTTAACTCCCCTACTGCCTTCCCCCACTGCCTGCCTCACCACTACCTGTCCTGGATGTGGGTGAATATGGTAATTTATTGTGATTCACTTCTTCAATAAAAAGGGTAAGAAGAATTAGCAGATTATCTTTCCAAAAACAGGACAATAAAAATATACTGTGCTTTATGTGAATGGACTTTCCCTACATTTGACTACATAGATAATCAAACAAAATAATTTTAGATGAAACTACAGTTGCCAGCCCAAAAGTATATTGGATATGACCAAGTTCCTGCATTTCTAATTATTTGAAAATCTTTGAAAAGGCCACTGATACCAGATTCAGTTTGCTTAATGCCTAGCTCCAACCTCCCATACACTGAGCCAAGAAATTTTTAAGCCAACAACATATGCTCCAGTTAAAATATCCCAAATAATCCATAAAATCATAATTTGTATAACATCCCTATAGGGCTTGATTTTCAGTAGGGCTGCATGAAGATTCAGTCCCTGATTCAATTTCATGGAGATTGAGCCTGTTTCTATGGCTGAATCTCTGAATCTGAATTGAATCAGGAGATCTTTTAATCTCTCCAAATCGAATCGGAACCCTCTGAATCAATTCAGAAAGATTCAGCAGTGCTTCATCTGCCCCAGCATCACAGCTGTCCTTGGTACATTGAGGTATGTAGAAAAAAACATTTCAAGCTGTGTCTATGGCCGAATCACTGATTCTCCAAATCAGCATCGAATCTTCAGATTTGGATTAGGCTAAATTGAATAGGGGACAGTAAACCGAATCAACAAATCGAATCACTGTCCCTGATTTGGGCTGAATTCAAATCCAAATCAAATATGGCCCATTTCTCACACTCCTAGTTTTCAGAGATGCCAGAGCTTCCACTGATACCAAATGTAATTCTGTATCCTCAACACTTCTAAAAGATTAGTCTTTTTATTTCCAACAGCAGCCCCAATTCAGGCTACTTACTTTCCAGTCAACATATTTTTCAGTGTGAAATAATTGCTGAGTCATATACATACACATCCAGTAGCAAACCCATACAACCACAATAGCATGAGAAGAGGCTCACAGTCAACAGCTAACCAATTGTGTGATCAAGTTAGGTACCTATGGAGACCTGGGCCAATCATTAAGAATCTGTGTTTGAGGTATATCCTACTTCAGGCCCTTGAGCTTTCCTATGTGAGCAGCAAAGACCATGATGCCCATCTCACTGTGGGTTGTGTTTCTTCCTGATCAAAAGGAAAGATGATACCACAAATTCAAAATATGGATGAGAACATTGATACAAACACTGACATTCCAAATAAACATGGAAGGAGCAAGGATAGTGTCTTCTACAAGAACAGGGGCGAAGAGTGGAATCAGTAGTGAACAATTGTGAACTAATGACATTTAACATCTAACATTTTACTCATATTTGTGCTGCAGACTAGAAACAGGTTCTGTATGCATAATCAGGAAAGCTCATAATGGCCAATATTTATCTGCAGCTGGCAGTGGATCAGCACCTAATTATTGCACTCTATAAATATAAGAGAGTTTAGAGAAACAAGGAGCCATCATACCTGGAGCAGAATGAATTACACACGTCTATTCCCCAGAAAGAGTGCTCTGTGTGTACTCGGCAGCACTACTTTAATTTGATGAATTTATTCAGTCTTGAAATTCTCAAATAAAATTTCATGCAGCCACCCCTTCTCTACTAATGGCTGACCAGCTTCACTGTCTCTTCAATGACAGTTTCCCCAGCACATAGAGCAAAGGCCCTGAAAAAAGGCAATGAAGAACAGAGATAAAGTTTGTTCCCAAAAACACCATCTTTCAAGCGGTATCTGACAACTCTCTCAGATTTAATGCAAGTGACAAGGTGGAATTCTCTATACCTGAGAGACTTACATTATCTAAGGCTTCTCAGTTTGTGCCCAAAAATGACAATGTTAAGCAAGCAGAAAAGCCTTGTGTTATTTTGAATTCTGTTATAAATATAGTACAAAATACAAGTGGGGGTGGGTGGGGAGGATGGAAGAAGATCACAGAATCTTGCTTTAGTTGACAAATTCCTTGTATTTAAATGGACTCTTTGCTTCAGAGGACCCTTGGCACATTTTAAATCAGGTCCCCACTAGACACAAGCTCAGGATCAGAGGGTACTAGGCTTTCCTTTTACAGATACTAATAAGATGTTCTAGAGAGGGAACTTATCCTACATATTTTAAATTGTCCAGTGGCAAGGAGACTGTGACCAGCGAGGAACTTCAGGATGGATTCATTTTTAATAGGTTTGAATACATTAGTTTGTAATAGAAATAGTTTACACTCATAATACTGTAGTAAAAAGGTAAAGTTGAATTTTCGAGGTTGAACCTTGCACTATTATTATACAGGAAGAATTTATGAACACATAATATTTGGTTTAGGATTAAATAGATTTTTACCAAGTGTTTCCACAAGCTTTTGTCTATTGTATACTTGAGAGTCACTTGCAATGAAGCAAACAATGCAACCAGCAAAGCAATTCCACAGTCCTGTATTATATCAAGAAAATGACAATCAGATGATGTCAACTATACAGTAGGAAGATAAAAATAACAAAAAATGTAGTAGTTGTTATTGATAGTAACCATCATGTTTCTAGTTAACACTGATATTTATGACGTAGTATATAAAGTTGTCTTTCCCCTCCCCTGACATTAGCTTAATATTTGCTGCCTCTGTATTCTACAACATGATTTCAAGTTGTGGCAAAATGCGTTTCTATTCATATATTCCTTTCTCTTCTACAGCCTATCTGTTCATCTGTTCAAAAAAGGGAGTATATATTTTTAGTTTATAATAATACTGATAGTCGGTTGCAATGCAGCTCAGAAAGAATACTATAAAAAACAGCTGAAACAAGTAAGTTTCAGTGATAGTTTTTGTACAAAAGAATAATAAAATGGGGGAAAAATAAAATCAGAAAAAATGAATTAGTCTGAACATAGTCAAACCAAATATTATTGATAGTACAAACATGATGCTAGAAACTCAAATTATTGATGGTTTCTAAGACTGTAATTAGAACATAACTGTTCACATAATTTGTGCCAACAAGTAAATCTGTACACTCTAAATATGATGCTCGTTTGTCACAACAGAATAACATTTCCACCCCCTGTCAACACCTTGTAATTGTCAGCATATATGAAGCATTCTATGTGATTACTATCTTATATGAAAATGCCTTTCATTATACAAAATCACATAGAGTAATTTTATTACAACCATTTCAAGATAACATTTATTTCACATCAGCAAAGAATAAAGCAGTTTAATTTTGAAATAAACTATACATTTTTTTTTACATTTCTTCTTTATACATATATTTAAAACAGTGAATTGATATGTGCATGCAAAACAGAGTTTACATCAATAAAATCTCTATGAAAGGATCAAGGAAGTCCAGTCCTACAGATATTCATACAATCTTCATACAAGCAGTGCTATTGGTTTCAAAGAGCTGATTCTTGCATGTATGACTCACATGAGTAAGGGCTTGTGAAAACAGTTCTACACTCAGCAAATGTCCCTTTTGGCCCCACAAGGCACATCAAGCTGTGTTAAGATCTTCTAAAATATAGATGGTTATTATTTCTATAAAGCTGAAAATGCACTTGCTGCTTCATCAATATGTAAGATAAGTTCCCTGCCTTTAAAAGAGCTCACAATTGCAGAAGAAAAATACTGATAAATGCAGGGGGAGAGGGCCAATATAAAAGCAAATGCATATGATGATAGGCATGCTTTATTCATCCTGCATTTTTATGGGTCCTATTTCTTTGAAAGGGATGACTTGGACTGAGGATTTTATGCAATTAGTGAATTCCAGGGAGGAATTTTGAAGAAGAAAAAGCAAAAGCACAGTAGAGCTGTTTAGAAAGAGTGGCTGGCATAGGTAGTAGCATGTGAGAATGCATAGAAGCAGCAGCCTGAAGGAAAGGTATGCCCTTTGGAATGGGACACAGAAGACAGGCAGGCAGGCAGACAGACATCCTGCTAGGAGACAGATTGTAAATAACACTGAATATGAGACCAAAAGACTTCAGTTTGATGTGAAAGGCAAGAAGTTAGAAAAGTAATTTGCCATATTTTAGAAGTATTTGTGAGGAGAAATGGGGCAAGGAGCAGAGATCAGAAAACAGGATGTAGTATAAAAGCCCCAAGGGACACAGATGGAGGAATCAGTAAAGCAAACAGAGAAGGAATGTGGTGGAGGTAAACTGTGAACCAAAAAACAGGTGGTCTCAGAATCTTGGGAAGGAAAGTGTCCCTACTGGGAGGGAATGAAAAGCTTTAAGATATGCACTAGTCATATCTAAAAAGGTAAAGATGTAAATGAGGCTTTACCCAGGCCAAAAAAAAAACCCCATAATAGATAACTGAGTAAAAAAGTCCACAGGTACTAAAAAGCTAATTCTGATTAATCTAACTGTATCCATCTATAACTCATTACCATGGTGCCTGAATATGTTAAGTGGTGTTTATATTCTTTTCTGTGTTTTAAACAAAGACTTGAGCTGTCTCTTTCCCCTCTTCCCGAGGCAGGTAGTTTTCATGTGCTTTCTACAGTGCCTCTCAAGAGTATCTGAAGCTCCTGGAATTGGAACCTGTATAAATGATAATGAAAAAGGTTCTGCAATCTGGTTGAATTGTCTCTGAATCAGTTGGCTGAAATGTGAAGCTAACATGCATGGGAAATGCACCATTCTTGAGCCGACTTCTCTGTGGGCGTGGGTTTTTGGCACATCTGTTGGCTTCACAAGTAATTTTAGCTATTTATGCACAGATGAATACATCTTAGCAGAGCAGAAAAAATGAACAATGCATGTCTTTGCAGTGCGTTTCTCATTTGTGTGAATAAATTCAATGGATTCCTTTTGTAAATGTGTAATTCTTTAAGATTCTGTTTACTGTACCAAAATCTGTTCAACCCTTCAAGGCTGGGAAGACTGTGCAATACATTTCTGTACCCTGCCAGGTTATTTTGCCAAGTGTTCAGGGATGCAGAAGTGTGTTTTGTCTTATTATGGAGGAATGAAGAAAACAGAATGGAGTAAAAATTCAGGTGGACTTCTCTCCATTACCACGCATAAATCTTCCTCACTCAACTGGGCCATATTTTTTCTTGCAGTATCTCTGAAATGTTAAGTGTTTTCTTCATTGTCTAAAAATGAAACAGTGGTAATAACAATGTTTCATTATAATTGGGAAAAGTTAAATACTTTTTACAGTAAAAGAGAACTACCCATAATACAAAGGAAAACCACACTAACAAGAGAACAGCAAATGTGCAGAGCTCAGAGTAATACATGGCCACTTTCTCATAAGCATAGTGTTTTGAGACAGATAGTGGTTGACTAGTAAGAGGATATAGGTTGTAGCTGTGTTGAGCTACAAAGAAGGATTCTTCCCTTCAGCCTCCATACTTGATGTATATAGAGTACACAGTGCCCTTCCATAGGACATGTATGAATATTTAGTAAAGTGATCAATATACATGATACTATTAGTGCTCTTTTTACAATATGGAATTTGATCTCTAGGGGAAAATAACAGAACTATTTTAGTCTTTCATGTGCCATAAAAGTTAGAGTGAAGAAAGTAAGGGCTTGTAACAGGTTAGGTGTCCTGAGGGTCACTGTCATGCCCCCTGCAGGCCCCCTCATTCCTGGTAGGCTCTCCCTGTACTTTGTCTCCCTGGGTCTTGCCCTGCCTTCTCACCTGCAACATCTTGATAAAATCTTTATGAAAGGGAGGCTGTCCCCAGAGACTGGCCAGCCCACAATGTTCTCTCTCTTCCTGTGATTGACTCTCTTGACATTGTATGCCTTAAGGGCTTCTTGCATGGCCCCAATCTGCCCCTATACCATGCCTCAGGCCTCGCAGGTGTTTTGAATCACCAAGCAGGTGGGACACTTGTTGTTAAGTCTCCTGGCCACCTCAGGCCTTCCTTCTCTTGTTGGAGTGTCTGCCTTCCTGGCTTCTACCCCTCTACTCTGGCTGGTCCCTTAGCCAAGGTCCACTGTTTTAGGCCTGGCTTTTGGGCCCGAGCCCTACCTCTGTCCAGCTCTGGGCTCCTGGACCCCTGTGGTCTCCCAGTCAGCCCCTCTCTGGGCATAAACCTTGGGCCTGCCTTCTGTAGGGCCCAAGGCTTGGAACCCAGGCAAGAGCTCTAACCTAGAACAAAGGCCACTTCCTGACCAGCAGCTCTGCTTCTTGGCCCCAAGGGGCATTCCCATATTCCTGGGCCTGCAGAGCAGCTTACTTGTATTCTTGTGTTTTTCAAGGGCCCTGCTACCATATGTCCATTCCTCATGACTCCTGGGGCTAACCTCCCTGACTGGTACAGGCATGATGCTATTATAGGGCTCAGGGCTCAGGCTTATATACTGAGCCCTTTTCTGGTCATGTGACTCCACTCCTGCAGCAGTGGCAGCAGGGTGCAGATCCCCGCCCAGAGCGGCAGCCTGCCTCCACCTGCACACAAATCCAGGGGGCACATGCTCCCCAGGCCTCTGCTGGGGTGTCTGCAGTGGTGGGAGCCTCTGCATACTGCTGGATGAGGTGCCTGGGCTCCGACAGTCCTATGACTTGCCCCGGCCCAGGGACCTCATTCACCCTAGCTCCTGCCCCTGCCCCTGCCCCTGCCTCTGCCCCTGCCCCACTCCCTCACTCATCATGGGGGCCTTGATCTGCCCCCACCATGCCCTTTCCCCATTACAGGCTTACCTGCTATGATGGGCAGTGCTCTACATGGTGCCAGGCTGCTGCAGCTGCGTGTCTGTGTCTGGGCACACCCGTCCCTCCCATGCTGCAGCCATCCAGAGCCAACAGCCAGATTGCCCTGTGGCCCTCTGTACTGCCACTGGTGTCCTGCATTTGGGGTGTGGAGGCTAAGCCCCATTAGCCCCAGCCTTCTACTGCCTATGGAACAGTACCAGTGTTCTCTGTTACAGGGCTATGAAAAATTCATAGGATTTTTTGGCTGTATTTAAGCCCATTCATCAATAAGCATCTTAGAAATCCTCCAAAACCATAAGCACTGATATAGTATATTGATATTAAGCCAGAAGCCACATTCTGTATAAGTGGCACCATAGAAAACACTTACGCCAATGAAGCAACTGAAAACAAATAAGAGAATTTGAAAGAAGCTAGGATAAAACTATGCACTGTCCTCTGCCCCTACCCTCCCCACCACAGCAAAAGAGAAGAATGTGACAACTTAATGAATAAACACTATATTATATATTTCCTTCCTGAAGGAACTCAGGCAGGAGTCTTCAGTCTCCAGCCTATAGACCAGATCTACCCTTTGGCACCTAGTTACCTGGGCTGCAGGGCTCCCCAGGGTTCTGAGAGGTGGCCCAAAAGATCATGGCTCTGAGTACTAAATCAGGTGCTCAGATGTCCCCAGGTCTAAGCCTAACATGCTGGTCTACGGTGATGGAGATGATTGTGACACTGGGCCCCAGAGCCTGGTCACAACATCTAGGATCACAGCACAATCCAGCAGGGATTGTGGACCAAAACGTTGAGTGCTACTTAGCTAAGGCATACAAAAGATTCTAATTATCTGCCAGAGAAGAACCCCCATTTCATTAAGCACAATCAAAAGCAAAACTTCTTCAGTTGTCCGTCTTTTTTAGATCTTGATCCTGTGAGATGCAGAACTCCATTGCATCTTCTCAATGAACTGGGTAACAAAAAGACTATTCAGTCAGTCTCTCTCCTTTCCATCCCTGAATTGCTTCCTCATCAGGTAACTACTGTTGGATTTTCTTCTAGTATTTTGATGAAATGACAAAGTTGGTCATCAATTGTATGGTCATGTACTTAAGGCTCTGTCTCTCCTCTCTCTTTTTTTTTTGTTTGCATCTGACACAGCCACGGATGTCACTGTTTACTTGAATGCTGTTTACTTGTGGGATCCCTTCCTGCATGCCTTGACATTATTGGCCTTGTTTCTGTGAGTATGTTTGGCTAAGTCAATATAATGAAATATTCTACACAGTGCCAAAGAGGAAGGTGTCACATCTAGCTCTTTGCTAGTCCAAAGGTGTTGTCAAAACTTGGAATTTAATCTCAGGATATTAGTGCTGAAAGACATCTCGGGAATCAGAACTCAATCTCTGCAAAAATGTATTCAGTGTACCTATTTGAAAGCTCCATGGTCAAAAATCACAGAACTCTTACTTGAGTCAAATGCAGCTTGCAATGATGTGGGATTGTCATTTCAATTTATTCACAAAAAACCCTCAAACAAACAAAAAATCTAACATACATAAATAAATAAATAAATAAATAAATAAATATATAT
>JAGPOW010000261.1:46911903-46959534 GCA_030014935.1 Caiman crocodilus | reverse complement strand
TTATAATAAATATATATATATATAATACAGATATTACTGATTCTTTATGTTTCCCCTTATATTGTGAACTGATAAATCAGTTAAGTACATTAGCACGGTATAGAAAACCTTTGAACAAGGGTATTCATGAGGCAAGTACTTAGCCTCTGTGTACAGAATATTACTGTGTCAAGTGGAATGATCAAAGTAAATTCTGATACGCCTAGATCAATGCTTGAAATTCTAGATGGTGGCAAGTAGTCTCTGCCCAAGAGGAACTACAGAAAAGGAAAATAACTTACGCTTCCAGGTTTCATTTTCAGCAAAACAGTAACAGTTTTACAGTAGTATACATGATCTATTAAACTCGTATAAAGTATCTACTATTATTAATGTAGCGTTCACTTTCATAAACTATTAGCTTCTAACATACTTCTGATTCTCAAAGTTTGGCATTCATGGTGACATTATTCAGAAGGGTAAAATATCAGGGGGGCGGGTATAAACCATAATTTTTTTCCAGTGAACAACATTCTTTGCTTTTTGATGTCTTTAGATGAATGTATCTGGACCCAGATTCTGAAAAACAGGCTCCTTAAGTACATATTTAGGTGCCTGAATATTGAAGTAAAAATTTAAAAACTGCTAACTAACTAGCAATTCCCACTGAATTAAAAAATGTCAATAAAAGCAGGATTGTGTCCAGACCCACTATTAAATCTCTACGTTCAGCTGTAAAACTAAACTCTCCGTTGTAGCTTGTACTTAGGCCTAGTCACTGTCACCACCTACAAAATGCTCCTGTTTTATTCATTTAAAATATTTTATTTGATTATTTGATTATTTATTTGATCAAATGTAGAGAAAATCCATTCATATCAAGCACAATAATTTCTGCCTAGCCTGTTTTGGTATCTATCAGAAGGCAAAAAATATTGCACATCTAAAGGATGTCTGAAATAATTTGATTTTATAATAGCTAAATTGTAAATGATTCTGGGCACGTCCACATGTTCATTAATGCACTGTAGTTACTCTGCATTAAGTTTAATGCTTGGATAGCCAAGTACTAAATCAATGTACAGTAAGTCACACTGCTGCACAGTAGTGCTAGCTCATGGATTTTTAGTGACGCTTACTGCACAGTAGTAAAATACTACTGTACAGTAGTGTATTAGCGTGGTTTTTGCCCAGCATGCTACTGTGCAGTGTTGTTAGGCTAATACATGTTAGCATCTGGTGTAGATACATCCACTGTGTATTCATTTAACTTCCTTAAGGTAAGATTGTATTTTTATCATTCAGGTTGACTTCATATTTAGTTTTCTTAAGGCAATACTGTGCCCTTAGGCATGCATTCTTCTATGTAAGAAGTAGTACTTGAGCTACCCCACAAGGAGGAACTGTCTGAGGTATAATTGCTCCAGCTTTTTTTGCTGGAGATAGGAGAGTGTGCTGCATTAGTTATGTACAAGCTTCAGGATTCTCTTGTTGGTTCCTGGGGAGGAGGAAGCATCAGTGCAGTGGGCAAGTTTTGCTGTTCTGAGAAATTCAAGCCCAAGATCTGGAAAGCCATCAGTGACTGAAGTAGGAACAAGAGGGAACTGTGTCCGTTTTGCAGTTACTAGACAGTTGAATGCAGTGAGGGGTTTACACTTTGGACACAATAACTTGTTATTCTTATGACTTTGTGGCTATCCAGAGGGCCTGACATTTGGGAGAGATAGGAAAGGAATGAAAGGACATACGATGTACAGGAGACCAGACATCAGATGAATTAATGGATGCTACTCAGCCAATTAATGTTAATCTTTCCAGTTTGAAAGATTTGGAGCTAGGCTCTAATCTCAGCCAACCTGCTGTAATATGCATTAATGTACATTAACTCCACTTGGGACATAGGCAAATACTCTGTTTTATACTGGGGTAGCTGAGAACAGGACATGACATCTGTCTCTCAATTACAAATTCCATTTTCCATGAGAGGTAAACATTATAATTATGTTAAACTTAGCTAATTTAACATTTTAGTTTAAAATGATTCTTTGCCCATATTTTGCCCAGTGTTCTGCATTGTTATGTGATGTCCCATTTCTTTTAACAGGGTCACATGAATAAAACAAGATAAAAATCTTTTAGCCTCCAGCCATACTGCCATTGATTGTGATCATGTCAAATCTCATAAAATAAGAAAGACTATATCTTGCCAGTAATTATAATGGAGGCCTCAAAGAAAAGAGGTGTATGTGGAATGTACAGAAAGTACATACATATGGATATATTTGCATTCAAGCCCTCCTAGAAAAATATTAACATAGAAAATGTCAAATGCAAAAGGTAGGAAATGCTAGAAATAAGGTCACTTGTGAAAATTTAATGCATGCTCTTGTGTGTAACCATTATGATGCAGTCTTTAATAATGTGATTACCAGGGATCCTGGTTTTCTGTAATAAAAACTTGCAAATTCTCTGATAACGCCCCCCACCCCAAATCTGCAGTTAAAATGAAATGCCACTATATATATGGGTATCGATTAACCATAATGTTTTATTTATATATTTACAATTTTAAAGCATTTGTGAAGCCTACCAGAGCCAATCACTATAGTAAAATACATTTGAAGTACCTATAAGTTTTGGTATTTGATTTTGGGTTTTTTATCATGGAAAATCAGATCCCCCTGTCCCCTTAGCTATCTAGGACACCGGTCCAGGCCCCTCACTCCCAAGTCATAGTCTTTTGGTCCTGCTGCCCTGTTGGTGACCCTCACCACCCCCAAGGAGGGTGCCAGCTACCAGGGCTAGTGTGCCAGAGACCCAAGCCCACAGCCTCCTGCTCTGCACAACAGTGCCCAACCCCCAGCTACCACCCGCAGGAGGTGGCAGCTGCTGCGGCTCAAGCGTGGAGCCCTGCTCCCCACACCATGAATAGCACAACCAGAGCAGAGCCCATGGAGGAGGCAGATGTAGGTTGCGGGCTTGGGTAGGTGGGACTGGCTCTCTGCCACTGTGTGCACTCCTGGGTGGGCAGGGGGAACTGTGTCCCCCTAATCTGTGTGGGTCAGACTGCCTGCTGGGTGGCTCCAGCTCTCTGCCCTGTTGCCCTTCCCCTGGGGCCTCCACGGGGAGGGACAGGGCAGACTGGGGCTGGCTGCATGGGGAAGCTCATTGCTGCTGCTGTAAGGCCCATGCCATCCTGGTGAGGCACCCCTTCCCTGTCCGGAGCAGTGAGGGGCAAAACCCTGCACAACCTCCCCCTGCTGCTGCCAGGTGGGCAAGGGATGCATTGCCAGGGCAGTGCAGGGCTCACAATGGTGTCAACAACCTTCCCTGCCCAGCCCTGCCATGCCATACTGGGTCCCACCTGCTGGGCTGCGGAAGCCCCAGGGGAGGGCACCAAGGTAGGGAGCCTGAGCCCACAGTGGGCAGCACCTGCCCCCACCCTACACACAGATCTGGGGGGCATGCACATGTACATGGTGCCCCCTGCCCCATACACATGGTGCCCAAGGGGTGGCATTCTGTTTACATGTGATCATCCAAGTGGCAGTTTGTTAGTTATCTAAATGACATTTTAGACACTTATGTGTATGTAACCCTGCACATGTAGATAGCTCCATGTGTGCTTACCTTTGACCACATCCAGGAAACACAATGGTGAAGGAGATTCTTATGCTTTAGCTTCACTAGTTGAATGGTTGGGGCACTCACCTGGGAAGTCAGAGACCCTGGCTGGAGGGTGCCTTTTACCAAGAGGAGGTTTGAACTGGTAGCTCTTTGATTTCCTAAGACAGCAGTCTAACCAGCAGGTCATAAGTCAGGTTTTATCCAAGCTTTGCTCCAGCATTCCTTTGGAAGCTGAGCCATTGCCTCTAGCATTTACTAGAAACTGGAAAAAGAGGATGGAAAGCAGTGCAGCAGGGAAGTTTTCTGCCTTAATGGGTGCATCTACATGTGGATATTAATGCAACAGAATAAACTCTAGTGCACTGTGTGCTGGAGTTTATTACTCCTGGGTGTGGTGTTTACATGTGTGCCTGGGACCACAGCACATTGAGCTGGGACAGCACAGCCTCCACTGGCAGGGGACCGGGGGCCTCAGCCTGCCAGCCCAGGGCTTCTCTAACCCAGATCACCATGGTGCAGAGGGACTGGCTGGGGTATGACAATGCCATGGTGCAGGGCTACCTGTCAGGCAGCCCTGCACTGTAGCACCCTTGTGTCCCAGCCATTTCCATAAGAGGGGAGCTTCCCAGACAGTATGTGTGCTGGGGGTTGCCTCTCCCCAGATGCATCACCCTGCACTTGTCCACATTGAATCCCATCCTGTTCCTGTCCACCCACTCCTGCAGTAAAAAGTCTCTGTCTACACATGCAGAGCCATTAGACCAGAATAAACTAATTAACTCTGCCATAGGTTAGTAGTGTCTGATACAAGTACTATCCTATGGCAGAGTTATTTATTTCATTGTAACACATGTGTAGATGCTGACTGGAAATGGCATGCACTCCTGGTTCCACATCTCTCTCTCTCATGGCTGCTCAGGGGATCAACTTCAAAAGGAGTATCAGAGAAAGCTTTGAATAGGACTTGTGCTGTGACATGGCTGTTAAAGCACTGTGCTGTGATGTCAGAAATACAGGTTCAAAATCTCTCTGGGCAAGGAAGGGGGAGGGGGCTAGTGCTAGGGTCTTTAGTTTTCCCAGTAAGTGCCCTACTACTCAAACACTGAGGATGAATTACAGCTACCATCTTCTCACAGGCATGTTCACATCCAATGTGTAGTCAACTGAGCATGTTCAGTCTACACGCATTAGGTGCCCACACACATACACAGCCATATCACCAAAAAACAGAATAGCTACCTGAATGCACCAATGCATGCACTTCAACTAACGAACTGCCACTTGAACACAGAATATGTCACCCAAGATGTCTGGTACTTGGCGGATGAGTTACCACTATGAAATAAAAGATGCTGTCTGTAGGATTATGCCTCGTTTTTTGGAGACATTGGAAAGTATGTAATGAATGAGGCAAAAATGGCAGAGAAAGGATGTTGTCAAGTTTAAATAGCTGAATGAAAATTGAATTCTACCCCTCTTGCTCCAGACAGGCACACATGATGCTGAACAAGTCACATGATTTTTTACAGGTGAGCTTGAGCTTGCTTATTTTGGGGTGTTCAATCTGAGACACCAAGATCAGATTTGCAGATAACCTTCTATGTCTTTATCAGATTCCTTAATCTC
This sequence comes from Caiman crocodilus, assembly GCA_030014935.1. Taxonomy (NCBI): domain Eukaryota; kingdom Metazoa; phylum Chordata; order Crocodylia; family Alligatoridae; genus Caiman; species Caiman crocodilus. The sequence goes on along the minus strand of JAGPOW010000261.1, from coordinate 46,954,302 downwards.
TTATGTGCTATTTTCAAGTTTCTCCAGTAATTTCTGGTGTTTCCAGATTCCTCATACAGCTCAGTGAGATGGCTACAGTCCTGTAATAGAGGAGGGCCTGTGGTCTAGCCTGAAGCCTTGTACTCAGTGGGTGCCTCTATACATGCCATTTACATGCAGCAATAAACTGTGGAGTTTATTACAATAAGCTCTGCAGTATATTGCTCCAAGAAGCTCCTGGTGTGTGGTTTACAAGTGTGCCTGGACCACAGCACATTGAGCTGAGTTGTCCAGCCAGCTGGCTCAGCATCTACATGTGAGCTGCTCTGCATGAAAAAATACAAGTCCTACCCTGCTGTAGCGTTTATTGGTTTCATGTACCCTAGTAGGGGTGCACATATAGACACTGAGACATTTACTGCACAGTTAGTCGACCGTGCAGTAAACGTCTCATGTAGACACGTCCAATCAGGAAGAAACTTCCCCACTGCGCTGCCTTCCACTTGTTTATTCCAATGCCTAGTAGCAGTGGCTCAGCTTCAAAGGGAATGTTAGAAAATGATTCAGATAAAGCCTGACCTCTGGCCTGGTGGTCAGACTGTTGTCCTCCGAAATCAAAAGAAGAAACATTTGAGGAACTACGAGATCAGGCTGCACAGATGCATTTTCAGGTTCTCATCCTGAGTTGCCCTTTGAATTTTCTCTTGTGATTCCTTTGGTGTTCTCCCATTTTTACAGCTCCAGTAATCAAACCATCATATACCTCTTGCTTGCCATATTGCAGTTAACAAACAAACATGTCCAAAAGTCTTTACATGACAAGAATGTCATACAGAAAATAAATGCATAAGAACAGATGGTACAGACCACTAAATGTTATCATGTTCTGCTTTATCTCACACTATCCACACGCTTATTTATTACAAAACTCAACGGCCAGATTGATTTATTGGTTTTATTTGTTAATTAACTTTTACAAGCAAAGAACAAAATAAAATGGCAAAAGAGATTGGGGGAGCCCTCTTTTAAAGTTAGGCATTAATAATAATAATATTTTTACACTGTGTACTTTGATTATAATGTGATTGCTTTAAAGGACACAGTTCCTAACAGGCAAAAATAATGAAATTTCAAGAGCACAAACTAGTCAGTACTTAAAACTGCTCCACTCACTCAGCAGCTTAAATAAAAAAATGTACCAAAGGGACACCAAAGATTTTCTGAAATTATTTTTGTTTCATTTCCCCATGTGATAGGTGTAACACTCGTATTTTATTTTCCCTACTTACAAGAGAGTTATGTTTGCTTTTACTCCTTTTGTCACTTATTATTGGATTTTTTTGCTCTCTGTTTCTCAGAAGTTCTAGCTGAAAAGGAAGAAACAGAAGTGAGTTAGTGTACAGATAAATTTAGTAGCTTTAAAAAATGATAGGCAAAGAAGTTGAAGAGAGAGAAAAGTGCAATGTACTCTGTGAAAATGAAAAGAACTGGTAAAGATGGATATTAGATGATGTTCGAAAAGTAAAGAAAAACAATGAGGAAAATGAAAGAGAAAAAAATGAGGTGCCCACTATTGCTTGTACCTATACTAAAATAATGTCCAAATTTTTGTCATCTTTCTAAAAGAATGGGCTTCCCCTAAAATATGAAGTAAAAATGAAGTTCTGCATTATCTCTGCAATTAAACTACAAAAAGCCAAGATTTAAACATCTGTAAATAATTTTATGCTCTTATATATCAAACATTCATTTTTCAAAAGCTATTTTTGCAGATCCCTGTCCAAGAAATGCAAATTTTTCTTTGTCTTCCAAGGATGACTTTTGCTCATGCATAATTTATTTATTGGTAATTTAGCTAATTTCCTATCCTTTATCTTTCTGCATAGTCATACTAGCTGATCCTGGAGCCCCAGAGCTATGTTGACTAATGCTGTAGTTATTGCACATTTTGTTACCCATTTTAAAAGAGGACTGGGCCTAAAAAATTGTACCTGAAAAGAGAATATTTTAAATTTTGAAAGTTTTGTAGTAAGCAGGGAGTCCTACTGTCTCTGCCCACGTAAGGCTCAGTCATACAAGCTGCTTAATCACTGGTTTATATGTAAAAATACAAAGCGCTGGTCCTAGACCACTTAGTGTTTGCTTAGTATCTGCACAGGAAAGTGTCTGCACATTGAAAGGGAATGTGCACACTTGCTTGCACAGTATGAGAACACTTTGTGTTCACTGATACCAGCATCAGTAGCATAGGGAGAATTCAGTCAGGGCAAGGTGGATATACAATAGACCTTGGGTGACAGCATAGATAGATGCTTAAATTCAATCCAGTGCATACAGATGATGGGTGTGATGGCAGTCTTTGAATTTGCTTATTTCTATCCCAGACAGGTGTTTGATGCTACAGCTGGAAATATAGGGATTGTGAGAAATTGCATTGAATCACCAATGGGACTGCTAAGCATAGCATAGTCCAGATGGCTAACAAGAATATTAGGTTCACCAACTTTCATATCCCACTGAACAGCTGATTGTAAAAAAAATGATATTTCTTGGGAATCTTTTGTATCAGTAGGCAAGGTGCAGAATTGTTCAGGTATGCCATATTATCAGTTACTTTTAAGGCAGCTTCTGAATTCACTTCAATGAGGTTTTATTACTAGATAGCAGAAGCATATGAAAAATTAAAAAATGGCCACTAGGCACATCATTTGCATTCAATGAGTTGAATTTAAACATCTATGCCTTGGCGGTGACTTTAGTTAGGCCTCCATCCCTTCTCTTTCAATTTAATTCATGCATTGCTGGTGACAAGCATGGTTCCTTTTGTTGAGTACTGTGCACACTTCCACATACCAGATTTAAAATCTATGCATTAGATGCTAATCTCTCTCACTTAAGCTCTTAACTCATCTTTCAGTAGCATTCAGAAGTCTGTAGGGCCAGGACCTCTTAGAAGGGCCAGAAGCAGTTCCTATTACATCCCATGTGTTACTCAGTCCTCCTTAACCTACCCTGGACACCATGTTCTTGCCAGACCACACACAGGATTTACCTCCTACAATTTAGTTCTCATAATCAGAGTATGAGCAGAAAATCACCATTCTGGGCACCTTTTGGTGAATCAGCTGTCCTCTTCCCTGACTTTTACCTACACTCTGTATGATCAAGTCTTTACAGACTTGAGAGTTCATTTTCTCAATATTTATGATCATGCCTAGACTGAGAAGTTAAGTTTTATGATTTTGGAGCTTTTCTTCTCACATAGAATGCAATACAGCATTTGTGCATATATACCTTTAAGTCAAACTGAACAACACAGTTTCAGTAAGTATTTACGTATGGATTTGCACAATGATATTTTGACTGTTACACTGTATCAAATAAATATGTAATTTAAAAGTGAAAACATGCACAAATACATATTTACCTGATACAAAAACAACCGCAATCCAATTTATAAATAATATCTACAGCAACTCATAAAATATGTATTCCAAATACTATATCTATCTATCCAGGTTCCTGATGGGATGCAGATCTATCACTCAGAATTTAGGTGATTTCTTGGCCAGTGGTACATGCTCTTACATTAAATAATTTATTTTATTTCTATTTTTCAGAAAAAAACGCATGCATAAACTTATAAAAAAATAATAAGCAGCGATGGCAATAGAACAACAAAAGGAAATTCTAATTTAGGCCTTGATCCTACAAATAGGAATGTTAGTGGGACGTACTTATTTGCTTTCAAGCTGAATACTGCTAAATCTATAGAATTGGGCTTAATTCCTTAGCTCATTGGACCATATTTCTCCGTGCAGTGCTTAATCCTTACAGGGACCGAATGTAAGAAAATCAAGAAAATATATTTTATACATGCTGAATTTCCAGATTATAGTACAACTATGATAATGTTGACTGAGTTTGTCACTATGTAAATCACTATTGTTTGATGTATTAGTTACATTATAAACCATTTTTATTTCATAGGGGTTTCAATATCCCTAAGGATCCCTCAATATTTCTTCATTTATAGTTCCCTCAGAGTTCTGAGATCTACAGTCCCAGTGCTGAAAGCCAAACTCAGTCATAAAAGAGCAGCTGGGAGCCGTATGAAAAGCCAGAACAAATTTAAAACCAAAAATAAAGAGGAAGAAACCCAAAGAAGCATGTTTTATTTTATATTGTTAAACTCTAGCCATTATTCTTTCTTATGGAAAGCTACAATTTTAAAACAAGTTGAGAACAAAAAAGAAACAGAAAGGGAGAGTTTTATTTTTTATCATCCAAAACACTAGTGTATAGGACTGGAAGGACAGAAAACTTGTGGGAAAATGGACTTAACATATGATAAGGAAGGGCTGAGTTAGGAGAGGAAGATGCAGGGATGATGCTGTCAATCTTGAATTCAGAAAATCATCGTTGTACTGATCAAGGCAGTAATTTTCTTTTTTGAGTAGTAATCTTATTGTTCTTCTGCATCCTGATTGGCTATGTGGATGTTTTCCCATAAAATAACTGGTGTTTAAATTGAACCCACATAGACTAATATGGCAATGGAAAAAGTAGAACAGCATGAGCATAGTGGAACATTGTTTCTACTATTGCTTGTGTGTCAGGGGAAAATAGTTGATGTAAAAACTTGACTAAAACGAAGAAATAAAAAGTTTGGGAAAATCAGGTTGGAAAGAAGATAACTGAACAAAAGAGAATACAGGAACCACTTTCTCATTTTGGCCTCCAGTCTGACTTGGATATTTCTTCTGCACATATTCCTATCAGTGGTATCTTCTATTCTAACTTACAGTTCTTTCCTTTCCTGACATCTGAATTCTGAGCTGCGAACGAAGGAAAACACTGGTATAAGAGTTGTCTGGCCTGCAGAGTCCTTTTCAATGTATTGTTTGTGGAGGCTCTTATAGCCCTGGACATATTGATTCCAGAGATATCTTTCCCCACAAGCCTCCCCTGCTGCAGGCAATACCCACTTGCCTACATGAACCAAATACTCAGTGAGATGTGTTAGTTTTTGACATGGCATTTTGTTTTTCCATGAAACCAAAATTATTTTGGTCTATTCATTTAGAATCCCAAGGGGCACATCTACACATTCATTAATGCCCCGCAATTACAGTGCATTTAGTTTAGTACCTGTAATGCCAGATACTAACTTATGGTGCTGTAATCAGCACTACTGCACATTAGCAGAAATGGTCTTGTTGTGACGTTAATGCACAGTGGACTAAAATCACTGCACATTAGCGCATTGGCACAGCTTTTGTCTGCCATGCTAATGTGCAGTAGATTTAGTCTACTGCACTTGACGCACCTCGTGTAGATGCTCCCTTAACATGGAGAATTTGCAGTGAGACTCATTGAAAAGTTACAGAGGCTTCACACTACCCTGCTGAAATGGTCCCTTATGAATATTCCTTCACTGGGCTACCAGTTAGAGACTGGAAAGCTGCTCCTCTGCTCAGCAGCAAGCAACTACAGGGTTTGCGGATACAGAGGGAACGAGGAAGGCTGAGCTGGAACAGTGATGATTAAAGAATGACCCTAGGCTTGCCTTTGGGCTGTGCTTTTCTGGGTTGTTTCTTGTGCAGGGTGCAACAGGGCTGCCCGGCCTCCAAGCCTAAGTCGTCCTTGGTCTCTCCGGGGCAGATCCTGTACGTGCTCTTTCACAGGAGGGGCACCCGCATGAAATGACCAGCTCCTGTCTCCGGAGTTAACTCGGGGGACCCGGAGGGTGAAGCGCCGCTGCTTTTCTGCCGGGGATTTCCTTCCTGACAGCAGCAGACCCACCTGTCCCCTGGGGAAAGGGCAGGGCACGGCAGGGCACCCGAGCGGAGTAGGCGGAGAAAGGGTCCGGCACGCGGGTATTTCTCGCGGAGCAGCACGAGGCGCAGTCGGCAGCCCAGCCTCGGCTCGCGAGCGCCCCCGGCGCCGGGGCAGCGGGGTAGGGGGAGTGCCAGGAACGAGAGCTCTGCAGCCGGCCCCGCGGGACGGTCACAGCCGCAGCCCCGCACCTCTGCCTGCCCGCGGCGCCGGGGGAGGGAAGCCGCAGGTGCCAGGTGCACCGGGAGGCTCCGGGCGCAGCAGCGAGGAGGGGAGGGGGGAATTCGAGATGCGGAGGGAGCAAGTTGTGGCCCCAGCGTTCGACACACACACGCACACACACACGTGGGTTGTGGGGGGCTCCGGCGCTCCCCCGACTGCAGCCGCCGCCAGCTGCCCGGTCCCCTGCCTGCCTCGTGCGTGTGCGTGTGCGTGTGTGTGTGTGTGAGTGTGCGTGTGTGTCACGCAGCGCGCGGAGCCCGTGCGAGGGGCACCTGCTCCTGTCTGGCTGCCGCCGCCTCCAACCTCCGCCGCTCGCTGCGGGCTCCAGTCTCCTCCCCGCCGCCGCCGCCGCCGCCGCCGCGCGAGTGAGTCGGGCTCCTCCGGTGGGGTTCACCCCTTCCCCCCCTGCCTGCGAGTCAGCCTGGCTGCCGCGCGTCACGTGCCCGCCGCCTGAGGCAGCGACCGGAGCGAGGGGAGGGGAAAAAATAGAAAGAGGAGGAAAAAAAAAAGAAAGAAAGAAAAAAAAAAAAAAAAGAAAAAGCTCCTCATTCCTTCCTCCACCGCCATACTGTATTTTGTAGTAACTCATTTTTATTCCTCCCTTTTACTCCCGCTCGGTGAGTACCTTTCCGCCGGCATTCTTGTCCTCCCTTTTTTCCTTTTTTTTTTATTTTTTTATTTTTTGTCCCGGGTTTTTTTTTTTCTTCCTTTTTTATTTTTGCTTCTTTTTTTTCTTCTTCTTCTTCTTCTTCTTCTTCCTCTTTGATTATTGTTTCCAGGGATTTGATCCTTTTTTTTGTTTTTCCTGAGGGCAAGTTTTTTGTTTTTTTTTCCCTAGCATGCGATGGGGGACTAAACTGTGAGCAGACGGTGCTGCCGGGGCTGGGAGTCGGCGGGGATGGCAGGGGCCTGATCCTGGCCGGGAGGACGAGCCCGATAACGATAAGCGAGACGACTCGCCAGTCCAGCGGCGGGCTCTGTCTCCAGTCAGACCTTTCTCATCTCTCTCTCTTTCTCTCTCTGTCTGTATGCAACTGGTTTTGTGGTGCACGGTATAACCTAGAAAGCATTGCTTTTTTTCCAAACAAAAAAAGCAAAAACAAAAGGCATGTGTCTTATAACTCCCCTTTTTATTTTTTTGCAGAGGATTTTTTTTTAATCCCTGATGGGGTTTGAAATTTTGGTGTTGTTTTTCATCTTCTTGGGGTTTTACTAATATTGTTTAGTGTGCTGCTTTTTTTTTTTTTCGGTGGGAAATTGCAAATGCGTTTTACAAGCCGTGTTTACCAAGAGTTTGTGATCTTGCCAAAAAAAAAAAATTCAAACCGGGTGCAAGATGCTCGTTTTGTTGCTTTTTGTTGTGGTTTCCCCCTTTTGCCCCTCAGCGCAGTCAGCAACGTTTTTCCCCCCCTCCTTCTTCTGCTTTTGATGCCCGTTTATAACGTGAAACTTTTCTTGCAGCTCCTGGCAGTTGATCCTTTTTAAATACTTTTTTTTTTTCCTCCTCCTTAAAACCAACCCAAAGAGAGAGAGAAAAAAAAATCCAAGCCACTGATGGTTTACTTTTGCACATTTGACTTCTTCATTCTTTTACCTGCGTAATCTTATAATGCTTGTGATTGCCATGATGATGATGCTGGTGCTAGATAGATACATGTATACCAATAAATACATTTTCAAATGGTGGCAGTGGAAGGTTTTCCTGGAGAATGAAGTGCGGTTTGGTTTCCTTGTCAACGGAAGATGAAATGAACAACTGAGCATCTCCCCAGTGCAGGTACTTCATCTCCTTGGAGGCGTTTCCACTCTTTGTAAATTTATATTAGGAATTTTTTTTTTGTAATATGTATATATCAATCTCTCCGGATTCGCAGCTAAAGGTATCCCCGCAGTAGAAGGAAGATGAAACTAAATCCCTGTCTGCCGCCTGATCGCGTGGATGCTTGCAAAATATTGCACTGATTGAGCTCAGGTCGGTTGAAGCTGCGAGTGGTGGTTTCTCTACTGTACTGTGTAGCGGGGTGGCTGGGGGTGGGGGCACGACCCGCAATGAAACCTGGTGGTGAGAGGGGACACTTCGAGGGCTTAAAAATAAGAGGAGTGGATTGCGAGTAAGAAATATATGGGGGGGGGTAGAAAATGCCCACTACAAAGTCTTAGGTGGCTGGGAGAGAAGCAGCAGAGTAGGAGCCCTGCGAGAGGCTGGCTTATTGCCAGACATACTCCATATCCTGAAGGAGATTTCCAACTTCTGTTCCTCCAATTCAGGAATAAACAAGGCAGAAGATCAGCTCTTGTCAGGCTTGGCTCATTGGGATGGAGATTAATTAGGAGCCGATCTTTGTTTTCAGGTGTTTCGTTTTGTTTGGATGATTATTAACGTTACGTGCCTGCCAGGGATGGGAAACGGTGACTTCGTGTGACGGTCATTGAGAGTTCAGGATTGGGAAAGAAACTGTTACTTCCCATTAAGAGCATGTAACTCCTTTGCAGTGCTCCTAAGACGCTCTCTGATTTAGAGGCAGAGTGTTGGATCACTAAAATACGATCTGGAGAGATTTTTCCAACTGAGAGGTGTGGTGATTTCCCTCTTCCCTCCCAAGGAAGTGATTTGTTAAAGTTGAAGTACTGATTGTTTCAATCTGCAGTGTACTCTGTGTTTACTTTTATGCTGATGGGACTGTTTAAAGCATTTGTGTGTAGACAATTTTCAGAGATTTATAACACCCTTCTAAAAATATACTCTGCATTCAGCCATAACAAGGAAACTATCTTCTGAGAAACAGTTTACTTCCCTCCCTCCCCAGATGTAAGCAAACCTTTTGTCAGTTTTGAATGGGAATACAGGGGCATTTGGAAGCTAAAGGCTTCAGACACTGTATTCTTCTAACTACTTTGCTCTTTGAAATTGGGAAGTTTGTATACCAAGTGTGATGCACAGTCATTTTGCTGAGTATGTGGAGCAACAAAATCCACTGACCTCGGCTAGCTCTGTAGAAATGTAGTGATTATACAGGGCCGGTATCTTTTTTCCACAAAAGTGTAATAAACATACTTAGTAAAAAGATGTACTTTGCATGCATGGCATCTGCATTGATATGACCTTTGACAATATATTGAGCTAATAATCCATGTTTCAAGAAACCACTATCTAGATATTTATCTGATAGATGATGATGAGTTCTTTGGGAGTACTTGCAATCTGTTGGTGCAATAATCCACATTAAGAAGTTTCAGACTGCTTATATGTTCATAATGGAGATGGAGAGAAATATATGAATATAAATAGTGATCAGAATGCTATCTTCTGTTGCTTCCTTTTCTTTTTAAATTACAGGGGTTTTTTCTTGAAACTGAGGTGAGTGGACAATTAGCCAGGCATTTTTAGTATTGTGCAGATGTTTAAACAAATACATTAGGCAAGCAGTTTCCAGCTGACTTCCCTTTGGTCCATGGCTTGTCTTGCCTTTTTTCAATGTTACAGGTGTGTTGTATGAGTAATTTGGATAGTAGATAGTTGCTGACTCTAAGCCAAATCTTGCTCACTTTATCTTGGCTTGAAGTCCAAGATAATAAGTGTTAGACTTGCACTACTCTTGGGCACCTTTTTATACGTTCATGAGTCAGGAATGTATATGTACATTTATATGAACTTTTCCTTGTGTACAAGTTGAGGTTAAATTATTTTGCATATACAACTTGACTGTTTCCAAGGCAGCCTATGTATTTTTTAAAAATTGAGCCACCAGGCCTTATTTTATAAGAACACTATTTAACTCTCTACATCCTGCAGTGTCTTGATAGGATTTGAGTTACGAAAGGTTTGTCAGCTTCAGTGTAGAATTTTCAAGCATGTACTGCTTTATGTCATAAATGAAGTTTTTTGAAATCACATTTGAAAAGCCAGAAACTTTGTCCACAACTAGGCGCTGCCTTTTTGTGGGTTTTAGGATAATGTATTGTATAATTATTACACTGGAAATGACTAAAATGCCTACCTGCTGAATTGAGGTATTGTTTTTACTACAGCATTTGCTGCATTCTATATGTATAAAAAAAGAAAACCACTGAGTGGGAAATCATTGTATTTCTGTAGTAAATTTTACTTTTGTGAATGATAAGTGTCCAGATTTTAATAGTGTCTTTATATTTTAAATTCTTCTTCTGATCAACAGAAGTTAATATGCTTGTACAGACATCTCTAAACTGAAAGCCCTGGAAAGTAACTGTTTTTCCATTAAATATTTAGTCCTTTCTAACAGTTGGATGAAAGTCTGACAAACGAGTGGCCTGACTACAAGGTATTAAATACCTTCACTCAGAAAAAAGTTGTAAACAAGCAAGATGCAGGATATTAAGCACCCTAGTGTCCCCAAAGAGATGATGAAAGGAATTCAGCCTTTTCTGATATAAGAACTCAGGATTGGAAAGGACCTCAAGGGTCCTCAGATCTAGTCCTCTGCTACACCATGCCATATAATTCTGTTAAATAAATCTATCAGTCTCCACCTTAAAATTGTTTGCCCTTACTGTTTATGTTGGGAAATTGTTCCTGAATCTCCTGCCTCTGGTGGCTAGAAACCTTTTACTAATTTCCAGCCATTTTTTTTTTTCCCTGGCCAGTTATGCCCATTTGTTCTTGTGCCAACATTATACTTAAAGTCGGTTCTCCCTCCCCAGTCTTTGTCCCACTGATGTATTTCTAGAAAACAATCATATCGCTTCACAGCCTTAATTTTGATAGGCAAGATACATCACTTGCCTGGCCAGTACAGTGTAGAGAAGCCATCCAGACAAGGTAGCTTGGTACCGGACAGATGTATTCAGGTGGCTCTCCTTCTATGGTAATTAACCATTTTTCCTAGTTGCAAAGATGGTCATATTATTTTTTTTAACTCAGACTGGATTTGATATCACTATATGGCACCACACTGTTTACCATAGACAAACCCATAGCTGTTTTGCATGAGAGGCTCTCTGTTCTGCTGATAATCACACTGACTCTTCTTTAGATCTTTTCTAGTTTGAATTAATTTTTCTTGAACAGATGCTGTCTTATAAATATATTTGGGGGCAAACACAAAGGGGGAGGGAGCCCTCTTTTATACCAAATGGGAGTTTTTTCCCCTGCAAATCTCTAAGATTCTCTAGCCATCCCTTGTTTGTCATACAATCTAGCCATGGCCACTGAGCTGCTGAGAGATGTGGAAAAAAAATCACTTTACTGAAAGAAGCAGCATATTAGTTCAATGGTGCTCTGCAGCATCTGTATAGATCAGGTGCTTCAGCTGGGCTTTTTAGTGCTTTTATCTAAAGCTGATTCAATCAACTACTGGCTATTAGCCAGTACTTGTTAATAGTGTGCTTCTGATTATAATCAATGTGAAAGTTTGTTACAGTATATTTGAGAACTTTTTTTTTTCTAATTTAGGGTTCTTTTCTCCCAAGGTGCTTATTTTCTAGCTTTTCTTTCTTTTAAAGCATTACCCTAAAACCAGTACATTGTATCAGCCATTAACAGTGTCCTTCTGCCTCAAAGCAAAATGTCTTCCATTTTATTCAGTCCTACATTCTAAAAGTTCACAAAGTAAAGAGAAAAAGGCTATTTAAATTGTGTCTGACTTAAAGGACCTAATTCAGCCCTCTCATGCATTGGCCTCAATAGGAGATGTACTTCTCTGCCCAGGGATACAGCTGATTCTTTTATGTTTTTAATGACTGTTGATATTTCTGAAACTAGGCTGAAAATGGCCTATTTCTTGATGGAAAACTATGATGCATGTGACCCTGGATATAGGAGCCTAATGGAATACAGAAACAGCTTCTATCTTTCTCCAACCTAGTCCTAACTGGTAAAAGAAAACAAAACATATAATTATGAATGTTATGGCAGAAACTTGTTCAGTGCTGACATTCGTTTACTAATTTTGCACAACCACAAAAGTAAGCTAGTATCCTTGGTTTAGGATCACTGTTTTGTTCTTTTAGTTGTTAGTCTGTAGGCAATGTAAAGAAAATTCTTTTTCAATGTGTCCAGAGAGACCAAAAAATGACAGCAATGAGATCTTAGAATATATTCACTGTGATAAATGCTTATTGCTATACAACACTTCTTCCTGCTGAGGCAGAATTAAATGAGCTTAGTTTATCTGTGAGAAAGTTCAGCACCACTGTTTTGTGCATGGAAGGACTTGTGGAAGAAGTAGCATCTACAGTGAGAAATTTTTAAAATCAGTGAGAATTTAGCAAGGAAATCAAAAGCATCAGAAGAAAAAGAGGAGCAAGAATGGTGAAAGGTTCAGAGGGAGCTATTTTATAGACTTCAGTCTTGGGATGGCTACCATCTTTATAAAAGACCTGAGTAAAGGATGGACATTCCTTGTTTACTGCTTAGTGAATCTGTAAATAGCTAATTGCTCAGAATGGGACTGCCTTTATCCTGCAGCTGTTCAATTCACATGAGTAACATTTGCATGAGTAGCAGGCAAGTAGTGAATTGTGTTACTGGAGTATATAAAGTCACTCACATGTGGAGGTTTTTTTGCAAGATTGAACAATAGATAAGGTAATATTGCACACTACAGGTACTGCAAAACATTTATTGTATGAGAGATCAAAATATAAGTTGATATTATAGTTAGTTTCTAAATAGAGTAGCCCTGCTTGATACTATTTGTTTATTCGCCACAGCTTTTCTAGAATGGTTTGCTTGCTTTTTGCCTGGAAAGGTCATTAATGCTACTTTCTCTTTTGTTGAACACGGCCTAAATTTGATTATTTTTCAACAGATGTACCATTTTGACAAATCTAATTATTTTTAGTCCAGAAACAGTTCTAGTATAATTTCAAATTTGTCTGCTTTTTTCTTAATATTTCCTCATACCTTAATACAAAGGGTCATTGTATTTCATCATGACTTTCTTCCTTTTCAAAAATGTCACTTTAGTTTCATTAATGTCCTTAAACTTTTGGAAGCACATAGTTTTCTGAGAAGCTTTATCTTTACGCAATTGCATGTATTTTCCTGGCTATATAAATCATCTACCAACAATTAAAACAAATAATCAACGTGATCCTTCATTTACTAAGCAAATTTCAGGTCGATAGATAAGAATGATTTTTTCTGTTATCATTGATAGTATGGTACAGTAACATATATATATCAGGTGAACTGATTTTAGTCTGATTTGGAACCATATTAAAATAACACTCAGCTACTTTGTCAACGTTTTTGCTGCTAGAGACTGGCAATATTTATCAAGTGTACTGAGACATCTGGACCAACATAAACCATTTGCAAATAGGCAAATACATTTGCACTGAGGGTCAGATATCCTATACCAGTGGTCTGTTAGATATTTCAGTGGACCTACATGCTTAAGTGTGATTCTGTTTTACTCGAGTCCCGCAAAACAATTAATGCAAAATCTAAGTGAGTTTGACTCCTCACTGTTTTTGTGACCCAGTCTTTATAGTAAGATGATGTGTTACAAAAGTAGATGTATTACTGGATTTTTAGGACTTAATCAGAGTGGCATTGAATTGCACTTATGTACCTAAGTCCATTTAGATGCCTAATAGGCAGAATAAAAATTGGCCCCAGATGACAAAGGCAAGTGGAAAAACTGTACAGCCTTTAGTCCACATGGTTTCATCGGGTGGTAGAAACTTCTGTTATCTACAGCAAAGGTTGTAGCCTCCATCTTTGGAACATGCACAGATCTGTGGGAAGTATGGAATAGACCTTAGGTTGCCAAAGAAGTTCAGGTCATTCTAATAGAAAGCCTCTTTGGCTGTTTTGTATTTTATACCCATCATAATAATAGCTTGGCTTTCTACATTACCTGCTTTAAGAACCATTCTGTGTTTGCACTTCAGTGCCTAGCACAGGAGGCTCTGACCTGGTTGAAATCTAAGGGTTACTATGATAAAAGTTATAATTTCTATTCTGACTTGGCCACAAATCTTGCTGCTAAGAGATTTAAAGGGGTGGAGGTAGAACTCATACCAATTAATGCTGACAGAGGCCTCATCATGAGGATGATAGTACATGAAGTAGCTACCATTCCCCAGGCTCTTTTCTCTAACTATCCAGACATGACCATTTCCCTAGTCTGTGGAGGCCTGGTTAAGCTATTTTTACATTGATGGACTTTTCCAGATGGTGGGAGGGACTGCTGTCATTCATTTCTACTTCCACTGAATTTTACTCAGAAGTAAGGGATGAGTCAGTGTAGTGATCTCAGTACAGCTGACACTTTGCATTAGCAAAAGTGAGGTCCTCAGAGAAAAATGGTCACAGCTCTTGGCAAGCAACAGATGAAAAAAAGGCAGCGTAGGCTGTTGCTACTATCTGAGGATTAAGGAACAATACCATATCCAATGTGACCTTGATACTAATGACCAGTCTGGTGAAAGGCAAGCCTCAATTTGGAAACATATTATATACCAACACTTTTCATATAGTTGAATTATTCTGCTAGATTTATCAACATCTCTATTAGTAGAGGCCCTAAGCTTGAATTGTGTGTGGGGTCAATATAGAGAAAATAATTGGGCAAAATCAAATATTAGTGGGAATTACTAAAGCAAGTCTGAATTTTGTCTGTAGAGTGGGTATATTATCTCATTGACACCTGAGGCAAAAATGTGTCTCAAGTTTCTGCTAGGGGCTTCACATAGATATTCAATTTCAGATGTATTAAATGAAAGAGAGAACTTGCAAACTCCCAAAAGATAGCAGTGTTATGCTTTGCAGATATCCAGTGCACAGTATATGATATTTTTATGTTGCTTTAAAGTGTTTAGATTTACACAAATGATTTGGTGAATACCATTATGATCCTTTTTAAATGCATGATTTGATATAGTGCTCTTTAGTGCTTAGAATTTTAAATTGGTTGTACCAATGCATACTAAATGCTCTTTTTTTTCTTAGATATAGCAATGAACTAAATCTAGAACAAAATTGAGTTTGATAAAGCTGTTTCTAAAAGACTTGGCAGTCACACAGGGCCTGATCCAAAGATACACTGAGCACTAGCATCTCTCATTAAACTTAATGAGAGTTGGGGTTATATATTGTCTCTTGAGATGAAGGAATTGATATATATAGGTGGTTTTAAACCTTCTTTTGACTCAAGGTACCCTTCATTAGACTCAAGACACTCCTTGGAAAAGGCTAGCTCTTTGCTTTCACTCATTTTTGACTACAGAAAAATAATAGAGATATTCATTCTTCTGTTACAAAAAACTTAGAAAAGCAACAACAGGGCAGAATTATTTTAACACTGTGGATTCCCATTTGAAATTCTGGGATTATCTCATGGATCATAACATCTAATTTTTAATAGTGTGTGGCACCCTGCAGCACCCTTGAAATGATCTCAAGCAACCCAGGGTGCCATAGCACCCTGGTTGAGAATTACTGTTATACAGTAATTGGAGCATGATGCCTGCCCCATACCCTCTCTGTAATATAAAATTCAGTGGTAATATTAAAGGAGTATTTTTCTCTGAAATGTAAGGTTTCTGAAAATGTTCTTTGCCAACAGTCACTGTAGATGCTGTGTACTACTGTAGAGTTACCCTGTATGTACAACTAAAAATCAAATCTATGTAGGAAACTATGAAAAGCTACCTTGTATATTGTTTTAGTTGCCCTCAGATATGTCAACCTTACAGGCCCTATTTCCCATAGATCTTGTGGGAAACATTAAGATTCAATCCTACATTTAGTTAAGCCAATTTTCCTCCATTGTCTAAATTGGATAAAATTAGTTCTGCCTCTTAACATGATGGGGAAGGAAAGAGGAATAGTTCTTACTATTGATTTTGTTTTCCTTTTGCATGAAAAACTCCTGATTCAGTGTGAGTTCTGTAGATGTGACAGTTGAAAATTGGCTCTATGGAGGACAGTGTCCCATGATTGCATGCATATGAAGCTTATAAACAAAAGATGCGATAAAAAAAGGCTTTATCGTTTTTTAATGTTATCTTGTTTTTTCATGGGGGGGGATAATTTTTCAGGTAACTGGAAGCTGCTGCTATTATTTTTTTTAAAGTAGTACACCTACCCCATTTTCAGAATAGCACAGTGATCTAACTTGTCAGGATTTGGATCCCAGTTTTCTGAGTGAAATACAAAAAAATATATGGTATGGAGGTATGAAGTTATGGAGTATAAACATAGCCCTATTAAAAAAGCAGTAAGGAATGCTAGTAAAAAAACAAAACAAAAAAAAAAGAAAAATTGCAATACCTTTTAATTGAGAAATTTTTTTTGACAATTTAAAATTTCACTTTCAATGTCTTTTCTGTAAAATGTAATTACTTAAATATTTTGATTGAAAACTGCAGTATGTTCCACACCCACTAGTGTATGTCAGAGGCTTTATAGTGTGGCTATAAGGGGTCTGCTAGCATATAACTTACTTCAGAAACCTGGGAAAATAAGTGAAGTGCAATGATTATGAGGAGATGATTCATGCATATACAGTTTGCATACTCAAATATTCATTCACAATTTTTCTTTTTGTAGTTACGAGTAGACCAAGTAAGTGCCAATAATACCCATATACTTCTCAGTGGTGTCCTTAATCCTTATTATTTTTAATATATTTGTTAAAATGTTTATAGTGATCGCAGCAGAGATGGATTTTAGGGGAGATTTGAATGAGAACAGGCATTACAAGTTTTAGGTGTATAAGGCCATAGTAAACAGTGTGAATTTGTATGTCTGAAGCTTGATGTGTCCAGTATTTGAAAATATACGTGGAAGGTGTTCATGTGCGCGCACGCGCGCACACGTTTTCTGTATGAGAGGCCAGTAAGAGAGGCCTGAATTCTGTAAGAGAGGCCATCCATAGATAGACAGATGAAAAGTTATCAGAACTGAATTTTTACTCCCTCACACTAGATACTTTTATAGGTGTGTTTGAAATATCATAGACTTAGTAAATAAGTATAAATCAGGTCCTAGAAAAATATTGCCTAGTAATATCATTTGGCTCAAAGGGTAGCAATGGCTCAGTGTCTGGTTGGTAGCTAGTATCAAATGGAGTGCCCCAGAGATCAGTACTGGGTCTGGTTGTGTTCAATGTCTTCATCAGTGACCTGGAAGCTGACATAGAGTGAACCCTCAAAATGTTTGCAGATAACACCAAGCTGGGAGGAGTAGTAAATATGCTGGAGGGTAGGGCTAGGATTCAGAGTGACCTAGACAAACTGGAGGACTGGGCCAAAAGACATTTCATGAAGTTCAGCAAGGACAAGTGCAAAGTCCTGCAGTTAAGACAGAACAATCCAATGCACCAGTACAAGCTCAGGGCTGACTGGCCGGGCAGCAGCTCTGCAGAAAAGCACCTGGGGGTTACAGTAGACAATAAGCTGATTATGACCCAGCAGTGTGCCCTTGTTGCAAAGAAGGCTAATGGTATACTTGGCTACATTAGACACAGTGTTTCTAACAGGTCAAAGAAGTGATTATTCCCTTCCATTCAGCACTGGTGAGGCCACATCTGGAGTACTGTGTTCAAATTTGGGTTACCCACTACAGAAAGGTGGTGGACAAATTGTAGAGAGTCCAGTGAAGGGCAACAAAAATGGTGAG
The DNA here is from genome assembly GCA_030014935.1 of Caiman crocodilus. Lineage (NCBI taxonomy): Eukaryota > Metazoa > Chordata > Crocodylia > Alligatoridae > Caiman > Caiman crocodilus. The sequence goes on along the minus strand of JAGPOW010000261.1, from coordinate 46,936,652 downwards.
GGGACTGAGGCACATGACTTGATAGGAGGACAGGCTGAGGGAACTTGTCTTATCTAGTCTAGAGAAGAAAAAACTGAAAGGGGCTTCAATAACCTTCAACTACCTGATGGGTGGTCAGAAGAGGATGGAGCTAGACTGTTCTCAGTGGTGGCAGGTGACAAAACAAGGAGCAATGTTTCAAGTTGCAGCAAGGGAAGTTTAGGTTAGAAATTAGGAAGAATTTTCTCATGAAGAGGAAACACTGGAACAAGTTACCTAGAGAGGTGGTGGAATCTCCATCCTTGGAGGTTTTTAAGATGCAGCTAGACAAAGCTTTGGCTTGGATGATCTAGTTGGGGCTGGTCCTGTTTTGAGCAGGGGCTTGGACTAGATGACCTCCTGAGGTCCTTCCAACCCTTATTTTCTATGATTCTGTGACCTCCAAGTCTATTGTTAAGTGTTTGATTTCCGTCAGTGCCCAATGGGGTATCATGGATATGCTTTTGACATGATACAGTGGCATTGACATTAGTGCCTTGTATAATTTGATGTTATCATCAATTTCAGTACTATATGAAATAAATCAATTGCTGATAGCTGAAAGAACTGATAAACAGTAAGATGGCATGTGACGAATAATACACTCTTATAACTCAGATTAGAAACAATCCTGTTTAACTGTTGCTATACGGGTGTTTGCAAAATTCAGTGTAAGGTTTTGGCTGAAGAAGATGTATATCTATGTTTACAGAGAGCTTTATATATTGGCTGAATGCAAATTTTTGTACAGTACCTTGACTAGTCACATTTTTCAACTGATAGGACGGTGTAATTTTAAACTATACCAAAAGCAGAATCCAAGCTAATAAAATGTGTAATGCAGTATGATACGAATGAGCACAAAACAAGATCTGGTGTGTGTTCATTCCCAAAATAGCATTGTGTTACTCATATCATAAAAACATGATACAAGCAATGTGCTCTAACAGCCACATTAAAGTAGCCTGCATTGAGTCAGAAATCTGATTGAATAATAAGAATTGAGATACGTGGAATGGAGCTCATAGTACAAAAACTTTCAAATAATCATTTCATAAGTACAATGATATGCTCCAGGGAGCCTAGTTAAGATGTCATGTGCACAATTACTCTACCACTTGGTCTTCCAGTTTATTTTTCACAGTGTACCTATATTTATATCATAGGATTTTGTTCTGCTCCACCAAACTATTTCATTTGAACACCTTTCACATAAAGTAGATTGACAATAATGACGTTGTCAGTGGATTTCATAAAAACTGTGGCTCTTCTCCTTTTTTGAGTTAGTATGCAAACATATATTGATGCACTCATAATATATAGATAATTATTATCAAATCTCATGCTTTACTTGCAAGTAGAGTGTGTGGCATTGGAATATAAGGAACAAATGATAGATTAAATTAACAGTATAGATGTCTCAGGACTGTTAACTGAGCCACAACATAAAATATGAACCAAATTCTACCATAAGGTGCTAGAAGACCTTGATTTTTGCCATCTGCTTTGCGTGAACAGATAGCGGGCTGCAAGTGGATGCAGGGATATGCAAAAAGACTTATTGGATAAGGAGCTAAGGTTGTGATTCAGGAGGTGAGCTAATATGCTGTCCTGATATAGGATGCTATCATCATTCAAAGATTAAGCTAGCAAGCTTGGGATGGCACACCAGAATAGAAATTTTAAAATGGGTTCAGAAATTCCTGATCAAAAATAGTAATAAATCTTGTAAATATAAATCATAACTGGAGAGATTTGGGAGGAAGTATTTTTCACTGCCTAGCCTTATAGCATTAAAATCCAATAGAGAGAGACATTTATCAAAAAGACAAATATTATAAAAATATTGGTTTTTATTTGACTAGATTTCTGAACCCATTTTATCTTTTCTTTGTAATTTTTTTTTATTTCAGACTTGCTGGACCTTCCCTCCTGCTCTGGACCTCTCCCCTGGCGTCGACACAACTCAGAAGGATGAAAGAAAAAGAAGCAATAGGAGAGGGATGGAAGAGGGGAGAGGAGTAAAAGGAGGAGGAGGGCAGCAATTGAAATGGAGAAAAATTCAGCAGCGTTTCAGTTAAGGCGCCAAACAATAGAATATTTATAAGCTCCCCTCCTACTGACCTTTCCTTCTGATTCAGTATCCTGTCTCTCTCCAGCATCTTAGCCTTGGTGGCTTTCATCAGCAATTTAGCCACACCTGTCTTAATGTTGATTTTTATTTCTTCCAATAAACAGAGCACAAATGAAACAAAAAAAGGAATCAAATAAGAAACAATTTTAAAAAACCACAAACAAACACCTTTTTTACACAGTGGGTTTTTTTTTTTTAAATGTGATAATGTTACTCTGGTGAATATGAAAGTGTAATACCCTTGCATATGTAGTATCACAGTAGAAAAGGCAGCTTTCAATTGCTTTAAGGGTTGGGGTCTGGGAACCATTTTTTTACATGACCCTCAGTCTCAGTTTGTTCTTTATCTGGTTTCAGGAGCATTTTAACATCAGTCCCCCCACCTCCCAACCACCACCTTATTTTTACTGCAGCATCCATGGTGTATCTGTGTTAAATTAATCTCATTGTTGCAGTTTATCATTTTGTTTACTGCTTACTGTTTACTGCATGAAAATCAAAGAGACAAATAGTAGTAAGTATTAAGACTGGCACAGGGATCAATATCTGTACTTTACTGTTCAGGGACATCCTCCCCATTACTCTAAGGCAGCCATCAGGTCTGTCCCAACTTGGACCACAGCTTAAAGGGCCGATGTAGGCCTTTACAGTAGTACAGAATTGCTGGAGTGAGAGGGCTCCACAGGAATATCTCCTTTCATGCTGGCATGCTGTTTCATCTTCAGGTCTATTTCCACCACAAATGCCTCCTGCGTAAACAAAATAGCAGTGGAGCCAGAACTTGAAATCATGGATTTTTGAAAAGGGATATTTCCTGGGTGAAGGTTTACATTTGTCTGGTAACTCCTCAGTACCAGTCTGCCTAATGGAACATGGAGGCAGCCCACAAACAACTCACAGTAGCATTTTTGTAAGAATTTTATACTGGAAGTACTCACAAGTCCTGCTGTTATATTTGAAAGAAAACCTAAACTTGGTTGTGACTGAAGTTGGGATTTGTTGAAATCCAGCCTAATGGATGATGGTGGAACAGGTCCAGAGCAGCGTGGTGAGGTCTGAAAACCTAAAGTAATCCTTTGTACCTTAATATAGATTTTTTTAATAGTGACATGTAAAAATTCCCTGAAATTTCTGTTGGTGAATTGATAAATGCTATTTACACTTGGGTAAACTTGCCCTTTTTACAATAGTGGCTTAAGAGTTACACTGTAAGAATTGATTGTTGCCTCGTACAAATAATATAAGTAGTTCTTTCAAAGTCAGTGACGTTATTGAAGATTGCCCATCTTGTAAGATGAAGAGGAATTGATCAACAACAACCAATCCAACACCATTTAAGGGAATGATTGCTACTGGCCTTAATGAGAGCAGTATCTGACTCTTAATATCTATGCACAAGCAAGAGGACCATACAGAATTGTAAAATGGTACATTAGTGTGTAAGTTTCAAATTCAGAGAACACTAAGGTATGAATCTTCATTGGCTCCACCCTAATTCCCTATTCAAGTGAAATGGAAAACGTTCATTGACCTCAGTGAATGAGGTAGTGCATTGCCTAAAGGAATGTTATGTTAATGCCTTTTTCCATCTCGTATGCTGCAGATATGGTACCTAAGCCCTTATTTTTTTGACAAGCTCCAACAAAAGTTTTAAAACATAGACCTTGGGGAATATTTTCTGATCAACTACATTTTAATATCAAAATAAAAGCAACTTGATTTTCTGAAGGTCTTGATCCCTTGAGCCTTGTCTACTGAACAATGAACACTGAAGTTGTTCAGCACCTTGAATATTGAAGCAATTTCAGTGGATTTGCATTGAAAGCAGAACTGGTTCGGAGGTCACCACCAAGAATATCATGCTGTCAATCATTTTCAGTATACATATGTCAAAATAGAATCTTTGTTCTGTCACCTTCTTGTATGGGCCCCTCACCACTTGGTGGTCATGGTGCTTTTCTTTGTACAGTGCAACACCCATCTGCTTCATATGACTAAACCACATAAGATCATTCCATGGATAATTCTTAGCGAAAGCTATGGGCATTTTATTATTGATTTTAGTAGGAACAAGATCAGGCCTCAGTTTTCCAGTATGATAAGATGTGTGTAAATGAATATATATTGCATGTACAGGATGTTTACACAAGACACATTAACGCACATTAGCCGTATTTAATGGACATTAAAAATAGTGACATTTGGCTAATCATGCCCAAATTTGATACTTGTAAATGCAGGTATCAAATTTAATTGCAGTTAGTTAAGGTGCGTTAACACATGCGTAGACTTTAGTGCTGGATCTGCCCAACCAGTAGGGGCACATAACAGAGCTGCAGGGACTTGGCACTAATTTTAATTTTAGTACCAAGTCCCTGCATGTGTGGTCACCTGCCAGAAATCGCTTAATGTGCACTAGCTTAATGCACATTAAATTTAGTTGAGCTTAAATGCACATGGAGATATACCCATACATACACAATACATTAATGAATGTGTAGACATACCTAGTATCTTAGATACTGCGTATTTAGTTTAATACTTGTTTAATAAAGGACTAACTAAATGCTACCAGGCAGTAACTCTACATACTGCGCATCAGCACGTGGTTATTTAATGATGCTTACTGTACATTAGCCTAATAACACTTCCCAGTAGTCTATTAGCTCAATTTGTGCTGTGATGCAATGCTGCACAGTGTTAATAGGCTAATGCACAGTAAGCATTTTAAGTAGACACACCCATTGTGTAGTACTTTAATAGATTACATGAAAGATATTGGTGAATCAGTAGTTTCATAAGTGGAACAAAACAAATTAGATTCAATTTTAAAAATATGTATTCTTCTGCTTCTAATGAATGACATGCTACAGATTTTGTCCAGTATGCTGGATCTGGTGAACTGTAATATGTTATTTACTAATCAGTAAAAAGAGTAAAGGACAGTGATTCAAGGGCACTTAGTACAGAGTTGTTTAACATAAGAATTAATTTCCTATTCAACAAGATGCCTAATAAGCAAACCACATTCTGTTACCAAAGGAAAAATTGTATCTACTAATGATCATAATAATTAACAACATAGAATGGTATGGATATGTTAATATGCCATAAAAGGCATACATTTACATACATAAAAATAAGTGTTTTCAATGCCTAGAATAAATGAATATATTGAGAGTCTCACATGATGAATGAAATCAGAGCAATTTATTAATATATATACACATTATTTCATATATGCATTTATTTACACACACACTCACTCACTCACTCACTCACTGCACTTACTCAAATCCAGGAGAACAGTTTTTTCCCCAATCAATCTGAGGGGGTAAAAGCATCATCTTGGACTGGAATACTGACTCTAGGCACATGGCACCTCCCCTCTGGCTTTGGCCCCTGCTTTGGGGCTGGATTTGGAGCTGAACTGCTGCCTGTCCTGGGCTGAAATGGCTTGTTTGGTGGGGAAGTGGGCACGTGACTGGGTGGTAGCACAGGGTAGAAAGGCAGGGTATGTGGAAGGAACTGGCAGCCTGCTTACCCACTGCCCCCATTTGCCTTCCCCCCTGAATCCTCCCACCCCCTGCTACCCTCTGCTGCCCGCCCTGTACCTAGTGCTTCCTGTCAGCTGCCCCCTACCCATTTACTTTTTTCCCTGGCTCCAACCTTGACCTGGTTTGATTGGGAGCCTGCTGCTGCTGCTTCCTGGCCAGGCTGGGGGTGCAGCAGGTGCTTCTGACTGCCTTGAAGTTGCAACCGAGCTTCAGCAGAAGGTAAGGGGAGGGGTGTGGTAGGCAAGAGAGGAGCAAAGATTGGGATGGCAGGCTGAAAAGAGGGAGCAGTGAGTCGGAGGGCATGTACAGGCATGGGGGACAAAGGGTGGGGGGCAGGCAGCAGGGAGGCATGTGATAGGGGGTACATACTGGGGAACAGGCAGCAAGGGGAAAATACAAGGGGGACAAAGGGCAGGGAAGCAAGGGATACATTCTTGCTACTGCTTTCCTTGCCACAGTAGCAGTGGGAGGGAAATGTAAGAGGACCTTCCACTAATTTGATTCTATATGTGGACAATTATAACATGTATAATTGTCCATGGATAGAGTAATTATTGGTGGGGAGGTGAATCTTAAATTCAAAGTTAACTTAGATTTTATTAAAGACAATGTGCATGTATTATAATATAAACTATATTTACTTGAATCTAAGACAAAGTTTTCCCCCTCTATCAGCATGGTGGAAAAGCCCTTTGTATTATATTTACATACAACATGGGATGAGGGGGGGAACAAGTGGCTATGACAGCTCTGACTGGCCCTGAGCCCAGGTTAGGGCCAGAGTCAGACCCACAGCAGGCTCCTGACCCCCTCCTGTCAGGGGACACCTTGGCTCCAGCTTGGTCTAGTTTCCCTCTTGGGCATGGAGTACATGAAATCTGTCCTCTGCCTGGTCACTCAACAGCATCAACACTGGCCAATCAGCAGTGTCAACACTGTTGTGTGGCCTGGCAAGGGCTGAGCTTCTACATACTGCGCTTTGGAAAGGAACAGAGCCCAAGCAGCATCTGACAGTAGGAAAGGGCAGAGGCTGTAGGGAGTTGGGGGGGACAGGTCAGTGGTGGGGTGTACAGAAGAGTTGCAGGTGGAAGAAATGGAGGAGCAGAGGGCAAGGAGGTCACCTTACCTACCTCAGCTATCTGCTCTCCCCCCTACTCTCCCCCAGCTACTATTTTCTCTGTTGTAGCAGTGGAAAGGGACAGATTCAAGACAACCGTCCAATAATTAGATTCAATACCTGGAAAATTATAACAAATTTATACATTTTCCATATCTAGAATTTAATTATTGGGGAGTTGTCTTAAATTCAGGGTTACCTTAGAGTAATTGTGCGTGTGCGCGCGCACACACGCACACACACATTAAGCAGTTTTACATTTCGTGTATATTGTTCCTGGAAAAATTTCAGTTAAAACAATATAAACAGTTCCACTGATAAAGCTGTTGTAAACAGTCTGTGTTACCAGTGTTAAAATTTGAATTGTCCTGGTCTGTGAGAAGCTCTAGAACTTCCATAGTTTGGAGAAGGGGCCTGCAGTTTTTCTGGGGTTGACCTATGTATGTGGTGTATACATCTTGCCATCTCTAGGAAAATCTTTGAAAAAATTTACATGCTTAGTAGAACCTTGCTGAAGCTTCACATTTAGAATCGGAAGATTTCATCCTTATTGAGGAAGGTTTGGATCAGATTGCAGCTGGTAATGATAATGAGGATATTTAATACTACTACTACTAATAATAATTCAGTCTTCTATAATTCAGTCTTCTTCAATCTTCTCTTCAGATGAGAAAATTGAGGCATATATTAGGGAAGTGATTTCTCCAAGATCTAAAATAAATAAATGTTTTAAAGTCCCATACTAAATCTTACTTCATTAAGTAACAGCTGTATTCAGACTGCTTCATGCAATCCTCACTCACTGACGTTCAGTCCTTACCCAGTCATGACATCAGCCAGGGACCCCTCTGCTTTACCAGGTGGGACGAGGAAAGCTACACATGTTAACACAGTAAGGCTTATTTTTGGTATGTCTTATCACAACATTTTTAGGCCTCATAATATTTACCTTCATTTTAAGAGAACAAATATTAATGACAGTGAACTCATGATAAGAGGACAGGGCAATGCTCTGTAGGGACAATGTTATGTAGCAGAAGTCTGTTAGAAAAGCAGTTAGTGGGGATGAGGAGCAGCTATTTATTCATTTTAGTATCAATCGATTAACCATATGATAGACGAGTCACAGGCCAAAATATTACGTATAGATCAGAGATATATGTTTGCTGCAGTGTAAAGGATCAATTCAGTATAGCTTAAGAGAGTACCAGTGTTGTAAAAATAAATTTTGCAAATTTATTATGAACCTCTCAGTATTTGACATTTTATATAAAGTCTTCAGGAGCCAAAAGGTTATGAGAGAATCTCATGGATGTGCAACTGGAGAATGAATTACAGGTCTGAATTCTTGATCCCACAGGACAATATTATCTAAATAGTCAGAATTTTTTTATTGGTAAAATGTGACAACATATTGCATGATTTTGGCTTTATCAATGTTACTTTGACACGGGATAAATTTGCAGATGGAGAAGAATGCAGAATTAATTATAAGTACTTGGGGAATTATATATGTACATTAAGGACAGGTTAAGGATAAATCTTTCATTTCTTAATTAAAGGAATGTTGAGTACATAAATATAAGCTTGCCAACATTTGTGAGTTTGTTTCACATCTTTTTAAAAATGAGGTTTTTTTACATCACATACTGTTTCAAAATGCAGTTCCCTATTGGTGGACTTATTTATATTACTGTAACAATAGATATTTCCATATATGAAAAGTCTGCCTACTGTATGCCATAAAATGTAACTATAACAATATTATTGAGAGACCCCAACAGCATGATTTAGTGAAGGAGGATACTTCTGGAAGCCAAGCATATGTGTGTTTTACCACTAACTTGTTTATTGGCTCACAGCATGAATTTAGGAGGAAGTCCTTTAATGTATCTGTGCCTCAGTTTTCCTGCATGTTACAATAGACATAATACATATTTTTCTGACAACCAAGAGTTTAAGTATATCTTTGTATGGTACTTAGGCCTTTTAAGTGGAAATATATTATAATAATTAATTGTATAATGTAATTTTATATTTATTTAATTAAATGCTTAGCATTCAGTTGTTCTGATATCAGCAATAACTTATGTTTAGACAAGGATAGCTCATGATATTGTACTAGCTAACAAATGCTAAGTTTTTATTAGACCCCTGTCGCAAAGCATCTCACTGCCTTGCTCCTAGAGAGGGGAAAACTGCTGGGGAAAAGCCCTAGCAGGAATAATAAGCGCAGCTGTGAGTTGCCAGGGCAACTCTAGACAGCAAATTGGCTCATACCTGACAGTGGTCAGCTGATGATAAGGGGCAGGGCCTGGCCCTTATAAAGCCCAGAGCCAAGGCCAGGCTAGGAGTTCCTTGCTAGCAGCTGGAGAGGCAAGAGCTCCTGGAAAGTGAGATGTAAGCACTGCAGGAACTGCTTGAGCAGAGGGAAGGATGGTGGCTCCAGAGGCTGGAGCAATGATGCAAAGTTATAGCCAGGCAGTCTTAAGTTAAGTTATAGCCAGGAGGCCTGTGTTTGTTTTGTTAGTGTTTGGAACTGGGGGTTTGGGTGAGGCTATAAGGGGTTGGAGGAAGCCACATAGGGGCCCACAGGGTGTGCGGCCCTAGTGCCAGGGAAGGTGCAGTCTAGTGCCAGTAAGGGCGCAGCAGCATGGGGTGTATAGACCCTGGCCCCGGAGAGGGGGCAGCTTTGAGAAGCCCAAGGGTGGGCGTGACGAGCCTCAGACAGGAGGCAGCATTTTAAGGAGCCCAAGCATAGGCACGGTGAGCCCTAGAAGAGGGCAACATTTTGAGAGGCCCAAGAGTGGGTATAGCAAGCCCCAGAGAGGGGACATTATTATTGAGGAGCCCTAGCACAGGCACAGCGAGCCCTAGAGAGGGGCAACACTTGAGGAGTCCTGGTGGAGGCACGACGAGCCCTAGGAGAGGGCCAGGATTAGGAAGCCCAGTGTGGGCACAAAGTCCTAGAGAAGGGAGATTACTGAGAAGCCCAAGACGGGTGTAGCGAGCCTGGTAGTAGGCTAGCACAGCAATAGACATCCAAGGGGGGCAGGGTGCTACGGTGGTCCCTGGGAAAAGGGGATAGCAGTACAGCGCGCCCAGGAGAAGGGCAAGGTGCTGTGGTGGTCCCTGGCAAAAGAGGATAGCAGTACGGTGGGCCCAGCAAAAGTACAGGTTAATAGACCTCAGACAGGGGAAGGGTGCTGCGGTGGACCCTGACAAAAGGGGTTAGCAGTACAGTGTCCCAGGAGAAGGGCAAGGTGCTGCGGTGGTCCCCGGCAAAAGGGGATAGCAGCACGGTGCGCCCGGAAGAAAAAAGCTAGTAGCGCGGTGGGCCTAAATGAACGGTAGCTTGACAGGAAGTCCCAGAGCGGGCAAGGGCCTCAGGGAGGCACGACACTTTGGAGAAGGCCCAGAGGGGGCATCGAGAGCCCCAAGGGAGGGGCAATGCACTAGAGAGAGCCCGGAGTGGGCACAGAGAGAGATGTACGGAGAAGGTCCGAGAACGGGCTAGATAACAGAGGAGGCCCAAGAGAGCAGGCATGTATTTTTGACCAGACAACATCTTTCCCATCTGCGGGGCTTGGGGCGTGGTATTAGGGGTTGGTAGGAGCCACGCGTAGCCCATAAGGCTAGGGTGCCTGGGGAGCACCCATTATACAGGGAGACCCCAGAGAGTCTGGGGAACTACGGGGATGGAGGTCCCAAGTCGCCATGCCCAAGGAGGTGTAAGGCAGCCTCCCAAACTGACTGATCACAGCCTTCCCTTGGCAGATCTTGCCGTGACAACCCCATTACAGCAAATTTAATCTAAGAATTTTTTATCCTTTGCAAACATTGAGTAAGCTTCACAGCTGCCCTGTCATTCTATTATTGCCGTAGCACCTAGGATCTCCAGTCATGTATCAGGACAAACACACAATGGAAAGACTCTTACAACCCTGAACGGTTTACAATCTAAGAAAAGCATGTTATTCACTATAAATCTAAGAATTTTACAGTATAATACATTCACACAATACAATGATTACTATTTATTTAAAATACTGTATGTATAGGAATATGATTATTTAGATGTGCAGAGTCCTTACTTTATCATAGAAAGCAGAGGCCTGACTAGGAACTATAGATGTAGTTGTCCACAAAGAACAGGAGGGTGAAGGAAGGGAACTTATATCCTGGGATGCTGGAGCACTGAAATTTGGGAGATTTGTCTTTGGGGAGTGCCCACACATTCATGGAACATGAGCTGGATAACATGGATCAGAGAGAAATCTGCCCTTCAGTAGTGTAACTTTAGATGCTTAAAGGGTACTTAAAACTAGTTTACACATTTTTAATTTGTGGGCAATCCAGGGGTTAAGATCTCCATGAGCCACCTAAAGCTAATATGTAAGATAGCCCTTAGCATTCAAAAAATAAGGTTTGTACATACAAACCTTTGTGAACTCTCCCTTCTTTTTTGCATTTGCCTAACCCCCTGCCCACTTTTTCCCTTTTTTAAACTAGTAACTTTTCTTTCTTGATAAAAGTGTTTTGTAATACTTGAACTATGGTGTCATCACTGTGTATTTATTATTCAATCATATCTTTATTTCAGTTGGGAACCTATTTTATATGTAATTACCTTCTCTGATACCCTTGAGATAAGTTCAGCCAAAAAAATTTTAAAAAGTTTATTAATAGAATAACAACAGTGGTTTTAAAAGCAGATGGAAGAGGAACTGACATCAAAAACAAGTTAAATTATAAAATTACCATAATGAAGTCTTCAGAAAAATCCTATAGATAGGTTTCATGTCTATTTAAATTTTTACCTACAACATATTTTGATTTTTAAGTAATGGAGTGATGTAAGGTGGAAGTAGTTATTACACATTCACTGAAAGAAGATGAGCAGAAGTTACTTTGGGAATTGAGAAATATACATCACAAGTACAGATCTTGTTAGCTTAGAAAGGGACAAAATAAGTTTTTTCAGCAGCAATTAATAAAATGAAATTTTTTCAGAGTATGTGGTTTTGGCATATCGTTTCAGCCATCTTAAAGTGATGTTATTACTATTGTGAAGAGCCTGACGGTCACTGAGTAGCATTGGAAATGAATGTGAATCAACAATATGGAACATGATTTGAATTTGTCCACAAGAGTATTTGTTGTCATTGGGAAAGACCCATTGGTATAGGTTTGAGGCACAGTGACCCTGTCCAGGGTAACCTGGAGTATAAATTAATAATACAAAAATATTTCTGATTTGTTTAATATTAAGTCTGTTTTATATGAAAAGATACCAGTTTTTAGAGACAGATCTGAAATGGAACTTCTGAATGCCCAAATACCAGTTAGAGTATATACTGTAGTTATGGGCAATTGTTTACACTTGAGAGTTAAAACACAAATATTTGTTATTCGGGTGTTATTGTGAACATGTATTCTCAGAAGGCCATGGTAAAACATGGTACATTTGGCTTAAGAGTTTCTTACTTACATAACTATTTAAATACATCTATTTTAGATATCTAGTGACATAGATATAGATTAACGTAGATAGATAGACATAGATGTAGATTCATGAAGATAGAGAGATAGAGAGAGATGGATGGATGCCAACTTTCTTCTGAAGGTTTCTGCATATAATATGTGGGATCCTTTATAAACACCAGTATATGATCTTATAAATATGTAAGCCATGTTTGTTACAGGAATGTTGCAGTAATTATTGAACAGTTTTCATTGTAACTCCCAAGATTCATTGTAAAACTATTACTTTATTTATGATATGTTCCATGATGAATGTCATCCTGGAGATGATTGTTTTTGAAAATTTGTGGGGGGGATAGTTCAGTTGTTATTTAGACAAGGAGATTGAAAATGGATTGATTTTTTTCTATTATTTAACATAACCAAAAAAATATGTACATATATTTTTTTTCAACTTGACAATTAGCCACTGAGGCTTGTACAGTTACATCAGGCAGTGAAGTCGACCTTATAGGGTAATGCTTGTTATTGTTCCTAATAGAGGGGGCTTCCCCATACAACAATGGTTTGTATTGAAACATATCTAGTTGAGCTCTTGTACAAAAAAGATTCTGAGGGTTCTGATTCGATTCAAAGAGATCAAAGGGTCCTCTGATTCAATTCAGATTCAGAGATTTGGCCACTGAATTGAGCCAAATCTCCACCAAATCAAATCAGGAACTGAAGCTTTGCATACCCTTAGTAGACAGTGCAGGCTTTAAGACGGTCTTTTATGCACTATGAAAAGGCTACAGAGGCTATGCTTAGAAATATGACTGATGTGCTTAAGTACTAGCTAACTACAGTACCACTTTGGTTATGTAAGTTCAAACTCAACCCTCTCCTTCCATTGCTAGTGTCTGCTTTGTCTGCTTCTGGATATTCTGTAAGCAACAACGTCCTGGGAGTAGGGGGCCACAACAGTCCTGGGAGTAGGGGGAGGCGCATGCACCCTCAGGAGGCCTCAAGTTCCTCTACACCAATGCTCGTAGTATGGGCAGCAAGCAGGAGGAACTGTGCCTCTTGATTGTGAGTAAGAATCCAGACTTAGTAGGGCTCACAGAAACCTGGTGGAATGCTACCCACAACTGGGTGTTGGGCATTCAGGGATACACCCTATATAAAAGGGACAGGACAGAGAGGAAAGGTGGGGGAGGGTCACATTCTGTGTCAAAGAGCAACTCATATCATCAAAGATTAGCTTCGGGGTAGAGGAGGGTTGGGTCGAGACACTGTGGCCAAACCAGAAGGGGAACCTGCTGGAATTCACTATCCAGTGCAGGATGTCAAGGGCTTATAGCAAGACTAAAGCCCTTGACTTTAGGAGGGCCAACTTCAATGAGCTTCACAGATTAGTGGGGGAGGCACTGAGGGCCCAGAAAGTAAAGGAGGAGGGAGTCCATGAGGGATGGTCATACCTTAAGGGGGTGATCCTCCAGGCCCAAAGGGTAACAGTCCCTGAGAGAAGCAAGGAGGGTAAGAGTGCTCAGAAACCCGCTTGGCTCAGCAAGGGATTCAGGAATGCCTGAGGACTAAAAGGCTGGCATACAACGAGTGGAAGGGAGGGGCTTTCAGCAAGGAGTACTCCTTGGTCCGTTAATGTTGGAGAGCTATTAAGAAGACCAAGGCAGAGATGGAGCTCAGGCTAGCATCCAGGATTAAGGACAACAAAAAGCCCTTTTTCAAGTACATTGGAAGCAAGAGGAAGGTACCAGGCAATGTAGGGCCCCTGCAAGACTGAAATGATAAAATTGTGGTTATTCCAAATGAGAAAGTTGATATTTTTAACAGTTTCTTTGCCTCTGCTTTCTTGAGCAGAGACCGAGACATCTCTCCTGCCAGAGGTAGGGACAATCTCGGGGATAGCTCTGATAGGCCTAGGGTCAGTGCAGAGGCAGTTAGTGATCTTCTGGAAGGGCTGGACTTTTTAAAATCTGCAGGTCCAGATGTCCACCCAAGCATGTTGAGGGAGCTGGCAGGGGTCATTGTGGAGCCCTTGGCCCTGCTATATGAGCATTCATGGTCATCTGGCCAGGTGCCAAGGGATTGAAAACTGGCTAATGTGGTCCCAATTTTTAAGAAAGGGAGGAAGGAGGACCCAAGTAACAATAGACCTGTAAGCCTCACCTCAGTCTTTGAGAAGATCTTGAAGAAAATCATCAAGGAGCACATCTGTGGGGGGCCTGCAGGGGAGATCATACTCATGGGCAACCAGCATGGGTTCATCAAAGGCAGGTAGTGCCTGACCAGCCTGATTGCCTTTTATGACCAGGTAGCTAAATCCTTGGATGATGGTGTTGCCATGGATGTAGTCTTTTTAGACTTCAAGAAGGCCTTTGACACGGTCTCTCACCCCATTCTCAATAACAAATTAAATGACTGTGGCATTGATGCCTACACAGTTGGATGGGTATAAAGTGACTGATGGGGTGCACCCAGAGAGTAGTGGTGGATGGGTTATACTCAACCTGGTGAGATGTGAACAGTGGGGTCCCCCAGGCCAATGAGTTTCCTTGGGCCCTCACTGTTTAACATCTTCATTAGCGACTTGGACGAGGCGGTTAAAAGCACATTGTCCAAGTTTGCTGATGACACTAACATGTGGGGCAAGGTGGGCACATTTGAAGGGAGAGAGAGGCTGCAACTACATTTAGACAGACTACAAAAGTGGGCAGATGAGAATAAGGTGAGGTTCAATGTAGATAAATGTAGGGTGCTGCACTTTGGGAGAAGGAATCCACAGAGTACATACAGGCTGGGGAGTTTCCCTCTTGAAAGCACAGAGACGGAAAGGGATCTTGGGGTCATTATTGGCTCGAAGATGAACATGAGCTGCTAATGCCAAACTGCAGCCAGCAAGGCCAGCCATACCTTGTAATGCATCCAAAGATGAATCTCAAGCCGGTCCAGAGAGGTGGTACTCCCCCTCTATACAGCATTGGTCAGGCTGCAATTGGAGTACTGTGTCTGGTACTGGGCACTGCACTTTAAAAAGGATGTGGCCAGCCCGGAGAGAGTTCAGAGGAGGGCCACCCAATTGGTGAGAGGGCAGCAGGACAGGACCTATGAGGAGAGACTGAGGGACCTGAGCCTGTTCAGCCTCAGCAAGAGGAGGTTGAGGGGGAACCTGGTGGCTGCCTATAAACTTGTCAGGGGAGATCACCAGCAAATAGGAAGAGCCCTATTCTCCACGGCACCACCTGGGGTGATGAGGAACCATGGTAATAAGCTGCTGGAGAATAGATGTAGGTTAGAGATCAGGAGGCAATATTTTACAGTTAGGGTGGCCAGAATCTGGAACCAACTTCCTAGAGAAGTGGTCCTTGCCCCTGCCTTGGGTAAATTAAAAAAAGGGTTAAATGATCACATACCTGGGGTCTCATGAACCCAGCATTCATTCCTGCCTGTGGAAGATGGTCAAGCTAGATGATCTGTTCAGGCCCCTCCTGACCCTAGCTACTATGAAACTATGACTGTGCAGTAGTGCTTCCTGATGTCTAGCCTGAACCAACTCTCAGTCAACTTATGGCCATTATTCCTAGTTACTCCTGGTAGTGCTTGGAGGAACAGGGTCTCTCCTGTTCCCGTTTGGTTACCCTTGGTAAGTTTATACACGGCCACCAGATCCCCTCTCAGCCTTCTCTTGTGGAGGCTGAACAGGTTCAGGTCCTGTTGCCTCTCCTCATAGGGCCTGCCCTGCTGTCCCCTGATCATGTAAGTGGCCCTCCTTTGAAACCTTTCACTGCTGTCCACATTCCTCCTGAAGTGCGGCACCCAGAACTGGACACAATGCTCCAACTACAGCTTGAACAATGTCACACAGAGGGGGAGGATCACCCGTTGAACCTGTTCATGATACATCTGTGGATTCATGACAAGGTCCAGTTAGCCTTCCTGACTGTCCTCGTTGGTGTTCCATGTTCATCTTGGAATCAATAATGACTCCAAGATCCTTTTCTGCCTCTGTGCTAATGAGAAGGGAGTTCCCCAGCCTGTAGGTATGCTGATGGTTCTTCCTCCCTAGGTGCAGTATCTTGCACTTGTCAGTATTGAAACCCATCCTATTCTCATTCACCCACTCTTGTAAACTGTCCAGATCTAGTTGTAGCCTGTACCTCCCTTCTAGCATGCTTATGTCTCCCCACACCTTAGTGTAATCTGTGAGTTTGAACAGGGTGCTTTGCACCCCCTCATCCAAGTCACTGATGAAGATATTGAACAGCGAGGGCCCAAGGACCGAACCCTGGGGAACCCCACTGCCCACATCCCTCCAGGTTAAAAATGACCCATCCACCACCACTCTCTGGGTGTGGCCCTCCAGCCAATTTGTGACCCATCTGATTGTGTAGGCAACGACACCACAGTCGCCTAATTTTTTTTAATGAGGAGGGGGTGATAGACAGTGTTGAAGGCCTTCCTAAAGTCTAGAAAGACTACGACACCCGCATACAAGCATTTTATGACCTGGTCGTAGAAGGCAACTAGGTTGGTCTGATGGGACCTGCCTGTAATGAACCCATGTTGGTTGCCCCTAAGCATGATCTCTCCTGCTGGTCCCTCTCAGATGTGTTCCTGGATACTTTTCTCAAAGAGCTTTCCTAGGATCAAGGTAAGACTAATGGGCCTATAGTTTCCTGGGTCCTCTTTCCTCCCTTTTTTTGAAAATGGGAGCCACATTGGCCCTTTTCCAGTCCTCTGGCACCTCACCAGAGCACCATGAGTGCTCATAAAGCTGTGCCAGGATCCTACAATGACCTCTGCCAATTGCCTCAGCATCATGGGATGGAGAACATCTGGACCTGCTGATATGAACATGTCCAATCCCACCAGAAGTTCACTAGCTAGGTCCTGTGTAACCCTGGACCTGGTTTTGCCTCTCCTGAGTCTGTCTGGAATCCTAGTGGGGGGGATGTCTTGTTACCTGCTCAGAAAAATGGAGACAAAGAACTTGTTAAAAGGTGTCGGCTTTATTGTCTGATGTGACCACCAGGTTGCCAAGCATGTCCTGCAGGCACCCCACGTTACCCGGTGCCTTCTTTTTACTCCCTATACATTTAAAAAAGGACCTCTTGTTATCTTTGATCCTAGTCACTGGTCCCAGTTCTGTCTCTGCCTTAGCCTTCCTAACTGCCCCACTACAGTCTTGAGCAATGGAAGTATAATCCTCCTTGGTGATGGCCCCTCCCTTCCATTGGGTGTACACCTCCTTTTTAGCTTTCAGAGAATCCTGAATGCCTTTGGTGAGCCAGGGTGACTTCTGAGCACTCTCGCTCACTTTGATTTGCAGTGGGACTGTCACCCTTTGGGCTTGGAAGATTGTCTCCTAAAGGACCAACCACTCATCTTCTACTCCTAACTCCCCTCCCCTTCGAGACTCAGTGCTTCCCTGACTAATCACCTTAACTCATTGAAATCAGCCCTCCTGAAGTCAAGGGCTGCTGCCTTGCTGCAGGCCTTTGATACCCTGTGCTGTGGTGAATTCCAGTAGGCGATGATCGCTATCACCCAGATGGTCAAGAACCTACAGTCCCCTCACCAGGTCATCACCTGTGGCCAGGACCAGGTCCAGCAAGGCATTTCCCCTGGTGGGACTGTGCACCTCCTGGGTTAGGTGGAGGTCCTGTATCTCAGCTAGGAACTTATGTGAATGGTCAGGACCTATGGGGCTTTGTCCTTCCCTGGCTGACTGCTCCTCCCAGCAGTCCAGGTAGTTTAGGCCACCCAGGATGACTGTGTGTCGATAGTAGACACCCACCGTTAAGTCCCTTTCCCCCCAACCTTCTTGTATTCTAACCCAGAGTACTTCAGTCTGCCCCTCCTCTGACCCCGTGCTGTTTGTTGAGGACATGTATTGCTCTTTGATGTAGAGCACCAGATCCCCAGCTTTCCTCTCCATCCTATCACGCCTGTACAATCATGGGTTGAATCTCACCATGTTTCAGTGGGCCCCTATGTCCATGTTTGTGTTAGCTAGCAGGAGGGCAAGGTCCTCCTGCTTGTTCTCCACACTATAAACATTAGTGTAGAGGCATTAATGGGCTCCTGTGGGTATATGCACCACCCCCTTAAAAGTAGGGCTTTCCTGACCCCTATCACTTACCTGGGTACTTCTTGTGTTCCTTTTCTGTCTTGGCTGGGAAGTGTCGTCTTGTTCCCCTGTGGCCCCATCCCCTGGTGAAGCTAGTTTAAAGCACACCATATGAGATCACCCAACCTGGAAGAAAAGACATGCTTGCCTTTAGGGGAGAGGTGAAGCCTATCTGAGCATGCCCCCTGAACAAAAATGTGGGTCATTGTCAAGGAACCCGAAGCCTGCCTGGTAGCACTAACTCTGGAGCCGCCAGTTGACCACTCCGATGCAGGCCTCATGGTGCTGTCTGCATCTGCTTACCAGGAGAATAGAGGAGAATACCACCTGCACCCCCATCTACTTGAGCTTGGTCCCCAGGGCCTTGTAGTCCTTCATGATGCGGCCTAGACTGCTCCCCGCCATGTCATTTGGTTCCACGTGGATTAGGACCATGGAGTACTGGTCTGAGGGTCAAATGAAGTCTGGGATCATGTTTGTAACATTCTGAGTTCAAGCCCCAGGCAGGCAGCAGACCTCATGCACCATGGGGTTGGGTCAGCAGATGGGACCCTCTGTTTCCCTCAGGATGGAGTGTGATGATGAGGACTCAGTGTTTCTTCCTTGTGGTGTTCTGTCCATGTTCAGACTGTGCCATGTGCACAGTGGCACAGTCCCCCCCAGAGACATCTTCTGTGACCTTCTCCTCTAAATCTGCCAAGGCCTCAAACTTGTTCCCTAGTTGTACCTAGGGAGCCACCACCACACTAGCCCAAGCAGCCCTGGTTCTTGTGGTCATCTTCTTCCATCCCTCTGCTGTGCATCTCTCCCAGGAGGTCTGTCTATTGGAAGACTGATCCTGCACAGAATGGAACTATGTGTCAATTTCACCCTCTGCAGCCCTTTTCCCCCATAGCCTGGTCACCTTGGCCTGCAGCTCCCTTACCTGCTCCTCCAGGGCCCAAAGTCAGGCACAAGAGGGACAGGCAAGGGAGCCTCCAGACACTTCTCCCAACCACAGGCTCCAGCTCTGTGCCAGGCAGCCCCCACAGACAGTGGGGCAAGGGCCTGCCAGCACCACCATGGGCTCTGCCTGTGTAGAGGTCTCAGAGGAGCCCAGGGTAGGGGTGGGGTCCCTAGTAGCCACCCTCCTCGTCCTTACCACTGGGTCGTAGCAACCACTCCCTATGTTATTACTCCATAGAGCTGTGAGTCCTCCTCTCTCTCTTGCTGCAGACTTCTTCCTGGCTCATGCTGCACTCCCGCCTTGTGCAAATGCTGGCTCAAATGCTGGCATGCTATTTCAGAGCGTGTAGCTCAGGAGCACAGTTCCCTGCTGGCTCAGTTAAGAGGGATCTGGGGGGCTCCCCCTCCAGATCCTCTGCAGCTGTACTAGCTCCCTTCACCCTCTTCATCTTGTGGCATCAGCTGCCACCTTTGCCTCTCTGTTGCCTCCACTGCCAGTGAGTGTGGGTAGGAGGGTACAGTTGTGCTGGCTGCACATGTGCGCCCACTCAACTCCCAAGCCCTGACTTAGTGTTATAAGGTTTTATATCTAAAATATGTTAAGTATTTACATTTTAAGAAAGATTTTTTTTTCCTACTTTCTTCCCTCACCTTCATGTGTCTATTATGCATATTTTTTAAAATATCTGTGGAATGCTTTTGCTAGCCCCACAAAAATCTGAGCAGGTAAAAGGCATGTATTCTCAAGATGGCCAACAAAGGTATTAGGATTTTGCTAGCTGAGTCATTTGGGGGTTAAGCTGAATGTCCAAAAGTCAATGATCTAGATATTTTTAAACATGATAATCCAGATCTTTAGCTGGTATAAACCCATGTACTATTTTATTTACCTTAATTGAAGAGCGAATCCATGGTTATAGTTAATGTATAACACATATGGGAATGTCATTTCATTTGGGGAAATTATAGGAGGTGAATTGATTGGATTTATAATGGAAAGCTACTTTTAGCCTTACCTATGGAGTGACCACTGCAGCACTATATATGTACATGTTTTTGTGAGGGAGAAGGGAGGAAGAATGAGAGAAATTAATGTGATTTTTCTGAAATTTAAATGTAGGGAATGAAAGAGTCTTTTTTTTTTTTAAATGAAAAACATCCAGCTGCATAAGTCTGCCAATGATTACATGAGAATACATTATTTCTCATGGTAGAATGGTCAAAAGGTCAGTTCCATCCAAGAAAGGAGAAAGTACCAACTTGCACATTTTTGTTTTTTGGACTTATGTAAATCCAAAAGAAAAAAAAATGTTATTACAAAAAAATACATCTTGAGGCTTGAGTGGTGTGTTGACCATGATCAATAACAGTATACAAAAGCTAAGGTTTGCCCTCTTTAGCAGGGGTTGCATGGACAAGGAGAATATATTAATGGATTCCAGTGATTTTTTTTTTTTTAAATAATTAGGCTAGCTGTACTTTAAGAGTGCACAGAATACTCCTAAAAGTCATAGTCAGTCACTTGAAAATATAATTTTTGAATTTTTTTTTTAATAAATACAAATGATAAATTATAATATTAACTCTTAAGGAGGGTTAAATAACACAGGAAACAAACATTTTTCTATTGACAGAGTTCCAATTGGAAACTATATTTTAATCAACTGTGCTTTGGCCCCAGGATTGTACTTAGGGCATGCATGATAAATAAGCTTTGAAACTAGTAGATCTGAATAAGAACTGAGTAAATGCGAGTAAGAACAGAGCAATATCAAGACCCATTTTGTATTTTTCTTAGCTGCAAGTTATTTAGGTTATATTAGGCTTAAAAAATATTATAAAATAGAAATTGGATATAACAGTAATACTTTTCCTTATGTTCTATATTCTTGAACAAATACTTTCATGCTATTTCTATGTGTAATAGGATGCATGTAAAGTAAACCTTTTTATTATCCTCTCTAAACCTTAGCATTCCAATATATAAAATGAGTTGTAGGTAGAAATATCTATTAGGGATAAACATTAGAAACGTATTCCTGATATTTGAAGTTCAGACAGAGATATTCTCTGAAGTGAGAGCTCTGATCTAGTGGTTGAAGAATAGGACAAGAAAATAAAGAAATTATTAATTTTGCTGCTGATGTGAAAATTTGTACATGCTATTTAGTATTTCTGAACTAGTGTCCTCATACCCAAATGGGGAGTATGATACTTTTTTTTCTCAATATAGAACAGGGTAATTAAGCAACATTTATAATATTAAATATATATGTAAGAAGTAATTAATTCTAAGACATAGTTCATAGTTATGAAAACAACTTAGACCAGTAATGCTCATTCTTCTTCCCTGGCAGGTTGGATTGGCAGTGCCAGTTCATCCATGGGCCAGATCTGGCTGGTAGTCATGATTTGGCACTGGCTGGGCAGGCACCATCCAGCTGCATGGAAGTGGGTGAGGGCAAAGGGGCAGGCCAACCTCAATGCAGCTCCACAGGGGAAAGACATTTAATCTGGCCCCATGAGGGAAAGGGAGCATGGCTTGGTCCCAACCCAGCCCCAAGCATGCTGTGCTCACCTCCACTCTAACAGGTGTTCCTGCACCGCCTTTGCCCGGGCCCAAGACCTCATGTTGCCTGGGCTTACGGGTGAGCCCAGACGTTACCCCTGCTGATGTCAGGAGGACCCCTTAACTGCCTGCTATGACTTTGAATGGAACTTCAGTGGAGGGTCCTCCCCTGGGGCAGCCCCCAGGGTTGGCGTGTTCTTCAATGGGTACCCTTGGGGCTCTGTCCTTCCCTACACCCTAGCCACTTGCCACTTTAAGTTGTACCTCCTCTGGCTCCCACATTGTCTTTGGCCTGCCACCCTCTCACCCCTGACTTGCCGGCCATCAATAAAGGTCTTCAGGCTGTACGTACAGCTTACTGGGATGCCAGCCTGGCCCTTCTGCCTCAGTACCTGCACCAATCCTGCTGTCCATGATGCAGCCGGTTCTTCCGCTGGCTCTGCTTTCTATGGTGTGACCAGTTACCTCACCAACGCTACCACCTGTAATGCAGCTGGTTCCTCCACTGATCCTGGCACTTGTGAGGCAGCTGGTTTCCTCACTGACTCTGCTGTCTGTTACCCAGTCAGCTCCTCCTCCAGCTCTGTTATCAGTGCTGCAGCCAGTTCCCTCACCTCTCTGCCGATAACTGACAAGCTGGCTTCTCCACCAGCACTGCTGCTGGTTGCTTCGTTCACTCTCTCGGAGCCTGCTCTGGCTCCGCCTCTTTCTCTCCCTGCCACTGCGTGTGGCGGCTGATCCCCTCCTCGCAGAAGCTCGCTCCTCTGGTCTCCTCCTCTCAACCACCCCGCTGCCTCAGTAGAGCCACTTTTTGTTGCTTCTGAGAGGCGTCCTCCGTCCCTGCTGCCTTGCTGCAACTTGATAAATACCTGGCTGATCACCCACACTGGCATCCTCGCATCCTCTGGCTCTTCCGGCTCTTGGGAGGTAAGTGGGACTCCTTGCTGCCCCAGGGTTCCTTCAGCATCCCAGCTCCCCTGGAACACGGGGGGGGGGGAAAGGGCTGTGGCCTGGGCCCAACCTGGCCCCATGAAGGAACTGGTGTGGCACAGTTCTTACCCAGCACATGGCAGGGAGGGGCCATGGCCTAGCCCCAAACTGGCCTGTGGGTAATAGGTGGCATGAGCTGGCCCCAATCCAGATACGGGGGAAGGAGACACTGCCCAGCTCAGGATTTGGGAATTTGGCAGGGAGGAGAATGTCATATTAATGACTACTGCTTCCCCACTGCCAGATGCAATAGCTGTCTGGACCATATTTGCTCTACAGGCTGGAGATGGAATACCCTGGACTTAGATTATACATCTCATACTTTTCTAGGAGACACCAACTTCTTTGACAATCTTTTCAAAATTTAGGAATGTACATTTTTGGGGAAAAAGAAGTTTTTCAGCCACTTTGAAAACTTGCAGAAAATGTAAAGATTTTGTGAAATCTTATAAAATTATTCCTGTTTCATAGAAGCTTTGTGAACTTGCAAACAGGTGCATTTAATTAAGACACACTTTTATATTGAGTGTTTCATCCATCCCCAATAATAAGCATTAAGAGGTCCTCAGAGCCTGATGAGCTGTACTTACTATAGAACCCAAGAGGTTAGGAGTGGAATCAAAGGTGTTTGGACGCCAGCTTTGCACTTCTCCTATTCTTCAGAGGTATTGGACACTGCTGTTGCTTATATTAGCATATAAAGGCCCCAAGAGGCCATTAACACCAAATAGAAATTGTCAAAGTGCTTCACAGTCTGGCCACAACCCCTCATACTAAGCCAAAGGACTGGGAGATGGCAATGAAGAGCCAATTTATATCTGCTGGAAATTATCCTATGCTGGTGGAATCCTCAAGTGGTCTGCTAGGACAGCTTTCTGGGTCTTTGCAATGTTTGATTGGTGCAAAAGTCCAGAAAATGGACAATATCTGAGTAGACTACCGTAAATATTTTTAAGATTGTAACATACCTATGTTAAAACTATGGAAATAATATGTGCCTCAGACTTGCTTTAAATAAAATTATGGCCAACCATAGCTGTAATCTTAAAAATAAATGTACTACTTTAGAGTAGTCCAGCTTCTTGCACCAAACAGGAGAGACAACTGGGGGTCAGCTGACCACAGTGAGGTGATCATCCAGTCTCTTTTTGAAGATTTCCAGGGTAGGTGATTGCACCGCCTCTGGTGGGAGTTTATTCCACAGTCTGGACATCCTAGCTATAAAGTAGATTTTCCTAATGCTGAGCCTGAAACGGTCTTCCAGGAATTTGTAGCCATTACTCCTAGTTTTCCCCAATTGTGGCCAGGTGAACAGTTGTTCATCGAGCCCTTGATATATGCCTCTGATGTTTATAGATTCTAGGGTCGGAAGGGACCTCAGTAGATCATAGAGTCTGACCCCCTGCATAGCCAGGAAAGAGTGCTGGGTCTAGCTGACCCCAGCTAGATGCCTATTTAATCTCCTCTTGAAGACCCCCAGGGTAGGGGAGAGCACCACCTCCCTTGGGAGCCCATTCCATACCTTGGCCACTCTAAACGTGAAGAAGTTTTACCTAATGTCTAGTCTAAATCTGTTTTCTGCTAGCTTGTGGCCATTATTTCTTGTAACCCCCGGGGGTGCCTTGGTGAATAAAACCTCACCAATTCCCTTCTCTGCACCTGTGATGAACTTATAGGCAGCCAAAAAGTCGCCTCTCAACCTTCTTTTAAGGAGGCTGAAGAGGTCCAGGTGCCCCAGTCTCTCCTCATAGGGCTTGGCCTGCAAGCCCTTAACCATACAAGTGGCCCTTCTCTGGACCCTCTCCAGG
>JAGPOW010000261.1:46850883-46884636 GCA_030014935.1 Caiman crocodilus | reverse complement strand
CCCTAGCCTCTACAATGCCCCGGCCCCCATCACTTACCTGGTTCTCCCTTTTGACCGATGGTCCGGGCTCGTTGGCTGTCGCTAGGCCTGGCAGTTCAATGTCTCCTCCGCCCTCATCTTCCCCCTCCCCCGGCGAGCCTAGTTTAAAGCCTAATCATAGAATCATAGAAAATGAGGGTTGGAAGGGACCTCAGAAGGTCATCTAGTCCAACCCCCTGATCAAAGTAGGACCAGCCCCAACTAGATTGTCTAAGCCAAGGCTTTTTCTAGTCAGGTCTTAAAAACCTTTAAGATGGAGCTTCCATCACCTCTGGGTAACCTGTTCCAGTGTTTTTACTACCTTCCTAGTGAGAAAATTCTTCCTAATATCTAACCTAAACTTCCCTTGATAGAAATTGAGAACATTGCTCCTTGTCATCTCCCACCACTGAAACTGAATAATGATAATACTGAATAATGATAAAGCTGAAACTGATAACACTGAATAAATGATCAAATGAAAAAGCCAGTAGTTAAAGAAAGTGAAATTTACCTCTGTTTGAGGATTTATGTAAATCCCTGTGCACCAAAAACAAACATTCTGTTTAACCCCTCTGCATAAGATTTAGGTTGTCTTTGAGAGCCTCACGCTGACACTCCACCATGTAGCAAGCTTTAGTTGTAAGGGATAGTTTAGAGGATACAAAAAACTAAATTTTGATGACTTTTCAGTGACAAAATAATAATGATGTGATGATTTAGAGAAATCTTTTCAATGTACATTTTTTTCCTATCTAATGTCTTATGTATCTGTCTAAACTCTGTTTTGATGGTAGTATTGTTTGCCTTCTCTCTTTCTTGTCTTGTGTCAAAGTGAAATTCCAAAGCCTATTCATACAAGGCTAACAAAAGAGGATCACTGAGTTAATTGCCCTCCTATTAAAATGAAATTTCTCTCAGACAATAAGCTAGCTAGTTCCTACTCAGGAAAACTGGTTTATCAGGTGTGAAGTTGCCTAAAAATATGTCACCTGGAAAGAATCTGTTAGGGTTGATTAAAAGGGTAGGGTCTATTTTACTCCAGTTGGGTTTTTTTAGGAGTTGAAATTGAGGTGAGATGTTATGTGAGCCTTATGAGGTAGAAGTAAATCCTGCTTTCCTGAATATGGTTATATTCTCAAGAGAAAAGTGAGTCAGAATGACAATTGTACTCAAGATATTTTCTGTTTTCTAAATAATATAAACCATCTTTGACTTTTTTTTTTAATCTGAAAAGCAGTTGTATTTAGAAATGTTGTGCAAATCTGTGTGTGATGTATCCCTGACAAAGTACCCTTTTAAAATAAGAAACTTCACTTGCACCTTAATTCTAGAGAACATGAAAAAACTCCTGAGAAGGCTTGGGGAGATGTATCTAGTTTCAGGGCCTATCTGATTTAGTAGTCCTTACTTATAAATGTTGTGTTAGATATTTATATTTGGATTGTCTAGACACCCCAAACTAGGGGCAGTGCCAAAGTCTGCTCACTCCCAGCAAACTAACTGAAGTGTTTGAAACTGCCTCAAAACAGATACTAATGATATCTTGTGCTTTTCAGAAAATGTTATCCAACAAAAGAATCTGAAAATTACGGACACTTACCCTTTTTCCTGCATATCTCAGAGACTTATCTTTAATTTCCCCAGAACTGGCAGTAGCTAATGGAATTATGTGCGAGCACTACAGCTGTGTTCACTTTGTTAGCTGCAGTTATTCTGAATGGTGAAAAGATTTGTTAGAGCGATCTGGCATAGTTGTGAATATGGTGGTGTTTTGTGGAAATGAGTTCTTCTTTTCTTTTGATCACACATACATAGGTAAGAGGTTCACTTTCATTTTGAGTGATACAGAATGCCTTATTTCAGTGCTATCATTGTGTAGATTGTGTCTGTAGTAGGGATTTTCTTGCTTTGCATATTGTTAGTGGGACAGTGAGGGAGAAATGCTACTTATTAGTTTAATCCTCAGGAGATAGCTGGCCTTGTGTGTCTAAGAATGCCATGTGTGTCTAAAAATATCTGCCATAAAATTTGGCAGATATTTTTTTTTTTTTAGTGTGGAATAGGCTACCTTCAACTAATAGGGCAGCTCTGGCTCAGCGTGGTGTAAAGGCAGATACTGTGAGTTATGAATAGATTGGGCTGGCTGAACAGGTACCTTCATTTTAAACTTCTTGATCTTCAGAAGTTTGAATTTAGCTGAACCCAACATCCAGGAAAGGCAAAGGACCCTACTGGACAACATTAGTTCTGCATCAACGAAGCTTTCATTGGAAAAAGGTGTGTTAGTTTTGTGGGGGGGGGGTTGTAGGAGTTGGCGATCACTTAACAGTTGGAGCTATTGTATTGGTTTGCTCCTGAGAGCCTATAGGGGCTATGTAAATACCGTATGATTCCTAAGTGTTTCTATATATTCCCTTTAAGCAAGGATTATAGCTGTATATGTTTTCAGTATGTAGCTACAACCAAGGGTAATAAGGAATCGGATATGTTTAACATCCCAAAATCTTGATGTGTGAAGTTGCTACATAACGCATGTGAGAACTGGTGTTTGTTCCACCTTCTACAACCCATAGACAGCAGCACATCTTCTTCCATTTCTGACTTTATTTCACTAAAGAGGGCTTGTTTGCTATGCATCAGTGACTTAGACCTTCTGAAAAATGCTCAAGTCATGAGTCAATCCCTAGGACTGCACAAACCAAACCAAGCAAACAAATGGAATGTCAAATTTGACAATGTCTAGAAAAGCTGTTTTTGAAGGGGAAGGGGGGCTGCTCTTGGCCTCCGGTGACCCCAAACTTGAAACCTTAGTGAGAACTACCACAAGATTCACTAGATTTCGTATTTCAAGACAATATAAGAAGAGTTTGTGTAATCTACATTGATTTTTGTAGATCAGTATAATTTATGTGGAATCAGGAATGGGCAGGTTATCCTAGGGATGCTGTTCTTGGTAGGCAGTCTCTTAATATGGTGACAGTGGAATGGGTAATAGTCTCTTTGCCTTTTAGCAAATGGCTGTCCCAGGATGAATGGAGACAGGTGCAACATAAACTGTTGTAATTTATACCAGTGAGGGGTTCATTCCAGAGTCCTCTTTGATTTAATCCCCACCAGTTTAGGTGAAATTATCCTGTCCTAGGTTTTTTCCTCCTCTGCTCAATTATTTTTTTTCTTTATATTAGTGAAGCACTGCTATGCCAGAACAAACATGGTGTTTGTCTATGCCCTCAATATACATGTGGAGTTCAGAGCACTTAGTATAATCTTTCAGCCTTCAGCAGAGTAGAAGTCCTTGCCTATGTCTGTGCCAAAACTGACACTTGCTCTAATATAGATTTATGAAAACTGCTGGGGAGTTGCTTCAAGTGGGGAGTCATCAACATCATCATCATCATAGTTTCATAGTAGCTAGGGTCAGGAGGGTCCTGAACAGATCATCTAGCCTGACCCCCTGCCACAAGCAGGAATGAATGCTGGGTTCACAAGACCCCAGACAGGTGATCGTACAACCTCCTCTTATATATGCCCAAGGTAGGGGCGAGGACCACCTCCTTGGGAAGTTGGTTCCAGATTTTGGCCACCCTAACTGTAAAATATTGCTTTCTGATCTCCAACCTAAACCTATTCTCCACCAGCTTATGACGACTGTTCCTCATCATCCCAGGTGGTGCTGGGGAGAAAAAAGCTTTGCCTTTTTGCTGTTGATCCCCCCCCGGTGAGCTCGTAGGCAGCCACCAGATCCCCCCTCAGCCTCCTTTTGCTGAGGCTGAAACCTCATGGGGCCTGTCCTGCTGCCCTCTCACCAAGCGGGTGGCCCTCCTCTGAACCCTCTACAGGCTGGCCACATCCCTTTGAAGTGTGGCACCCAGTACTGGATGCAGTACTCCAACTGCGGCCTGAAAAAAGTCACATAAAGGGGGAGTATCACCTCTCTGGACTGGCTTGAGATGCACCTTTGGATGTCTGACAAGGTATGGCTGGCCTTGCTGGCTGCAGTCTGGCACTGGTGACTCACATTCATCTTGGAGTCAATAATGACTCCGAGTTCCCTTTCTGCTTCTGTGCTTTCAAGAGGGGAACTCCCCAGCCTGTATGTATGCTGTGGATTCCTTCTTCCATGGCGCAGCACCCTGCATTTGTCTATGTTGAACCACATCCTATTCTCATCTGCCCACTTTTGTAGTCTGTCTAAATCTAGTTGCAGCCTCTCCCTCTCTTCAAGTGTGTCCACCTCACCCCACATCTTTGTGTCATCAGCAAACTTGGATAGCGTGCTTTCTACCCCCTTGTCCAAGTCACTGATGAAGATTTTAAATAGTGCAGGCCTGAGGACCGAGCCCTGGGGTACTTCACTGCTCACATCTTGCCAGGTTGAGTACAACCTGTCCACCACTACTCTCTGGTGTGCCCCATCAGCCTATATTTTACCCATCCAACTGTGCAGGCATCAATGCCACAGTCACTTAATTTATTATGAGGATGGAGTGAGAGACAGTGTCAAAGGCCTTCGTAAAGTCTAGAAAGACTAGGTCCACAGTGACACCATCATCCAAGGATTTAGTTACTTGGTCATAAAAGGCAATCAGGTTGGTCTGGCAGGACCTGCCTTTGGTGAAGCCATACTGATTGCCCCTGAGCATAATCTCCCTTGCAGGCCCCCCACAGATTTGCTCCTTGATGATCCTCTCCAACAGCTTCTCAAGCACTGAGGTGAGGCTTACAGGCCTATAATTTCCTGGGTCCTCCTTCCTCCCCTTCTTAAAAATAGGGACCATATTAGCCAGTTTCCAGTCCCTTGGCATTTGGCCAGATGACCAGGAATGTTCATACAGCTAGGCCAAAGGCTCTGCGATGACCCCTGCCAGCTCCCTCAACACCCTTGGGTGGAGGGCATCTGGACCTGCAGATTTAAAAATGTCTAGCCCTTCCAAAAGATCCCTAGTTAGGCAAACAGAGGCAAAGAAACTGTTTAAAAATATCAGCTTTCTTGTTTGGCATGGCCACCAGATTTAGGGTTTGTGTCTTGCAGGGGCCCTACATTACCTGGAGCCCTCTTCTTGCACCCAATGTACTTGAAAAAGGACTTTTTGTTGTCCTTAGTCCTGAACACTAGCCTGAATTCCATCTCTGCCATGGCCTTCCTAATAGGCCTCCTACACTTCCGGACTGAGGAGGAGTACACTTCCTTGGTGATAGCTCCTCCCTTCCACTGGTTGTATGCCTCCTTTTTAGTCCTCAGGCATTGCTGAATGCTCTTGCTGAACCAAGGAGGTTTCTGAGCACTCTTACCCCTTTGTTTCTCTTAGGGACTGTTATTCTTTGGGCCTGGAGGATTGCCCCCTTAAGGTACGACCATCTCTCATGGGCTCCCATCTTCTCCATCTCCATATGGGTTTATTTTAATCTGCTTCCCTTTTTGTCCGAAACTATATACATTTCTGTCATTTTGAACCCAAACTGATGATTTTGGGTGATAAGTTGGCCTGGAAATAACCCTTGTCTTTTCTTACAATGTATGAGTTTCAGTTATGTCTCCCATTTGTTGATCCCATTTCCATTATTTTGGGGGGAAATCCAGAATGTTGATTTTTCTGACCCAAGAACAATGGGTCAGTCGTCATACACTGAATCATTGGGCACCATGCAGGACTCACTTTCACAGATAGAGTAGCATGATGCAGCATAGGCTGTCTAGTGCACACAGCAAAATTGCATGGTATCTGTTTTGGGGAGAATGCACCTAAATACAAAATATTAAAGAGCCTGGATTTTCAGCTGGTAAAAATTGGCAGCAGTGAAATCAATGAATAGCTTTTTACAACTGAAATTCTGGCTTGAGTATGAGACCACTAAAGAAGTTATGCCATCTATACCTACTCCTTACATAGTCCTTGAAAGGCTCCCCAAGATAAATAAAACCAGATTTAGAAACGATGAAAACATCCAAAAAATAGACAGTTGCAGAGATTTGTGATAATGATTTATCTTGACTATCACATTCTCCTAGATAAAATAGAAGGGAATGTCTGCCTGCCAAACAGAAGATTCAGGAGCTCTCTAGAAATTGAATCCTTCACACACAGCAAGAAATCTGACTGAGTAAAGACACAGAATTCTACAAAATAGAAGCTTTTGATGCGGTGATGTTGCTTTCTCTTGTGAACTACAGCGTTTAGCTTTGCTTCTTTGTAGCTGTTCTTTATATGAATCAACCCATGATAAGAATGGAGCAGACCTAGAAAATCTGTCTGACCTATTCATGTATCTTTAATAATGGTTCTGCCTGCCAAAATACTTCTAGTAATGGCACATTTTAAGAAGCCTACTGTTTGGTGATATGCTCATAGTGAAATACTGTTTCTCCAGCTAAGGGACTAACTTAGCCTAATTAGCAAGCATCATTCTCAATCAGTAGAAAAGAGTTTACACGCTGTTTTCAAAATCTGCCTTCCTTGAGAATTGTAAATTTAAACAAAAATGGCAGAAATATAAGCCACATCCTCCTAAGGGTTGGCAGTTTCTTGGGTAGGGTGTTGTTTTTGTTTTTGTGTTTTGTTTTGTTTTGTTTTTCTCATTCTGCCCTGTCCCAGAAAGGATTAAAGGTGGTAGAGTGTTTTGCTTTGTTTTTATTATTTAGTCAGCATGTTTTAATTATCAAGGACATTAGTGTGGACAAAGCAAATTGTACTTTAATGCCTGGTAGCTGGTCAAGCTGAAGCTTAAAGGAAACCTGAGGTTTCAACTTGATCACCTAACGTGCTAAAGGGCAACTTGCCCTGCCAATACTACTGGTTCTTAAATGTGGTAGGTAGCACACATTCAATGAAACACCGTTTCATTTTAGTCGTGGATGAGTACTAGGAAATTTACTTGGCAACTTCCTGCTGGCTATCTAATATCCCTTAGAACAGAGAAGTCAACAGAATAAGGAAGGCCTTGTTATGTTTAGAAACAATGTGGGAACAAGAACATGATTTCAGATTTTGTTATTAAACATATCTCAGTGAAACATCTCTGACAATTTGTCCATGACAAAACAAAGTGGATTGCAACCTGGCATATATGTGTACTAGTAGTTTTGGGCAGAGAACAGTTCTTTGAAACAGTGAGAGAAAGTTGTGTATCTAAAAGAAATAAAATATTAGCTTCTTTTATTTTTTCCCTGTGGGTTGTGCTGTTTCTATGTCTTATACAATATGATATTACCACTTAGAGAATGAAAAAGGCTCTAGCATTAAAACAGAAAAACTACACAGAGTAAACAGCTATTTGTATTGTTGTTTGCCTCTGCTTTCCTTGACTAGAAAATACTGCTTCAAACTCATGTTTGGCAAATAAAATCGCAGTGTTTGGGGTTTGTTTGGTTGGGTTTTTTCAACTTTCTTTTTTTTTAAGGATTTTATGTTGAGCTAATTTAGCGTCTCTGAGAATAAGATTGACAGAACATTGGAAACTGGTGTCTTTTGTATTTATCTTCAGAAGTACATGCACTGCAGGCTTCCTTCCATATGTAGTCTTGATAACCTATCTGTCGTCTTTTCAGAATATCACATTCAGTTCAGCCCACAGTTAATTCCTGGACAATCCTACTTTTCTGGTTGAGTCTACAAACAACAGTGAAATTTAACTGTGTTATGTGCCTATACCATAGGCACACACATCATGGAAATGATACTTAGTATTTTACACAAATCGCTGAATAGACTGATCTTAAGAGGGACTGATGACACCTAAGAGACTCTAATTCAGATTTCATCATGAGCCAAGGCCTTCTTGC
This sequence comes from Caiman crocodilus, assembly GCA_030014935.1. Taxonomy (NCBI): domain Eukaryota; kingdom Metazoa; phylum Chordata; order Crocodylia; family Alligatoridae; genus Caiman; species Caiman crocodilus. Next base: position 46,876,835 of record JAGPOW010000261.1, on the reverse strand, counting down.
AGTCAGCTAATTTTTGAACACATGATTGTGGTAAGATTACATGAAAATTTTTACTGTAGAGAGAGGGGCATATGTATGCAACATAACAGTGCATTGGACCAGATCAGACTACACACAGCAGGACACTATCATTCCAACTAAATAATCACAATGAAAATTCTAGTTAAAGGTGAAATTCTGTCCCAAAGTCCACTAATCTCTTATTTCTTTCTTATAACAGAATGTATTTGTTTTAAATGTGGGTCATTTGTGATGGTTATTAATATACTACTTGTCTACTGGGTAGTTGTCATCCCTACAATGTCATATGGATATGAAATGTGGGTGACCTATTGGAAACAGTTGAAATCTTTGGAACATACTATCAGTGTTATCTTTGGAAATCCCACACGTCAATTGGAAGGACAGAAAAATGAACACCAGCATTCTGGCTCAAGCAAATACCACCAGCCTTGCAGCCCTGTTTATACTAGCTCTCTAGTAGCTCTGTGCTGCTACCCAGTCCATTCACATGGGGTAGATAATATAATGACCTTCAGAGAAGGTTAGCTGTGAAATAAGCAGAGGTAACTGCTGAATAATGAGAGTGCTGTGACATGGCAAGTACAGGTCATGACTATAAGATGCTTGTCCAGCCCCCAGCCATGGATCTACAAGTCTTCAGCAGCAGAGCAAACAGAAGAATCAAATGGCTGCAAAGGTGGTCAAAAGCTGTAGTGAAACAAGATCTCCAGTTGTCTTGGCCTCCTTGCCATCGAATTAAGATTCTGTTCTGTCAAGAAACACGTGGAAGCTGATGGGGAGAAGCTGCTGCTGCTTCTGCTGCACAATGAAAGAAATCGCTTCCATGAAAACAGCTTTAGTCCATTTTTTTTCTTTCACGCCTTGAGCTGACCAGCTAGTGATGATGGGAGCAGGATTGTGGGGCCTGGAAACTCCTAGTTATGAACTGGCACAAAGGTGGCAGTTACCAGAAGGTTGCCTAGCACTTGGATGAGGAAGAATTGTGATTTCGCAGCTGTAATTAACTCAGCAGCCCTTTTTAGGATTTGCCATATGGGGAAGGGGCTAGAAAAAGTGCCCTAAACATAGTTTGCCTATTTTTTTCCTGATTAGATAATTACATCCAATGGGATTACCTTTACTGTGGTCAAAATAAAGATGCACAATCAGTTTTGAGACCTAGAACATCAGGACCCTCATGGACAATCCTCACAGTGAAAGTCTAAACTGATGCACTACAATTTTATGGCTTGAACTCGGGTTACTCGACATTGACATTGCTGCACTGAGTGAGACCCAGCAAGTGGGGAATGGCCAGCTCAAAGAATGAGGCAGTGGCTATAGCCTCTCTGGAAGGGTAAACAAGGCAAACATTGACTTCATGGAGTTGAATATGCCATTAAGAATGAACTCTTAAAGCAACTTGGTGAGTTTCATATTGAAATTAATGAGTACTTTAACTGTCAAATTTCTAGGGAGACCTGTCATTTGCCTGTATGCCTCGATTCTTGACATTGCTGATGAAATGAAGGAGAAATTCTATGCCAACCTTGACCAAGTCCTTTCCAATGTTCTGGAGGGAGACAGGCTCACTCTGCTTGGTGATTTCAGTGCCAGAGTTAGAAGAGAATCATGCCTCTGGATCAGAACAATCTGTTAGGAAGGAGTAGGAAAGGTTGACCCCAATGGCATCCTCCTCTTGGCCAAACGCACAGAAGATGGACTCACTATCACCATTACCCTGTTCTGCTTGGAAAAACAGGTACAAGACATCCTGGCAACACCCTCAATCTAAGCATTAGCATTTGATTGTGTCATCGTTCCTACTTGGGATCGCAAAGATGTCCATATCACTCAAGCAATGCTAGGAGCTGATGATTGCTGGACCAATCACTGATTCATCTGCTTGGGTATGTCAGTCAAACTGGCTCAAATGTTGGCTGCAGCAGAAATAATGCTGATGGAAGGTCAATGTCAAATGATTTAAGGACCCAATTAAGGGAGACCTCTTCCACCAGCACCTAAATGAAAAACTGATGAAGTCCAATCAACAGCAATAGAACAATGTTGGCAGCACTTTAGGTGCCATCAGCACCTGTGAAGAGATGTTTGGATTCTCTACCAGGAAACACCAAGACTGGTTTAATGAGAATGCTGTTGATCAACACTTGGATCTCCTGCTTGATCATAAGACATTTTGTGCTTGGCAAAATGACACCAACTACAAGTAGAAGAAATTGAATCCACAACAAGCCAAGGCAGAGGTCCAAAGGAAGACCCCACAATACAAAGGACAGATGGTAGGAAGATGAGGTGAAGGAGAGTCAATATAATCTACCCTTTTTTTTTACGTGCTGCCAAAGCCATCTACAGTCCGAGCACTTGGGGACCAACCCCCTTGAGACCTAAGGATAGAGGGGACCTGATCAAGGAAAAGAAAGCCATCAATGCCTGTTGGAAAGAACAACTTGAAGACCTTCTCAATCAAGACTATTGACAAGAGTATTCCTAACTTCATCTCTCAACCCACACTCAGAGATGATCTTGGATTCCTTCCAGTTCTTGATGAGTTGAAGAAAGCCATCCAGCTGATGAAGAACAAGAAGGCATCTTGAGCGAATGGAATCCCTGCTGAAATCTTCAAATGGGGTGAGGGGGAGGAATTTACATCACTTCTCCATGCCCTTACCTTAAGGATCTGGAATGATGAGGAAGTACCAGGTGATCTCCAGAGATGTCTTGAGCTGTTTTAACCTTAGCTGACTCCAAGTCAAAACCAAGAATACCCTGACCTCAGTCATCAAGCTCCAGTATGCTGATGATGCTGTAGTGTGCATTCACTCAGAAGCTGAGCTTCAGGCAATTGTTGATGTGTTTACTGAGGTGTAAGAGAAAATGGGACTCATGCTTAACATTCAGAAGACTAAAGACCTCCATCAACAAGCTTTTAATGATCAGTCCCCAGCTCTGGTAACTCAGATTTATCAGAAAACTCTGGAGAATGTTGAGTATTTTCCTTACCTCGGAAGCCATCTCTTGCAGAAGGCTGACACCAAAGAAATCCAGCACCACCTCAAATGTGCAACTACATCCTTTGGATGCCTGATGAAATGGGTGTTTGAAGATTGACATGAGATTTAAAATGAAGCTTGTTGTTTATCAAGCAGTCATCACTTTTTTACCTTACTGTATGGAGTTGAGACTTGGACAACATACAGGAGACACCTCAAGTTGTAGACAAGTACTGTCCATGTTGCCTGCAGGAGCTCCTTTGACTCCAATGGGAAGACAGATGCACCAAAGTTAATGTCCTCTCACAAGCTAACATTACAAGCATCGAAGTGATGATCCTCTGACATCAATCTCCCTGGGCTGGCCCCAACATATAGAGATGTCTGCTTTCAGACTCCTGAGGCAAATTCTATTTTCCTAGCTCAGCCAACACATATACTCAAGAGGAGGGTGGAAAAAGTGCTTCAAGGACATTCTCAAAGCCAACTTGAAAAAATGCAACATCAATTCACGGGAGGCTATTGCTCAGCGCCATCCCAAATGGAGGAAGAGTCTGCTGAAAGGATTTCAGTACTTTGAAATCTCACTATGACAACAGGAGATGGAAAAGCAGGAGTGCAAGAAACATTGTGTTGCTAACTGAACCAAGAATCCAGAGCTACCTACACTGTACAGAAACAAGTGCCCAGCTGCAACAGTCTGTCAGTCCAGGATAGGCTTCATCAACCACTTTTTAGACCCGCAGGTAAGCCAACCATGTAAGGCAATCATCCTCTCTCTTTTTTTTTTTTTTGGCAAGGGATTTTGGATACTGATTATACCAGCTCTGTTGGATAAGACATATTCTAAGGAGCCTGACAACCAGGTCCCAAAATGGGTTCTATGTTCTCGATTCACTGATGGTCACCATTTTAGAGGTGGGCAAAGAGATTCAAGGACACCGTGAAGCCCAGTTTGAAGAAATGTTGTATTAATATCAGTATCTCAGTAACTTAAATACTGAATTTGTCCCCAGTGACACTGAGAGATAAAAAAAGGCATCAATCTTTTTGAGTAAACATGCCTCACTATGGAGGCTCAGAGACAAGGGAAAAGAGCTATGGCTTAACGTTACTAGGATCTACTCCTTCCTGCTAGAACTACTTGCCATGTTGGCTGTTGAACACCTGAATCTTAGATTGGCCTCTTCAGGCATAGAGACTTACCAGTTACTTCCTTGTTTTACTGGAAAACTGTCATCCTCATATTGAAAGATTGACTATGATAACAATTATCTTAATGTCTTTGGCAATAAGTTCTTTCTGGAGCAATAGAAGAATAAGCTGGAGGAAAAATCATAAGGAAAAAGCATCTTGGCATTAATTAGCTAACTCAGTAGAAATAATTGCTAATGTTAGGTGTGCTTGCAGCAGCACTGTTAGTTATCAGACTAGATCTATATTCATTACTGTCTTCAACTTGACAAATAATTGCTTCAGGAAAAGAAAGGGCCTGGATTTTTTTTAAAAACATTTCACTTATAAGCAATGAAACTATCAAGCAGGGATAATTGCAAGAAAGATTTAAAATGAGTATAAAAAGACTGTACTAAGACGCCATCATTTTATTATTAATTCTTTTCTGCAAAAGTTGGTTTTGTTTGTTTGTTTGTTTGTTTTTTGGGGGGGGGTTCCCCATACAGTGTAGGGTTGTTTTTCGTTTTGTTTTGGGGGGTTTTTAAGCTTTTTAGTATAACTAACATTAACTGTAACTATTGGAGCCTAATCTATATGCAGAGATCCTGGGTCCCTGTCATGCAGATTACAAGGTTTTCTATGACCACCCTATTAAACACTCTGTTTTAAATCTGACTATTTGGATGCTTCTCCAGGAAAAGTACATGGAGATTTGGGATTAGGGTAAAAAAATATTATAATGGGAAGATATGCTGTAAGAGGAAGGAAAATCTAGTGACTAAATTGCCAGATGCATTGCAAAACATCTGCTCCAGACTCTTCAGTGCTTCTCCTGGAGCAGTGCATCTCCATTGGCCTGTGCACAGAGCCGTGGTGTTAATATCATAGTTGAACCAAGTTACAAGGGAATGAAACCATAACAGCACCACAGTCTTTTTTTACCAGTATCTACAACTGCTTAAGCCACTCAGATCATTGTCTGAAGCAAATGATAGTGAAATGTCACCAAACACATTTCTTAGGTTGTTGGATGAACAGAAGTAAGGAATGAGAATCAATATGTGTACCTCCAGTCTTGAAGTATTTTTTTTCTATTTGTGTTTACTCCAGAGTTAATAAATAAATAACTGAAATTTTATTACATAAATCTATGACTTTTTTGCTTATTTGAAAGTAACCACTCAGATATGTTTTGGGAAAAATGATTAGTCTCATTTATCTTTCTCCAACTTCTGCTTGTAATATCAAGTTTTTTCCTCTTCAAAATTGTTGAGAAGTAAACATAATTTGCAGAAGAAAGAAATATTATAGTGGCTGTATTAAATATGTCAGTTTGACTATCTTTCAACAGCCAACAAGAAATCATCCTGGAAGATCTTCATAAATATATGAATGCTTTTGACACAAGCAAAACAAGAATATGTTTATGTGGCACGGCAGTGTACGCTTAACAAAACACACAAGAATTCAGAAATATATTGCAAGTCCAAATATTACTAACCTTATTTTTCTGTTTTCTGTTAGTCTTCCTTCATACTGCTTGTGCTTCTGTAATTCACTGTTAGTTCATCCTAATTAGTGGAATGCTTGCATATACAAAAATATATGTACATTATTGCTCTAGTTGAGCAAATGTCACTTTTCAAGTCAAGGTCTATTTCATTCTTCTTGTAACCTGCTTGGAGAATAATTTCATAATCCTTACACAAGATGGGCTATCATATTGGGATTTGTCTTGCAGAAGAACTGCAGGACTGCCCACAATGGCTTTAATTTTTTAACTTTGTAATACACAGAATCCTATTCTTGTTACTCCAGTATATATTTACTGGAAGCAGTGACTCTCCATAGTGTAATTGGTATTGCTCCTTGTGTAAATGAGGTCCCATTGGGACTTTTAAAGTTCAAGTCCTTCTTTTACCATATGTACATGCTGCAGCAATTAGCACTTGAATTAAAGCTATTATTGTCTGCACCATAATGATGCACTACATTTTTACACCTTACTATAATACAGATTTCTATGTCATTTTGTAAAACTTCACAAAAATAAGTCGGAACTCTTATCCTCATTTAAATCAAATCCAATATTTTGTTTGTTTTCTTTTCCGTGATATTTTCAATATATGGTAGACAGAGTGCCCACTAAATATTATGTTGATGAAAAATGCAACAATGTTACAACAATGTGGAACTAGAATGAATATGCAAGTTTTAAAAACTACATTAAGGGCTATTTTTTAAGTAGGGGCGACAGAAAAAGGGGGTGGGGTGGAGAAAACTGGAAAACCAGCAAAATCACATTCCAAAGAACTAAATGTGCAAACAAGTAGGGCTATTCTTAACCAATTTATTACATTTGGTTTGTGTGCACAAATGACCATAATCTTCCCCCTGATTATCATGTTTGTATCAATTCTGAAAGTCTTGAATTGGATGATGGCACCCTTTATTTTTCCACAGCATTCATCTCTGGCCCCTGTACCAACTATAAAACAAGGAAGACTGAAAGAATATTTGGCTATCTTTCCTTAAATTTTGAAGTGAGCCGCTACCTCCCATTAAGAAATAACCCCCAACCACTTGTGCTTGTGTGTACCAAAGCTCACCATTTAGGCTGTATAAACTCAACACTGTTTTAAACTCTCTTGGCATGTGTGGAGAAGCCATGGAAGGGCAGGGGTCAGAAAGACTTGGCCATTATGACTTAAACTTTAGTAACAGTATTTTTAAATTTTATTTCTAGCCTTCTTGCTTTTCATTCAAATCTGTATTTGAAAACACAGTTATCTACTTTGTTGCTTAATGAGTTTTGCTAAATTCTGTGATCCAAGTGTGATATTGAGTCACATTTATCTTACAGGGACCTTTTTTTTTAATATTACTTTCCCTTGTTAATCAATAGTTTGTATCTTATTATACGGAGATATTAGGAGGGCATTATTTTAAGCAAAGGAGGATTTAACAATTGTGTGCTTTCTTAATGTAACTTTATGCAAATTATGAGTGTTTCATTATGTAATGAGATGCATCAGCTACAGAAGCATGGTAGGGCTGGCCTGTTAATGCATATTGTGAATTCTGCTTCTTTCTAGGTAAGTTTGTTTTTTCTTTTTTTATACTGACACATTGCTGCATTGTATCTTTTAGTGGTTCTGTAAGGAATGGAACTAAGTTTGTTATGTGTAGCTCTTGCTTGCTTATCCTCTCCCCAGAGAAGTGTATGTGCACAGTCAAGTGGACTTATTTATTTTATTTATTTATTGTTGGGGGTTGGGGGCTTTTTTTTCATTTATTTAAATGTACATACTATTCTGTGTATGTTTAAAGAGGGCAAAGTCAAAGAAGCTCATTTCAAACAATTTACCACTTTTCTCTTCAAGCATGAAGGTCATTATACCCTGCAGGAATTTTTCAGGAAGGTTCAAAATGGCCCCACAATAGCTCTGTCTGCTGCAAAAAACGTGCTCTGTGAGTCTCACCTTTTTTTCTTTTTCTCTGTGTTTTGTGGCTTAAATATTACTTGCACCTTTCTTGGAAGAGAAGCACTGTCACAAGTTGCAGTATCCAGCTAGTAGTTCTATTGTCCTTTATGGGAATGGCATCTGAAAATGTAAGGAATGTTGATGCCAACTAAGGGAAGCTCTAGGTAGATCAACTGTGATGCAGCTTATTTTGTATGTGGAAGCTTAGGATGGCTTTCTTCACCTTTTTCTGTGCTCAGCTTTGACACTGGTGCTGAAATCCTAGCCCCACTGAGTTCAGTGCCAGATCTCCTAATGGGTTTTGGGGTATTTTCTGTCTAGGATTTAATCATAGGTTTTTAACTATACACTGAATCACATGTACAATTCTTGCATATAGCATATGTTACTTTATATGTTTATACATTGCTTTATAGAATCCATGTGTTTTATACCAGATGTGCTCAACTTCTGGCCCATGGGCCAAAGGTAGTCCACAGAGCCATTGCACCTAGCCTGTGGGCTTCCCCACAGGTGGGGGAATGGTAGCCACTCTTTTATATGTCCATCTGCCCCCTGCAAAATTCCCAAACCCCAAGTCCCACATGGCTGGTCAGGGCCAGGCTGGGCTGCAACCCCTACCCCTGTGGGGCTAAGCTAGCATTCCACTCCAGTTTTTAAATGGGGGCCATGCCCCCTTTCCTCTTTGCAGGGCTGGGTTGGGGCCTGTCCATGTCCTTACCCTCTTCTGCATGGCCACATGGTACCGGCCATGCCCGCTTGGACACTGGATAGGGAACACTGGCTGGATCTAGCCTGTGCACAGACCAGCTACTGCCAATGTGACCCACCAGGCAAAAAGGCTGGGAACCACTGGTTTATACAGTTCCAAGCATAAAGGGATCCTAAACTCTGGGTAGTACTATATGAATGCTGTAACTGAAACAATCATATCTTCAGAGTTGTAAATAATACATGCTTTTCAGTTTGGGTCTAAGCACACTGAAATAAACCATATATGCTGTATCTAGGACTAATATGGTCTCTTTCTGTAAAAAAAAAAAAAAATTTAAATGTTAATTTAGTACATGAGCTTGTATGGAGTTGTTTTGAAGATGGACATGGTTTTCTTTCTTTTTTTTAATCTCTGTGAGGTGTGAAGGGGGATGTTCTGCTGGTTTTTTGTTCTTTGCTTTCAGGTGGCACCATGCTCCAAGTACACAATACTTTAATCTTAACAAGCACATTTACCCACAAATATATCTATATCTCATTCCTAACAACTAGAATTGCTTCTGTTGTAAACTTAAGTAGTTATATTGCAAGTTCTCAGTAGCACGTGTTCCCATTTGCTCACTCGCGCTCTTTCTTTACTAGCTTATTAGCAAGATTTTATAAAAACGCAAGAGATTTGTGATTTTTTTTTCCTCCCTCCAAAGGCATAATATTAGATAAGGAAATACTAAAAATATCTTGTAAAACTGGTCGCAGCTGGTCAGTACAAACTGCTGTTTACCACTTTGGTAACTTCCTTTTTTTTTGGTGAACCAAAGGGTGAGATGCATAAAGGAATATAGGTGCCTAAAATTGAATTTTAGGTGAAATTTGATGCTTAAATACAGAAAGGTGATTCACAGACATCCTGTTTCAGGTATCCAAGATGCCTTGAGCTGCCTAAATTTCCTGGGCACCTAAAATTCAGCCACTGGCTGGGGGCTCTGCAATGCTGGCTAAGGTGCATGTTCTGCTGATCATGCACACACTAATTTTCCATGTAGCCAGGGACAAATGAGGGAATTCTGTGCCAAGTCTTCTGAGAGCCATATCTGGTAAATGTGCTCTAAACATGCCTAATAATAACAGCATTTATTTTTATTTGGCCACTCTTTTATTTGAAAATAATGGTATTTATGTCCTTCCCCACCCCCCTCCAACTTTTTTTTTTATACAGCTGTCTAGTGAGAGTGGGAGGCTTAGATTCTAAGCCTTGCTAAGCCCTCATGGACTCTCAGCCACATCTATCACCTCCCAGAAAAGTGTACTAATCGCCAGGTTGTGAGTTGGACTAGGCTAAAGGGATCCTTCATCCTTTCTTTTGAGCTGAGTCACTGTGCCCAAATGAATGGGACCTGAATGAAAAGAAGAGGTAGCCAGCTTGTAGCTCAGTGAGAGGGCTGGTGTCCAGAGTGGGAGTCCTGGATTTTAGTATTGAGTGGGGGAGGGTATTGTTTCAGGGGTTGGTGGGGAGGGGTTGTCTGGTTTTCATTTGTTTTGTTTTTATTTTGGGGTGGGGGGGTGGCATTAAACAGTTTGGTAAACCTTTAAATGGTTCCAGGATAAAACTTGAAACTAGGACTTGCTTCTTCTTAATTCCCTCACTAAATTGCAAGCTCTCTTGTTTGTCTCTGTCTGGCCCCTTGCCTCTTGCATTCCGTTCTGAATAGTCTTCTTATTGAAGATGGGTTTTTGTCTTTGTTTTTTTTAATTTGTGTTTGTTTCTTCAGTCAAAAAGGGCCTATAACCAAAATCTCCCTCATCCTGGGTGAGTGCTCTAACCATTGGATGGTTATGCAGAAGAGGAATACTGCTACATAGCAGTTTTCTGTACAACTGCCCCAGGCATCTGCATTCCTATTTCCTGGTTTTAAGTGTCTCTGGAGTCTGAGGCATCTAACTTAAGTTGCCTAATTCCACTCCAAGACCCAGGCACTTAAAATGTTGATGTAGGGATCTGAAGTAGCAGGCACAAACAGTCTTTTTTTTGTAGACCTTTTCCAAAATCTTTAATATCAGAGTTGCTTAAGTAAACCCCAAGCTTTATGAAACTTGTCTGGTTGGGACTGTGCTGAAATAAAAAAGCCAAATTGTATATTGTAATATAACCCCATGAAGATTAAGTGAAAGGTGAGTATATTCATATGACTCTGGGGAGAGAAAGCTGAGTTATGAAGCTCAATGAGTATCTCAGTTTCAACAGATTTAAGAATACACACAGGGTCTTTGTAAATCTCCATGTAATGACATCAATACTTATATAGGAGAGTCATAAGCATAATAACAGTAAAAGTCCTTAATATTGTCCAGCAAGATGACTACTAGGGTACAATAAAACATGGCAGAGCAAGTTCCTGTGTGCTTTGGAGAAATCTAACAATATCTGCCATCAGGTGAACCCTTTTTACAATATGTTTAAACTAGAGACACATCTTATTCACAATGATGTGCTTATATTGGTCAAAAATTTTAGGAACTGGACCAGAAAAGTTGTATGCAACATTGTATATCCAAACTATGTGGTTTTTATTGAAAATCAGCTTGTCTTGGGTAATTTAAGACAGACACAATAGCAGAAGGGGTATGTTGTCATTGATTTCTAAGCACTCTTGGCATAGGATGTAAGAAAAGTCTCGCATTAGTTTAAAAGAAAGTATCTGTATAAACAATTTACTATAAGATGAGCCAAGATTGTGAACTTCCAGCATGTCAATTACTCTTACTATAATTGCTCATGTGCATTGTTTTTACCCTATGATGAATGTCAAGACACTTGCACATTCTTTGAGGGGTTTACTTTGCCTAGATGTATTAAGGGTAGGAGTATGCACATGGAAAGTTAACACAAAGCAGTTGAAACACTACAAATTTCCATCCTAGTCTATTCTGCAGTAGCTTCTCCATGTAACTGTACTCTTTGAATGTATCAAATGTAATCTACAGAGATTTATTTTTGGGACTTGTTTCTAAAGCGTGAATTAAACTTCTATAAAATATCTTCACTTGATGCATATTAACTGATTGTAGTTTCAGATGTGTTTAACTTCCTTGGATGCAACAGACATGGACAACCATGTCTGTTGTCTCCTCTCCTGTTCAGTTTGTTCCCATTTGACATTACTGTATCCTGTTTGCAAATATTCCATGTGTTGAGTTTAGTTGATTGAATACTGTCACCACCAGTGACGCCCTTTTTTTGGTTTATTTTAAAATGCGAAACTACAATCCTGTGCTTTCTAATGTTAATCGATTGGTCATTTTCAGACTTCAGGATTAACAGGAAAAATTGGGACAGTATGAAATCTCCTGGTTGCCAGAGTGGGGGCATGCTCTCTCTCTCTCTCTCAGTGCAATATCTGTAGGTAATCAGGGGCAGCTAACTGCCAGTAGATAAAAATGAATTTGAAACCACCCTTCTACAGCTAGTAGTCTATACTAATTGATGACAAATGCTTTTTCTGAATCTCTTGGGGGAAATTAGGTAAAATGCTCAGTTTTACTATGTTAGATTTTTGTACATTTTGAATGGGCTACCTGTCATCATCTCACCATACCAATATTGAAGACTTAAGAGAATCTCAGGACAAGGTCCCAGAAGAGCACACACCAACTGCAGACACTTCCTCAGCCTGAAGGAGGGTTTTTAAACCCGAAAGCTTGGTAAAAAAAAATTTCCAACTATTTTAAGTTGGTCTAATAAAAGATACTAGATTCACCCAAATAACATTGGCTGCCAGTTCTCTTGGAGGAGCTTTCAGCTTTACGATAAGAGAGGTATTTGAAATCCTAATCCAAGGCTGAGTACAAGGGGAGAATGATGATGTCCTGGGGTTTGCTTGAGAAGCATCTATGGATGTAAGCCAGCATTTTAGTCGCTTTACTAGCTGCAGCATCACACTGCAGGCTCATGTTCATCTTGTGGTCAATGATGACTCTCAAATCTTTCTTCTGTCATGCTAGTCAGTAAAGCATTTCTGAGCTTACAGGGGTGCTGCAGGTTTTTCTTCCCAAGGTGGAGAACCTTGCATTTTTCAGTGTTAAACACCATCAGGTTCTCATCCACCCATTTGCTGAGCCTGTCCAGGTCAGCCTGGATCACCCTCCGTGGATACTCTGCCCCAAATTTTGGTGTCATCGGCAAACTTGGCCAGTCCGCTTCTGATGCCAGTGTCCACATCATTAATGAAGATGTTGAACAATATGAGTCCAAGGACAGAGCCTTGGGGGACCCCACTGGTCACAGGGCACCATGACGATTGACTTCCATCAGTTATCACCCTCTGGGTCTGACCATGGAGCCAATTTCCCAGCCAGCAGATCTTGGTGGACCCAAGGCCACAATTGGCCAGTTTTGCCAAGAGGTGATCATGGGATACCAGATTGAAGGCTTTTTTGAAGTCAAGATATGACATCAATCTCTTCTCCCCTGTCCAGGTGATGGGTCACCTGGTAATAGAAGGAAATGAGATTAGTCAAGCAAGACCCACCCCCAACAAACTCATACTGGCTATCCCTCAGGATGTTGGTGTCAGCCAGTCCATTAAGGATGATTCCCATAACTTGCTTAATTTCTTAACTTTGAAAGGGAGAAAATGTTGGTTGGTTGATTGGTTTTTAACTTTATATAAATAAAAGTGAGATGAGAGAGGATGGATAGTATTAAATGGAAAAATTTGAAGGACACGGAACTGTAAACTAGTTTTTCAAAGGTGTTTAGACAATTAAACATACAGATAAAAACCAAGTGACAAAAGAGACAAACTATGTTGGGTATCTAATTCCTGTTCTTTTCAACTGCCTGAGCACATGTGAATATCCCATGAGGCAGCTATCTGTATTTATAAGCACCTAAGTATTTTTGAGAACCTGTCCCAAGGTGATGAGAACCATTCTGTTGTTAAGTATAGGTAATATTTCCTTTGTGTAATCAGTGTTGTTTTTTTTAAGGCAGTTAGGTTTAAATACAGAGGATGACTGGATTCACTTATTTGCCTTAAATGTTTTGAATACATAAGCAATTCTATTTCATTCATAAACAAAATTTAGAATGCTGTTTTGTACATTTTTATGGAGCTCAAATTCCAGCCAAACATTGTTTGACACAAACACTGAAGAAAGAATCATCTGCTAAAATAAGAAATGTCATTCATTCTTAAATTTTTACAGTTTACTGTCAGGAAATAATTTTTGTAAAAAATGTGATGAGCTACAGCATTTCTTGAATAAATGTGTAGAAATATAGTGCATGTACCTTATTAACAAAAAGTACATTTAGTTTCAAGGTTACATTTGTTTAAAGATCCTCGTTTTAATGAGGATCCTTTCTTTAGGAAAATAACTAATGTTCATGTTTAATACTAAAATCAAATCCAGGTTTCCTACTTGCTGTCTTTAAATTTATGGCTCAAACTGGTGATTTAAATCCCTTTTGATGTACATTGGTCCACTTTTACTTGTGGTCTATCAGACTTAGTTCAGCAGCAGTATTGTCAGCACCAATACATGACAGATGTATATTTAAGAGTTTGGGGGTGTTCTGCTAGTGATCAGAGGAATTATAGGCAACATCTATTATAGAATCATTTACAGTTGTAAAAATAGCCCTTCAGCAAAATCGACTTCAGAATGTGCTAGGGGATCTTTAATAGTGAGTATTCAGGCCCTGATTTTGTGACCCATCTGAAAAGTGCAACTTCAAGTAAAAATTCCCTCTGACAACATGCTGGATGGGAAGAATGGCAGTCAGTGGGTGGGAAGCATGGCATGGCAGTCACTAACTGGTTTCTTCAATAAATGGATATTTTTCTTAAAATAAATACTCTATCTTGCAGAGATCACAGAAAGAACCTGTGTCCTACAAGGATCAGTGAATACCAAGTTGAAGAAGAAAAATATACAAAGGCACTTGAACTGCCACCTTAGGTGACTGAATCCATCACTTAGGTATTGCTGAGTTACTTAAAAACCCTGTCAGCTGCTACCTAAAGATCTCTAGCAGCTAAGTTTTCTGCTGGCTGTTGTTCAGTCAGCCATCTAAGTCCCCATGCTCCTGAGCTCTTCAGAGCCCTATCAAGATTTTTTTTTTAAGCAAACACTTCCTCTGCTTGTGGGGCCTGCTTTAACAGGTGTTTTCAGAGCAAGGACTTGGAAAAAAGGTTGTCCACATCTCAGGCATATGTCCTACTCTATAGCTTTTTGCTTCAAACAATGCTGAGTTTTCTAAAGAATATAGTCTCTCTCAATTATTTTTTAAATACTTCTTGAATATCCCTCTATTGTCACAGGCCAACTGGACACCATGAGTGCATCAATTTGGTCTCAGGCCAACTGGGTGCTGTGAATATATCAGCCACTTGACTGTTCAGTTTGGAATCGAGGCAGCAAAGTTGGGAGTGAAGCAAAGACAAATTTTACTTTTATAGTGGTAAAGGTAAATTTTACTTTATAGCAGGAAAAAATACGTTGGCAGCAAAATATGGTTTATACATATAACAGTTAAAAAGATTAATAAACAGACAATAAAACAATAAGAGTTAAGAGTTGGCAGTGATAATAACAACAGACAGACAAATTGACAGATTTTCCCACTTGGTTGGCAATTTATTGACAGTCCCTCAGTGCCAGGTACACACCAAGTTGTTCCAGCAAAGTCAGGCATCCCTGCTCGATGCTGTCGGAGGGAGCACTGGGGAAGATCGCCGGTCAGGATCTTATCCTTGCTCACACGGGGGGGGCTGCAGTCCGGGCTTGCAACAGTAATGACCATTCTGTTCCATCCTTTTTACTGGTCACCTGACGTGCATGTTCTTTTATAACTTATCTTATGCTGATCTGTTGGCTTTAGAGCCACTCACAATCTTACCCTACAGTTGTTACCCTATGGGACTGAAAGGTGTTAGAAACTTATCATAAGAGGTTACTGCCAAATTTGAGCTTATCCAAAAAGCAAATCACACCACACCACGTTAAGGTTTGAAATTAGCATTTACTCTGCCTAAGTCCAACCCACCTGGTTACTTCCTCTTTGGAATTTTTTGGAGTGTGTTAATTATACCTTGTGGTCAGGTTTGTAATTTTTACTGACCTTTTAGGCAAGAACGGTTAGGTTAGCTAAAGTTTGCAGTTCTGTTTTCTAGTTTTACTTCTTGCGGCCTGTGTTAGTCTTATTGGTACAGACAGTTAATTTTGACATTGCAGTTGTAATTGTGACAGACAAGGTACATTTTGTGGGTTACAATCTTGCAAGCTTTGCCTTGGCTAATATTAACTTGTGAGGCCACTGCAGATGTCTTCAAGAAGCAGATTTTATTTTCTGTAGTTTGCTTATTAACCCCTCTGGTTCTGGCTGTCACACTCTATGCAGAATATACAATACATTTGTAGCTAGTATTTTATTTACTTCCTTGGGAGGCCTAGGTTGAAGTCCAAGCTCCAAATTGGAGAGGGAAGATTTGAAAACAGCTTGTCATCTTCAGGAAAAGGGCTTAGCTACAGGCCTATTGGCTCTAATGGTTTAGGTGTCTTACCTAAGATGATTCATGTCTGAGAAACAATCAGCAGTAGAGATGATAATCTTCTTCTAACCTTGTGTTAGGCCACAAACTACTACAAATTCCGAGACTTTGATCCCACCCTTGTAGGAATTTCCTATTGAGTCATTTCTTAGTCTGCTCACTGTATTCCATTAATTCCCTTCCATGCTTTTTAAAAATTTTCTCATTGCATTGTATGGGAAGCCTAGGCATCTATTTCACAGCTATGACTACTCTGGGGAGTAGAGTAGTCATAATTCAGTAGCTGGAGTGGGTGCAATCCCAGACTGGCCCATGCAGGTGCAGCTGCTTGCAGCACAGTTCCAACTATCCAGAGCAAGTGCCACAGGATCTGAATCCAGCATGTTGGGGGAGATTCTGGACGAGCCCCACACCTGTGCCATGTGGAACTTGGGCCTTACATGCTGGGCCAGTTGAGCATGCACTGTATGTGGTGTGTAGGTCAACTTGAGATGCAGGGCCAGCACCAGGGACTGGATGGAGCCCAGAGATGTATCCTCAATATTCCTGCCCTAGGGTAATCAGAGATCAGCAACCCTCCACATGCATGCCAGACCACGGCATGTGAGGGCATTTTGCTTGTTATGCGTGCTTCAGGGTGGATTGGAGGAGAAAGGGCCAGGGCTGCTCTGCCACAAGAAGGATCAGGCCCTTTGCATCTCCCCTGCCTCTAGCAAGATAACATTACAAGTTAAGGTTGCAGGTGTTTTTGGACTCTGTCAACCCCTGCAGTAGACCCTAGATTCTTTGTTTAAAGGGGTTAAGTTACAATCCACCTGAGACTATGAGGTTTTCCAACTATCTTAGGGTGTATATATAGCCACAAAAAAAAAAACTGCAAAGGAGCACCGATGAGCTCCATCTTACAGGGAAAAATGCCTTTTGAAGTAAAAGCAAATGGCCGAATGACTCATTCTTACATCCTCATGGACGCAAATTAGGCAGGTTGTGAAACATCCAGATGCAAATGATCTGGGTTTTGCTAGATCATTATATAGTAATTGTTAGAATGCATTTTCTAGTACCTTAAATCAACCTATAGGAAAGAAAAGGACAAACTAATAAGCCTATTATGAAATGGCAGAATTAGATTGTTCAGAAAGTGCCCATGTTGCTGCTGTCTAGACAGGCCGTATTACCATATTTAATCCAATATAAAATGAGGTTTTCCTTCAAATCAGCATGAGAAAGAAAGTTCATCTTCTTATTTGCATACCAGCAATCCTTTCCCTCCTTCCCTTTTAAATACATCAGTGATAATTAAGCTGCTGCCAAAAGCAGCATGTGCTCAGTCATGGAAACCAGCTATAAAGTTGATTGAATGCAACCCATGCTGAGCATACCTATCAAACACCTGGTCCATGTTCAGCAAAATGGGAAACAGTTTTGTGTGTGTGATGGTTTTTTAATTTACAAATGTTATTAAAAACATACTTGTCACCCTACACTTATAAAAACTTTGTATATGGAGTATCCTGTTTTACCAAAACTTCATATTGCAAAAACCTACATATCCAAAACCACACAACTACATATATTTAAACCCTTAAGCAACATACATCAGTTTCCCACAAAAAAAAAACCCTTCACAACTCTCTTCATATAGAATCCCATGGAGGAAAAAAATTACATAAATAACCACCTGAAGACTCTCTGCCCCTCCCATCAGTCCTCTGGTTCAGTGAAACAAGTATCCAGTCCTTTTCTTTTTCCTTCCACTACTTCCCTGCCTCTTCTCCTATTTCTTACTTGTCCTGATTGTAGTATTTCAGATCATGCAGTCCCAGCTTCAAGCACTCTCTTTAAACACCTTGGTAAGCACCTAGAGGTTTCTTACTTTCCATAAACTACTTTTAATACATGCTAATAAAATCCTTAATAATGTTTCCTCTGGTCCCTTTGGTATGAGTCCATACAGTACCATCTCCTGCACTAGCAACAGGTTTATTTAGGTGATGCTCAGAAAGTGGTGGACCCTTTCCCACACCCCATTTGCATAGGTACACTCCCAAAACACGTCTCACCATTTCTTCTCCACACTTCTCACTTGGGGACCTTGATAAGCTTGTGAAGCTCCAAGGAATGCCAACATTGCCACCAAGCAAATTCCTTATCACAGATTTTTCTCCATACTCTGTATGCTTTAGCACCTTTTCCTTCAAAAACTTGTCTCTTACTACTACGCTTATACCATCCATGTGTAGTATGCATTTTAACTTTCCTCTTCTCAGCATCTTTACTCCACTTATGACTGCTCTTTTCTTAATCTTTGTACTAATGGTTCCATGCTGCAAAATCATAATAGTGGCAACAGGGGACACCTTTGTCTCACCCCTGTATGGATTTCAAAAGCCCAGCTTAAATGCCCATTAATTTGGACTTGACTCCTTGCTTCTCTATACATTAGCTTTTCTCTGACATAAATTTATCTGGGAAACCCATTTTTCCTAGCACTTCAAATATGTAATCGTGATCCATGTTGTCATATGCTTTTTCTAAATCTAGGTTTGCTGTAACTGAGTTTTGTTTTCTTCTGTTGAAATGTGGGACAATGTTTCTCTGATCACTCTAATCCCTTTGGAGAGCCTTCTACCTGGTACTGTGCATACCTGGTCTTCACACATTATCTTCTGGAGGTTTTTTTGTTATGCTCAAAGACAGCCCATTAACTTTATAGTTCATACTAAGGAGTGTAATCAGCTTTCAGAAATTCCTTCTCTTGTTACATAGAGTAACACCACAATGCCTCTTTATAATCTTGCCCTGCTTCTCATGTTTTTGCTTTTCCCTTGAAAACTTCCACTATATCCCTTCCTACCCATGCCCAATACTTCTTATAAAATTCCATCTGTACCTGGTGATTTGTCTCTCTCCCCAGAGGGGTTAAACACTCCTCTGCTTCCTTTAAGTTCATCTTTTCTTCCATCTTCTTTGCTTCCTGCTCCCCAACTTTTCTCTTCAGTTTCTTCCAGCAAAATCTTTATCTTCTTGTTCATTTCCTCCTTCTGATATAGCTCTTCATGAAATCTTACTGCCTGCAATAACTCCTCCTTTTCTACCTAGATGCCACCTTCTTGGTAGACTGCTTTTACGTCTCCTTTTGCTGTCTTCACTCTAGCTGAAAAATATTGGGACCACGCATCATTTTCTCCCACCTAGGGTGCTTGCACTGAAAACATTTTCCCCCCCCCCAGCTTTTTTTTTTTTTAAACCAGCTTTCTATCTCTTGCCTTGTTTCTTCTAGTTCTTCCTTCTGCAACTTCCGTTAGCAGCTCCTGCATCCTTCTTTGCAGCTCTTTCAGCTCTTTCCCTGTGGTTCTTCAACCTTCCTTCCTGAAGAATTCTCCTGTCCTCTTCACCTTTTTTAAGAGCATCAGAGAATGGTGAATAAAATATTTGGTGTTCTCCACTCCTCATTCTATATCATGTATACTTGATCTGTCACCTCATCTTGTATCAATTGCCCATTTAACTTCCAATCTCCCTTCCTCTTACAGGGCTCTTACCACAATTTAGTTCCACCTTCATCATACAGCAATTGCTAAATGCTACAATTAGTTTCTTTATTCCTTCTCTCTCTTTTCATACAAATCCAAAGTCAGTTCTTAGTAGAACAGAATCCAGTGGGAAGAAACAATTAAAACTTTTTCCCCTGCTCGCACTTTTCTCTAAGTGACTTTTCTTTGCTAACAATCTGCATGAACTCTCAGAATTTTCATCTCCTCCTTCCCCTGTTCTGTCTCCTACTTTTATTATGCAATTGAAGTCCCAGATATTATCTGTGATCTCCCTGTGGTCTTAGCAATTTAAGACCACATAAACTGCTAGCTTTCTAAGCAGAGCCTTCCTCTCCTCCCACTCTGTTAGTGCACACATGTTGAAAACTTCCAATTCCTCCTTCACTAATACTATCATTTGCTGTAGTCTGCCACTAATGATGTCTTCCACTTGCTTTGCCTTCACCTCTCAATTCTTGAATAGTATTGCCATTCCAGCCATTCTGTTTTTATTTGTCCCTGACCACCAGGATAGTCCTCATGTTCACCTTTTCTCCAAGTGCTTTATAATCCTTTCCCCCTGGTAGTCCATGTTTTTGTAGGCAGATTGTCTTCCCTTATTTATTTTAACATTGGTTTGATCTGTTCCCATCTCTTTTTCGTTGTTAACATCTATTAATGTCAGGAGCATACCATGATGTAGTGC
The DNA here is from genome assembly GCA_030014935.1 of Caiman crocodilus. NCBI lineage: Eukaryota > Metazoa > Chordata > Crocodylia > Alligatoridae > Caiman > Caiman crocodilus. The sequence goes on along the minus strand of JAGPOW010000261.1, from coordinate 46,856,651 downwards.
CATTATGCTTCTTTGAAAAAAGAGTCTGTTCCTTTTAAGGTTTGCCAGTGATGCTGCTCACCGTGGTTGAGATCTTCCCCACCTCATCTTTCATGCCTGTTGCTTTTGCGAGCTGTCTGACTGCCTTTGCATTCAGGAAAACTTCCATTTTCCTGCCTCTCTGCCACTTCTTGCCTCCAGCTCACCCCTCTCAGCTGAAGCTCACAGGAGTTAAGGGCAGGGAGTCTGAGCCTCTCTGGCTCCGACTCTGACTCATTCCCCTCATTTTCAGATGTCTTTTTTTCCCCTGGTTTTGGTTTTGGGTGTGTGTGTGTGTGTTGTTTGTTTGGGTTTTTTTTTTCCTTCCCCTATGTTTTTCTTCCTTTTCTCTCCCTGACTCCTGGACTCCCCTATTTTTCCACCTCCATTTCTTTGGCTTTCTTCTCCTTCCTCACCTCCATGTCTGGGCTTTCTTCTGTTTCTTCTTCAGCTGCCTTCCTTATAGATATTATACTCCCCTCTCTCTCTTTCCTTTCTCCTGCAGGGTCTCATCTACCTTTTTCCCTTCACTCTCTTACCCATTCCCACCCCCACTGTTCCTTAGGGGGTCTGACCCTGCTTGCATAGGGTTTTGGACATCTTTGGAATAGGTGTCTCCCTCCCCCACAGTGAGTGGATTTTAAGGTTTCCTGGCACCCTGCAGATCTATATCCCTTGGGTTCACATCTCTAACATACCATGAAGGTTGCAGACAGGTTGCAGACAGGTTCCCCTCCTTGACACATTTTTGCTGCATTCCTTTAGGTGCCCATGGTATATTATAAGTCTGGTGGGACCCCAGCTAGATCACGTATGGGAGTTGCTGCATACCACCTGAGCTCCCCTTGTTTGCTCTCAACACCACTCGCGCCCTCTGTGACTCCATCCAAATACCATATTAGTCCCAGATTTTCTTTAAAAGCATAGCTCTTTGCACATGCAAGTCCATCTGCCTTTCTCTGTCTTCTGTCTCTAATAAATCCGTATATGTTCCTACTATAATTGCTTGTTCCCTTGACTTTTCCCCCCTCTTTAAACTCTTTATTCCTTTTAATTTTCTCCCTCCCACATTCCTCTCCATATGCTTCTTTCAAATGTTCATACCAGTAAATTTTTCAATGTACTTACTGGAACAGTAAGTAAGCTCCCAAGTGTGTCTGTTTTGGAAAGCAATCAGGCTAGTGAGATGTTCTGCCAGCATCTTCTATACCTCAGCCGGTACCTTTCTTATGAACTCATATCTGTTCATCATCTTGTCACTGGTTGATATTGCTTTTATCCCGTCTCTGATCTTCTATGACATCTCTTGGTGCATTTTCTGTCTTTGCAGCAGGCTGCTCCTAGTAAGCCAGCACTCCATTGTGCTCCTGCTGCTTTCTGGCTCTTGTCTAACACACCTTCTCATGCAGTTCCCACTCTCCCCCCCATTCTCCTCTGCTTCTGTGTTCCCTCTGGCCTTGTTCATCTTCCTATCACCTTTTTTGCTGCTGGCTCTCTTGTAGTTGCTACTTCTGCTGTTGCTCCCATCTTCTTCATGGTCTTTCTTCTCTGCTTCTGCACCTTTGTCCACACTCCATCTGTCTCTAGATTTTCTTTTCTTCTCTTCCTTTCACATTCAGGTTCCTCATTACTTGCTACTACTGCCATTGTTTTCAGCTTCCGGTTTTCCTCCAGTGCTCCATTGATCCCTTTCTCTGCCCTTTTAAGGCATTGACCAGGCTTTCAGCTGATCACTTGATCTTAGCCCAAGATCCTGATAAAATGCTGATGGGGAAACTATCACGAGGCTAGGTAAGTGCAGCCCATCTGAGTAAGATATATTACCCAGTGTGATCAGTCCCTTTCAGTGCCAACTCTTTTTCAGGTCTTTGTAAACCACTACATCAAATGCATTTTGACTTCCTCTTAACTTCCACAGCTGAGTTTTGCCTTGCTTTCCCTTTTCCAATGATTCCTGTTTCTTCATAATGCTTAAATGTCTGGCAAAAATTACTAAACTTCTGTGTAGCTAAGAGGCTCCTTTGCCTCCGCTCTCAGCCTGTTACATGCAGTTAGTGTGCCCTGGTCTCTGGGGTGGAGTCAAACCAGGCAGTCCTGCACCTCATCTGTACATACATTTTTTGGAGGGTCCCAGGACTTGTGACAATTGCACCTAATTCCTTTCATGACTGGGAATCATTAGCATGTGGATCCTTTCGGGGAGGGAGGGGTATGTGGAAGATGCATACGTACTGAACACTGCTGAGCCAAGGGGTCACCATGGTTTGAAATGCTGTTGTCTCTGCTGGGGCCCAGTGCAAGGACCTATTTGGTAAACGGTGAGGCTTTTGGCTATGGACTAATATTACGCACAGTCTGTACTCTATATAGGTAGGTACAAAACTGGTAGTCAAAAGTGTGTCTATGGAATACCTGTGCTGAAACGGATAGCAGTTACCATTGGGACCAGAGTCAGACCTACAGTAGTCCCCTGACTCCCTATGCAGTTTCTGCCCTTCTATCTGTCCCTTCCCACCACCCCACATGTGCCTTTTACTTTCACATGCAGCTCACATTGTGCTTGGGGAATGCACAGAGCCTGAGAAAGGTCTAATAGTAATGGTGTGAAGGAAGAGTGAAGAAGTTGGCAGGGCAAGGGTGCCACCTGTTTTTCCCCACCCCTCGCCCCACCAAACACTATTTTCTCTGCTGTAACAGCAGGAAAGGGATGAATTCAAGACAACACTCTAATTAGGTTCTGCACCTGGAAAATGATAGCTATTTATATGTTTTTTTCCATATATAGAACTTAGTTACTGGAGGGTCATTCTGTATTCAGGGTTATTTTATATTTAAATAAATATGGTATTGCATATCATATTTCTTGCAAAAAATTGTCAGGGCCAGTACCTCTTGTTTTGACCCAATATAAACATAATTCTTTTCCATATTAATATTTATTGCACATCAGGACTAGAACAGCCACATTGAATATTGCTAGATTAAAAAGTTAATTAATTTGGCATTTATGAACTGGTGGCCACTTATGCCATGATGTATTAAATTCTCTAGCAGCATCTGCAGTATACATGCTAAAAATTCGACAGAATTGTTTGTGGTGGAACCGAATTAAAACTCTGTGATGGTACATAGTGCTGATCAGCCACACTGAGCTCTGGAGAGGTTTACTTATTCAATAAAAAGCCATATTGCTATGATAACTTATTTAATCATTCTCTGAGTAAACATATTTTCTGTTGAGATTTTGCCCTTTCAGTATTACTATAGCCATGTTGATTTAAATTCTTTTGTAATTATAAACCACATGTTGTCAATGACAGAAAGCTTCAGGTCATTAGCTTTTAATTAATAGCACAGACTGATTAGCCATGGTTGAACACCATCAGTGTGACTTCTTTATTTTACTGAATGTGTACCAAATGCTCTAATTGTTTAGAGAAAGCTATACTACACAAGATCTTTACCTTTTTTAATCTCTATGGCATTATTTGACAAATGTGCATGGTCACCTAATATATTTTCCTTTGTTAAATTTCTATATAATTATAGCTGATCCTTAGCCGAGTGTTTTTAACATGACTGCAATGAAAACGAAAAAAATCTTAATTTTGCTTTTAGAACATTTTTTGAAGTTAAAACGAGACATAAAGTCCGAAGACACTTTAGCACAGGGATGTCCAACCTTTTTGAATGTGGGGCCAGATCACGAACATTTTATCACACAGTAGGCTGGCGAGCCATATTCACTTCCTGATATGATACCACGTGACCTTTGACACCAATGAAGTTGCAAGGGTTGACATGGTGCTGGTTGACATGGCATGCATGCCTGGGCTGTCATGGTGCCGCAGCAGCCACTTGGCTACAACCAGGTTGACCTGGTGCTGGAGAAACCATGGGACCAGAATGGGGTTAACCTGGGGCCTGCCTGGCCTGCTGGTGCCATGCCTGGGTTGACATGGTGCTTCAGGATCTGCCTGGGCAGAACCAGGTCAGCACTGACCAGGAAAAGCAGCATGTAGCTGAAGCTGGCTTCCCACGTGCTTCTGGGATTGGGAGGAGGCTGGCCAGGTCTGCACCGGCCAGCAGAAACTGCGGCAACTGGGCCTAGAGAGCCACAGCACCTGGGGGGAGACTGGGTGGCGGAGCAGGTGCCGCCTTGCTGTGGGGCAGGTCAGGGCAGCGGGGTTGGCTTGAAGAGGGCGGGTGAGAAGGCAGGCGTGGGCCGCCAGTGCCAGCGGCCACTGCTTGGCCTCCCATGCGGGGCTAAGCAGCTCCCCTCCCCTCGCTGCCAGCTGGGGCCTGCAGGCCGGCCCTGCCCACCGCCACTGCTGCAGCTCTGCGCTGCTGCCCTGCACCACCACAGCTCTGCGCTACCATGGCTCCGTGCTCTGTGCCACCACTGCGGCTCTGCACTTCGCGCCCTGCGTTGCTGGCACCGCACTCCACTCTACACCGCGGCAGTGGCTCTGCAATCCACGCTGCCATCACCACGACTGTGTGCTCTGTGGCAGCGGCTCCACAATCCACACCACTGACACGGGCCAGATAAAATGGCTTGATGGGCTGTATGCTGGACAAGCCTGCTTTAGCATAAAGTTAATACTATTTGTAGACTGTGGTTTCAGACTGCTATTGGGCTGCAATTGAAAGCATTCTAGCAATTAAAGTCCTTAAAGTAGAGTCCCAGTCCTGTAAAACTTGCCCATTGCCCACATTGCTGTAAAGGTTTATCTATAAGTTAACTTCAAATGTGAGTTATCCTATACATTTCAGTTGAATGAATCATATATTTAACTTTATTCTTAATGGGGCTATCACATAATTAGAACTTAAGCATGTGGGATTACAACCCTAAAATGATGTAGGGCTTCTCTTTTCTGCTGTTTTTGATTCCTTTTGATTCCCTATCAATTCAGGCATATTTGAGCTCTGATTATTTTACTATACCTGACTTAGGATGAAATAAGCAGAGTATAAAAATTATAACCAAACAACAAGAGCGTGAAGCACAAATACTGTTTAATAAAAAATTAAAGATAAATGATAGTCTCCAATAATTTTAAAAATTAGATTGCCAGGAGAAATATTATGAACAGCTTTTTAAGAGCTCCTATTCCATGTTCATTATAAATAGTGGGGGGAAACTCCCCTGCATACTAGCATTGTTATATGTGTGCTTTACTTACTTCAGCATCTTAATTTCTGTGAATTTTGTCTATGCAGGAATGAAGTCCTATAGACATGACAAAACCATTACATATGAATAAAGCCAAGTTCTTATAGTATGCTTTATCTAAAATTAACTATCATACATTAGAAATGAATCCAGTGCAAGTTTCACCTGGGAAAAGTCTTGTTTTATGTTACATATCTCTTACATAATTGTGTTATAATTTATCCTTCTCTACAGTTAGGTGGTAATAGCTGTCACAAAAAGCTTTTGCTCTTATTCAGCTTGTGGAAGCTGTTTATTGTGAAGTATATTAATAGGGAAGTAATATTATAATTTTATGGCTACATTAAAAATAACAGTAAAACTCACTTGTATTTTGTGCCTCTGTCTTTCCTCTACTATGCTTTTGTGATGATCATAGAAAAGCCTGTTAAATTTACAGAAAATTGATGATAAGAAAACTTTGATTTTTATCATAGTATCATAGTACCTAGGGTCAGAAGGGGCCTAGAGCAGGCCATCTAGTCTGACCCCCCGCCAATTGGCAGGAAACGAGTGCTGGGGTCACAGGACC
>JAGPOW010000261.1:46824747-46850783 GCA_030014935.1 Caiman crocodilus | reverse complement strand
CGCCCCAGGCATCCCCCCGACCCCCGGGAGCCTCACCCAGCCAGCACCCCCAACCAGGGTGGGGGAGGTGGACAGGGGGCCCCCCAGGGGCCCAGTCTGAGTGGCAGCCTCAGAGGTGCACCGGGGGGGCTGCACCAGGGAAGAGGGAGGGGGAGGGGCCAGGCCTCTTGCAGTAGCACTGCGTGTACTCACCATGTTCCTAGTGAAAGTAGTCTTCGCACTGTCGTCTCTCTTTGCTCTTCCCTTCCTCCTGCTCTCCACCTGCGCGAACGCCGGTGCGCCCTTACAGAGCGCGCCTGTTTGCGTGCTGCTCGGGAGCGCGGCTCCCAGCCGGGTCAGCTAGAAGCAATCTGGGAGGCTCCCCTCCAGATCAGCTACAGCTGCCGGCACAGCCGCACTCACCAGTTCGCTGCCGCTGTCGCTGTCGGTCCTCAGCTGCTGCTCCTTTTGCTCTCTGCTCTGCAACGGCTCACGTGTGACCGAGACCACACATGAACCCCTCTGGAGTCTTAGAGTCCCCCTGCTCCGCTCCTAACTGCCAAGCAGTGACAGTTATTATAGAATATAATTATAGAATTATATTCTATATTATAGAATATTATAGAATATTTTACTTAATTTGGTTAGCAATTAACATTTTCTCTTGTCAAAGGATACCTTTGGTAATCCTGCAATCTGATCTTATTTAACAATTCAGTCCAATGTAGAAGGGGAAACAACTATCATGGTAACAAACATTCTTTCTTTGAAATTATTTTATTAAAATTCAGACCCAGAGCATGACCACGCTTTCCTTTTTTATGAGTGTGTTCCCTGCAACATGGTGTATTACAGCTAGTGCAAAAAATCTGAATTCCCATTTATGCTGATGATTGAAAAATATTGGATTCAATGATTAGGAATTCACAACTTGGAGCTATTTGAGGTTGTGTAGAAATTGAAATGCACTCTGCAGGAAAAAATACATCTTTGCTTGAAATGCATTCCCTGCCATTTAATTGAAGCTGTAAACAGCCAATGACATAATTTCTGTAAGAACTTTTTAAGGTTTAAGACCGTTAAGGTATTTTTCTTGCACTTTTTTATTACTTGCAGTCGTAAGTCACTTTTTATCAGTGATTGTTTATGGCTCTGCTTCCCTAACTCCTCTACCTTTTCTCCCCAGATATGAATTTACTTAAAAGAAAACATCAGATCTGAGGCATCATATTCTGTCAATTGAAAAACCTTTTTGCAGGGAATGTGAGGGACTAATGTTTGGGAGCTAGAGGAAAAAAAAAAACAGAATGAGTTATGGTAGCTTCAGTTAGATCCAGGAAGGGAGTGCAACACACACTATTTGGGTACCTGCCCCTCAGAATGAAATCCAAAATGGTGTTGGGTACCCAGACTTCATATGCACTGAATGGGAAGAGCAAGATAGCCTAGAAAGGGAGCCACAAACCAACACACAGAACAAGCTGCTGCTTAGTACTAGCACAGTACTGACGGTAGGGACATCTAAATGTTCCATTGTTTCTAAGGCTTATGCACTTTATTCAGAGCTGCAGGAAAGCACCTTGAACTACCTAGGATGAATGGCCCGGAACGGACCTGTTAATGAACATAATTCATGACTTTTTTTGTTAATATTAAAATTACTGAAATTGTTCTTAGAGTGAAATTAGAACTCAAGATTATCCCCTTCCATGTGAGTCCCAACAACTAGGATACTCAGTTAATCATATGTGCAGGCATGCTCTGGCCCAGTGAATCTTCACTTTTTTTATGCACAATAGAATTGCTTAGAAAGGATGGGCAGAGAATCCCTGATGCCAGAATAATTCATAGCTAAATGATTATGGAATGCATCTGGGAAGTGAAAGATGTGGATTTTAACCCTCAAGCAGAGGAAGAAAAATGTTTAAGTAGAATATTTAAAAAATACTGAATTAGATCAGGAGTGTCAGAGATCTGGCTTGTGTAGCCCTGGTGCTGTCTTTGGGTCTCAAGTTGACTCAGCTAGCACATACAGATTGCACTGAACTGGCCTTGCACACAGGGCCTGGGACATGTGCCACATGTGGTGCCTGCTCTGGGAACTGCACTCTCCATAGCACCAACAGGGAGGCCAGTTCAGGACTAGCATCACATACTGGATCTAGTGCCCGCTCTGGTTGGTCTGGGGTAGGCACTGCATGCCCATGGACTGGTTTCATGCCATTCATCTGGTCTGCAAGATTAAATGCTTGACACCCCTGGGTTAGATTAAGTACTTGCATCCACTTACTTCATTTGCTATTTTAATCTCTTTTTATTATGCAAATGCATGTTAGGCCCCTAATCTGCTTAGATGCTTTTTAGAATGTTATTAATCACCTTTTGGTGATGTTAGTTTGCCTAAATGTCTTTTAAAAGACAATCTCTGAAGGCCCTGGATCACTAAGAGCTTTGAAATAGTGTCACACATGAGTACATATCTTATTTTGAGGGTCACTTTGATAAAAGATATTCAACAGACTAGTGTGTTTGTGCTTGTGCACCAATTAGTAATTGGTGGTGGCCATGCTTAGTGGGGAGATCCTTTGAAAGACTCGTGTCTTCAAGTCACAAGTGTCAATGGATCACTTGAGACCAGAAGGTCTTGAAGCAACTGAGAATCTTGATCTACCCAGAAGACAGGTCTGAATGCTGCAGATCTTACTATGGTACTTCATTTTCATGGAATTGTTGCAAAGTGACTGCTTACATAACAAAGCATCCTACCTGCAGGACTGCAGGCTTAAACTTTTTATCTGCATCACAACGTGTGGGCAAAACCTCCTGCTCACAAAATAGAAATAGGGTGGATAAAACAAAGTTTTCTTGTTGTTCTCTGATTAAACCTTTTGGGACCACTTTGCTACAGAAACATTCTAATTGAAAAATTGAAGCACATGTACACAGAAAATATTTTTATCATGCTTGGCACAGTAATTCTCTCATACAAAATCACAAGACAAACCTGGCTCAGACAGAATTTTTAAGAAAGTTTTACAGATCTTACTCTAGAGAAGTAATGTGTAGTAAAGGAAAGTAAGCAGAGTCAATGAAGCAATATACTGAATGATTGGACAAAATTATGAGACAAGAGCCTCACAAATTTCCTCTCCCAAAATTCTTTCCTGCCAGTTCATATTGTGGATGGCCATGCTCTGCTTGTTTTTTTTTTTTACACCAGGACTGGACATTCCCATCTAAGTATCATTTCTTGGGGACAGACACCTTGACTTCCTCTCACTCTTACTTGAAAGGCACAACCTCCAACTCACCCACCATATCTTGATCTTTTGAGGAGAAAGGGAGGATTCTTGGTTATTGATATTTGGCTCTCACTAGTACTTTGAGTTGCTGGCCCTTGGGGCTCTTCCTCTCCTTTCACCCTGTCCATGCACCACCCAAATCTTACAAGACTGCCAAGCCCCCAGTCGTTTGGTAGGAAGATGATATGGCAAGTGGCTCACTCAATTAGCCATGCTCAGTTACAGCTTATAGTCCTGACTGGTTCAAAAGTCTTCTCCAGCTTTTTTGGAAATCTCTCACCTAGCGGTATCTGGGTTTGTGCCACCCTTGGGTGACTACACTTCTTGTCAATTGTAGCACTACTATACCATCCTATTGGTCTATGCTATGGAGTCCACTGACTAAGCAGTCCATGCCTAAGCTCTACACAGAGTGCCTGGGGCCTTTCACCCTCTTGGGACTGCCTGATAATGCTGTCCCTTTTCAGGCTCTGAAGCCCACCAGTAAATCACATTCCCTCTTTTCTCAGTTCTCTAGAGGGGTTACCAACCTGGGCTTAATGTTTCAGCTCCCAACGCAATTATTTTTAGCTTTCCATATCAGCAACTGGTTGGGCCAGTTGTACCTTTTAATTCAAACACAAAAAGGACTGCCAAGCTCAAAACAGTAACATGCCCTACCTCTCTTCCCAGAACAAACTCAGTCATTACTTGTGGTCCCACTGGGGAAGGCAGCATCTCCCTGGGGCCTCTCCCATGGTGCTGGTTGCTACCTCCCATGGGTCCTTAGGGCTAGAGCCTCTAGTCTGGCAAGCAGGCTCCTATTCTACTCATTTTGCTCCTGCCAGGGCGTACTGCAGCTGGGCTCCAGACTCCATCTGCCACAGTCTCGGGTCTTTCTCTCTCCTTTGCTGGTGTGGGGCACATTCAGTTGATGTGTGTCACAAATCTGCAGCCAGCACAAACTGGTAAACTGAGCTGAATGCGGTGCTGGAGTTTTTCTGGTCCATGTTGCCACTGGCCCTGCAGGTCGGTCCTAGGCCCCAGGTAGCTGAATGGTGTCTGTACCCTGCCCCCAATCTCTAGTGGGGGGTATCGCTCAGGGTTTCACCACCTTGACATCACTTGTTGGGGAATTCCCCACTGCAACAACATGTTACAGGGACACTGTGATTGCAATTGTGGCACACCAAAACCTGTTGCTAGAAAGAAAGTGTTAGGAAAGTCAGAAGATTAAGAGAAACATGCAAATTGCCTTGCTGTGATTTTTAGGTTAGAAATCTATCTAGACTTGTATCTGACTGTAGCAGGCATCAGATGATTCTAAGGAAAGTTCAAGAGTGGATGGATTTATCTATATAGAAGGAATACTTTTTTCCCCTTTTCCCTAATCACTCTGTAAATAGTGTTTGACTTCTGTCCCAAAGCCTATTATGGCTGAGGCAAAGCTCTAGGCTGCAATGTTATCTTGTGTTAGAGAGTTTCAAAAGTTAATTTATGTATTTTTGTCCTTAAAGGGGATCATGTAACCCTTTAATTTGTTCCATATTTCAGCTTGAGGAGTGAAACCCTGCCATCTCTTACTTGATTTTTGTTTTGTTTTTGGCATACACCAACCACCCCGATGGCAAGTAATGGTTTTTGTTTTTCAAAGTATAGCAATTTGTGCCATATATTACAATGCAGAATCAATCCTTAAAAATGAGGAACAGTAATACTGTCTCAGATAGATAGAAGTTTATTTTCTAGACATTCATATTTTAATGAATAACACCACTTGCCACCAGTATCACAGTTCTAGTCATAAATTGCAATAACACATCAAGCTCTCTTTTTCAGTAATAAACCTTTACAAGACAGGTTGCAATCTTTTTGGTAGTATGACATGTATCTTTTATATAAAAAAAAACCCTCTGTATTTATTTAGGAAGACAATTTACCACAAAAAGTTTTACAACATTAAAGGTTACTTATTCACAGAAAATCAAGCATTAAAGCAGAAAATATCTGTTTGAATGAGAATTGTATTTTTAGCTCATAATGTCACATTCTTTGCAGTACGAAGGAGGTAAATGGTGTTAGAAGCTGTTAAATCCATTTTCTCTTATTATTGTAATACTGACCTTGACATTTTGTAGAACAATCACCCATTTAAAAATGCAAAAATGAACAAAGTAAATGAACTGTTCAGATTAGGAAACAAACTCTTAAGTGATACTAAGGGACCAGTTAGGAGGACTCTAATTTCCTATTGTTTGCTATCCTGTAAATGGAGTCTTGAAGTATAGCATTAAAGGCACCTACTGAGAATTTCAGTTCCATAGTACTTGAAACACATTAGCCAATACTGTTTACCTTATTACAGTAAAAACAGACACTGGAGATCTTATAATGAAAGTAGACAACACTGTTGTTACCAAACCAAATCATCAGGGATAAAAACTCATCAGCCACAGGACTCGTATCAACAAATAGTACAAGAGGAACAGTAATGTAAGATAAGTTGCAGTAATGTAAGATAAATTGCATGTACTTATACCTAGTATTAAAATGTATTGATATTGTACTGAGTACAGTAACAGATAGGGAAGAAATCTAAAAACTGTATCAGCATCCATGTTTCCATCAAATTCAACTCAAATCGTCCTTGTTACTAGTATCTTTTTTATGTAATAAAATATAGAGAGGAAAGAAGCATTTAAAAAGTAAACATTGAGGTCTGTTTTGGGGCCATGTTCTTTCAGTGTTGGTGGAGGGTGAGAGAGACTTCCATGAGTTATAACTTATGTGGATGGGTTAGGGAGGTTGGGCCTTAAGTTGTCAATGTCAGACAAGCTGCAGCAGTGTTTTTAGTATTACCTAAGGTTTTTGGGGTCTGGTTTCAGTTTCCATTAAGTTTAAAGGTAGTTTTGCTGGTAACTTGGTTGGGAGCAGGACTTGACCCTTGAAAATACTGAAACTTTTTAAAATGGAAAATACTTAAGTGGTGGTGATTTTCATGAATATCCATGTCTGTCTTGTGCTTGCAAAAGGCAAAACTGCCTCTACTTCTGAATATTTTTCTTTTAGGGATTAATTGCCTACATCAGAGATGTAGCAAATTATTTCAGCACATGGGGTGAGGAAATTATGTTTACAACTAGACAGGTGGAAGATGTGGGGGGGAAAGGAGTCTTGCCTATTAGGGCTCTTCTTACTTGAGTGGCTGCCAGACAGACAGGCAGAAGTGTGGGATCTGTGGATGCTGCTCTTGATGACCTGTTTGCCTACCTCCCCACCAATCCCTGGGAGCAGGGATATGCCCTCTGGGCATGGAACATCATTCGACCTTCCTCCCCCTTCTTCCTCTCCACTCCATCAACCAATACACTTTTGGGAATGGGGCTGTTGGCCTGCTCAGCTCCTATTGCAAGACAGTGCCTGCCATGGCAAAAGCTTCTGGGAAGTTGGGGGACGGGAATATACTGGCACCCCTTCAAAATCAGCACCCTGGACTGGTTGTACCCTGGTCAACCTGTCCTAATTTATTCTACTGACCTAGACTTTTTTACTGTGTTTAGGGTTTTGTATTCCAGTTGCTCATGGTGTATCCTATTCCATAAGAACTAATAGTTTTAGCTTCCCTAGATGGTTGATGTATTTCCTAGTCTAGCCTAGTCAACATTGAGTTCCCATTTGGTAGGTTTATGTCTCTGAAGTATTGTGGCTTAGATCCACTTCCATTATCTATTGTGGGAAGAGGACCAAAACTCAGAGGTTGTTTTTTTTTGTTGGTCCTATTTGTTCCACTCCTTAAAAGAAAAGACTGAGAACCAAATCTTTCAGAAGTTCTTCCTTCCATGGACTAAGTGATTATACATGGAGCTTGGGGCAGCACTGCAATAACAAACCTGCTTTTCTGATGGCCATTTAAGTTAACAGTAGTCTGTACTGAAACTAGCCCTACCTGAAGTGCCTATATTGATCCTGTCAAGGAGTAGAAATAATTTGCAAGTTCAAATAATATGCATATAACATTTCCTTCCTTTCTAACATTCATGCCCTAGAAAAAGTCTATAGAAGTGTAGGACATATAAGAACTTTCTATAGGCTTTTTCTATAGTAGACATGTTAGGAAGGTGAAATAATACTGAAGAAAGCTTGTATGTGTATATACCATTGTCTATAGGCTTTCTTTAATAAGAAATGAAAATCTGTTGTTTCAATTATTTGAAATGAGACAGAATACATTTTTAGTACGTGGCTTTTCCGAGTTGCAAAGGAGATGTGCAGTAGATCTTTGCTTATCTGAACCCTTTTTCATATATGTAAAATGCTTAAATATTTGAAACTTTCTTATAGTATCAGAAAGAAAGAGGAACATAAATGCAAGAGGTGAGGAACATACTAATGCTGTTATGAAATCTACCTCTGTCTCTGACTCTTGCATTTCTGGTGACCTAGGTTGGGAGCTCAGATAGTCAGTGAGATCAGATAAATAGGGTTCAAAGAGATGAGTGAGAGTTTATAGTATTTCACTAATTGAAAGTGAAGTCCTGTGGTTTGATTTTTATTAGATTAATTTAACATAAAAGTAATGTGTGAGGTTTTGTGTTTTTTTTAAATGACAAAAAGGTAATTTTAGTGTCTTGACCTTCACTGAACTGTTAATTACATAAAAAGAAACATGGTATACATTTAAACCATGAAGATTTTCATATGAAACAGATTTTGGTTGGTATGGTTATTGCAAATAACTTGTACTGGTATTTATTTGAAAAGACCCAAAGCTGCCATAGGAAGGCATGATATTTTGGCATTCAGTCACCATGATTGTCTTGCTTTTTTATGACTTCAAAAATATCTAGATCATAAATTCCAGAAACAACTTTAAAATTTCTAGAGAAAGTGAGAGGTGAATATATGAATGGAGGTAAGCAGACAAGGTTCTTTGAGTAGATGTGATATATTTAATTAGACCAAGTAAATAGTTGGAAATTTTATTCTTTTCAAGCTTTGGGGCACAAACACCCTTCAGGTATAAGGAGATTCTGGTGGTGACTTGTTTATATTCTACCCAGCAAAGCACACCAGTAGGCAAAATGTAGATCTGTGAAAATGCAAATGTGTGGCAGTGAGGGTCAGATGGATGAGAGACAATAGGTGGAAGATGGATGATTGTGAGGTTGGGTAGGGGGGATTGTTGAATTGGTGATAGAAGAATGTAGCTGGTAAAATGAAGACAGGTTACCTGGAATCACCATATGGCTGGCAGGTTATAAAGTGCCATAAATTCAATGTCTATATTTTGCCCATGATTCTTTGTATCCAGTAGATTTATGAAGTAAGGTTTGTAACTCATCTAGAAAACAGTGTTTTCTAAATTCCCTTTGAGAGGTTGGTTGGAGATAGAGCTGTCAGCTGTTAAGGTAATTTCTTGAATTTTGAATCCTTCTGTGCCACTCAATTTTAATGTTTTACCAATAAGCAATGAGTTTTTCTTCTGTAGTTTATGGCTTAATTTTTTTTTTTTTTGGCCACCTTCTTTCTTTAATGCCTGAAGATCAATCTACACAGTAGTGGCCACATGATAAAAACAAAAAACAAAAAACCCCCAAGAGCCTCCCAAAAACCCTAAGTAAGAATTGTTCAATTCATTACTTTGTTTACATCAATCCAAGATGACTTTGAATGTATGATTACCAGTCAATAATTCAATTCTATGCATGGAACATTTTGTGACAGATATGTACATTTTGTCATAAAATCATACCCCTGGCATGGCACCAAGAGGGAATGTTGTGGCAGGGAAGTAGGTAATGCCATAGCAAGTGTGGTGTGTGTGTGGTGTGGGGGGGAGATCAGGCAGCCTAACCCCTAACCCTTGATGCCTGTGCCTTTCCCTTCACCACCTATCTCCCACACCACTTGCACCCCCTGACAACTGACCCTCCCAGCCACTTTGTCCCCCCACCCTTGCAGCCTGCTTGCACCCACCAATGCATATTCTCAGTCATGGCTCTGACTCCAGCTTTGGCTTGTGGCATGGAGCACATGGTTGCTCTAGTTCCCACCCAGCTGAGTGGCAGTGGTGGTGGCAGTGGCTGTTCCAGCTCAGGTGAGAGCTAGGGAAGGAGCCAGAGCTGCTGCCACCAAGCCTGTCCCCTGCCTTGCACTCTAATCCAAGACTGGAAGTTTTTTTCCCACATGTTGAATGGGGAATAAAATGTTCTCTTGTATTTTGAGAAAATACTGTATTTCTGGGTCTGGCTTTGCTGGTTATAGCTGCTAACAGATTGTAAGGAACAATTCTTTATTCTACAGTTATACTCTTAGGGCCAGCTTCTGTGACTTGTAAGTTAAGGTGTAATGGTCATGATCCAAGATTTTGTACCATAATGAACACTGGCAATGCAAAAACTTGTGGGAGAACCCTGACTCAATTTTAAAGTTTTTTACATTATTCTATTGGCAAAAGGGAGGATTAAAGACTCGGGCATATTCTGTGAAAGTTGTTTTATCTAACTTCATTACAGAAAAAATTCTTTAAGTAGAAAAATGAAGTGCTAGAAAATCATGTTGAAAAACAAGCATGGCTATTAAGGCTGGAATTGTATTAGTTTTGTCCATGTGTGTTCTTTCTATTTTGAGTAGTTTAAATATGTGCGCTAATAAGACATTGTATTCAACTGGTCCTCCTAAACTTCTTTAAATCCTCCTACTAAGGGAAAATTATTGAGGATCCTAAGTTTACCTACTAGTCTTGTTTTGGATAGAAAATCAATTGAATCAGAAAATTTAATGATGAGGGCAGGACATTAACTGTCACCTTTTTCTTCAATTCAATTGGGGCAGTCTTAAACATAATTATACAGATAAAGGAGGTTATTACTACTTCCACGAAGAGCAAGTATTTTTTCTTGACATTGTTTGACCTTCCCAACAAAGATGTTGGGAGATTAACACTTGAAATAAGATTTCTCTGCTATAGATGTGCAGGCAGAAGTCCAGCATCCACAGACTGCAAGTTTTTTTTCAAGTTAGGTATTGGGGTATTTTTTGTTTCTGTTATGACAAAAATCTTCTGCATACAAATGCTCTGCACCTTGAAATGATGAACAGAGTAATTTGGTAAGAACCTGTGTAAGGGTTTGAGATAGAACAGGAGTAGGAAACATTTTTTAGCCAGAGTGCTGAAAAAACCACAATGTCTACCTTGGAAGGTGCCAGAGTGCCAACATACCAGAGTCCAGAGCAGCTGTTTGCAGCCTCCCAGCTCCAGCCAGCCCATGGAGCCTGATCTGCTTGCAGCAGGGCTTGCAGCCTCCCAGCTGTCTGCTGGGAGCAGCCTGGGCTCTGTGGCTGGCAGCAGCTGCTTAAAGCCCGAACTGGCGGTGGTTTGCTGAGCAAAATGGCCTTGCGTGCCATGCTTGGCATCTGTGCTGGGAGTTGCTAACTCCTGCACTAGAAGGGCAAGAAAGGGCATGGTCCAACAGGAAACTCCTACTAACTTCAAAAGAATTGCTCTTGGGCTGTCCTTCTAAAAGCTTGTTTCTGTTGCAGCATGGCATATACCTCCCACTAAATTCTGTTCAGCATGAACAGTGAAACAGAAAGGGAGGTAGGACAGTAGCCTATTCTGCGTCTTGCTGCTACATCTGTTTGGACACCAACAAATGAGTAACACGTGTTCTTCTAACACATGAGAGGCTGTCAAGTTTGTGGGTAGGAGAGTAAGCAGGAGTGAGGGGTCAGATGGTCTGGAAATCTTCATAAGAGAGAGTTTAAAGCTTCTTTTGCTCTTATTTCTATGCAGCTTGTACATTATATGACTAAATTTAATTTTGAATAGCAAGATTATGGCATTTTTGGGATGATACCCAGATGTCATAATGGTATCTGCTGTTGTAGTATGACCATGCACAGTAAAGAATAATTGCAGGGAACTTTCTCTGATACTCAGAAATAAGGCCAGAACATAATACTAGCCATGCCATTGCATCATGTCAGCAGAGCTTTAGGAAGCAGTATCATCTTTCTGCCTCAGTTTCCCTATTTTTAAAGAAAGAAAGAATAATAATTCGGATTTATTCTATGTTTAACGAGAGAATAGTAATTATATTTCCCAGAGCAGTTATAAATATTAATCAAATAATATATAGAGAGCTCTTGGAACATTTTAAACTACTATATCAATGCTATGTGTTCTTCCTTATCATCATCATCATCATCATCATGTTACATTATACATTGTTCCCTTATCCATGCATTATTGAATATCAGCTACTATGTTGTATTACAGGCAAATACATTTTAAAAACTGGAATACTGAAATTAACTTGCTTCAAAAATATGCATGGTTAGATTCCCCCCCCCCCATTTTAAAACTGAAGGTGTGTTAAACTGTAATCTTGCCAAGATATCTAGTTGTATACAAACCTGAGCCTAGCATTGCTTCTGTTGGTTTGGGGATAACTACTAAAATCAGAATGTTCTTCATTTTGGCAGGATTACCTTCCCCAAGTGAGAGCCTTCTGTACTAAGTCCCAGACTTCCCTTTATGTTGAATATTTACCCAGAATCTCCTATCTTCAGGGATTAGCAATTTTTTCAAAATAAAAATGAAACAAATACCATAAATGCCAAAGATTCATAAAATCATGCAATTCAGCCTTATTTTTTGTGAAAAAACACACAACTGTACAGTCCTGTACAAATATTGTTATAATTACTTTTGTGTCCTCCTCAGAGAAGTAATAGCAGTAAGTGAAAATAGAACTAATATACACATATTGAGGGGAAAAAATATTCAGAAGAAAAGATGGCTACTTTCTACAGGACCAAGGTTCAAACAGCATAGTAAGATGGCTGCCTCCAAATCTTTTCCCTGCATGAGGTGGTCCAGAGAAGTACAAAGTTTTCTTGCTTAAAACAAAAGAAGCAAGGACTTTTAAGTCCCCTATTGGGCTGAACAAGCTAAACTTTTATAAGTCACAGGTAATACCTGGGAAGTATTGTACTGAATTTCTCCTCTCTCTTCGAGGTCATCCGCATGATTCAGAATAAAGTATTTTCTCACCAGTTAGAGCACTCCAAACCAGGTAGAGTGTAGGGTCTTGAAACTGTCTCCCTCATATGTGACACTTAGTATCTTAGCCACTAGGAGGACAAACAGATGACAAAATGTTTTAGACTAGGTAAAATAGCATATTTTATTAGCTATAATTCAACTGCACTGGAGATTTTCACCAATTTTGACCTTTAATCCAGATACACCTTCACTTGCGTCTAATTCATCATATATGAAAATCATATACCTCAGTATGGATCAGATAAAGATGTTATGATCACCAGGCAAGGATGTTAAGTATTTACAGAAGTTATGCCAACATATTTCAGCAGCAGCAGCAGTCCCTTGCAGTTGAGTATGATTGTCTTCCATGACTCTTATCTATGGATCTGAAAATGGCTGATGAGGCCAATCCCGGACTCAGCAAACACACTCTGTTGCATCCACAACCCAACAACAGACTCTGCAACTGGGAAATGTATTTCTATGTGAGCGGGGTGGCTCTGGGTTCTTGATTTGGTCTGTGGCACACTGTTTCTGCCGCTCCCACTTTTCTGTCTCCTATTGTTATTGTATAGTTTCGAAGTACTGAGATCGTTGCAGCATACTCTTCCTCCATTTAGGGCAGTCCTGGATGATAGTCTTCCACAAGTTGATATTGATGTTGCATTTGTTCAAGTTGGCCTTGAGAATGTCTTTGAAGCACTTTCTCTGCCCTACTCTTGAGCATATGTTGGGAGAACAAAACTTGCTGTGGGAATCTAGAGTCAACATATTGATAAATGCATTCAAATTTTAATCAATGAATTAAACTGTTTCAATGACAGCATGTTGTTAGGTACATATGACAGCTACTTAAGTGGCTGCTCTTAGGAGTATGCAAAGTGATATTTAAGACTATGTTAAATTGTGCACATGCTTAGATATGTCTTATTTTCCTTTTCTTTCCACAATGCTTTAATGGATATTTTCCATTTTAAATAGATTAGACCTAAGGGGGCAAAGGATAAAAAGTGGTAGAATAATGACACTGGATGTAAAAAAAAAAAAAAAGACTAGCAAACTTGGAGCTGGTGGGCTGGACCCTCTGGAAGCAAGTCCAAGGAGTAAAAGAAAGCTGGCTGTAATTTATGAAGGCCCTTTTAAGGGCACAGAAGCAAGCTATTCTGATGAGATGGAAGAATGGGAAGTGCAGCAGGAAACCAGCCTGGCTAGACCACAATGTCTTCACTGAACTGAAACTCAAAGAATCCTACAGGAAGTGGAAACTTGGTCATAGTATGGGGGAACAGTATAAGAGTATCTGATGGGCTCACGGAAAAAATCCGTGAAGGAAGCATGATCTGAGCTGCAAGTGGCAATGGACAATAAAAGGCAATAAAAAGGGATTCTTCAAGTATCTCAGAATAAGAGAGAGACCAAATTAATTTGGCCTATCTAATACTTTAGTAAAAGAAAATGCAGAATGCCTACAAAATCTTGCTGTTCACACATTTTTCTTTAAAGTTGTAGTTTCTATTGCTAGCTTTTCTTAAAAACAAGCTGAAGGTTAGTCCCATTCTGACTGAAAAAAATAAGATTATTGATACTACAATGCCTTCTGCCAACAAGGTAATTGATACAGTTAGAATTCAGATCATTCACCCCAGGTAAGTTTTAACCTGTTTCATTTGCATTGGGTTGACAAATTAAGAACAAGCCACTCAACTGTCTCTCTTCCAAGAGCCCTGCTTCTCCTTTCAGCTGAAGCTCATCTGTGGTCCCTTGCAACTGATCAGAGAAACAGTGGTGTGGGTGTGTGTCTGTACACAAGCCACAGCAGTATAATACTCCATTGTGTGTATACATAAAAAAATAAAACAAAAAAATCCAAAACAAAACAACCTCCCCCCCCCCCCCCCCAAATCACTGTTCTGGCTGATTTCACTGTAGTAGCTGCCAGGCTTCCCTGTGCTCCAGCCCTGCCCCCACCCCGGCGCTGGCTAGCCAAGTCCCTATTGCCCCCAGGATTCCTTTTAGCAGAGACCCCCAAGGATTGACATGGTCCCTTGTCCAATTTGGTATCAAGTGAACTTTAGTAGTAACCCCTAGGCTTTATTACAAGCTATTTATCCTTGCAATACAAACTGGCAAGCAGTTCCCTCAGGCATTACAGCAGCAACCGATGGTGGTACCAGCCTCAGATCCTCTGCCGCACGTGTGGGATGGATTCCTGGATTCCTTGTTACTAGAAGCAAGAATTCCAAGGCTGCTCCCGTCTCCCCAGGGTGGCAACACAAACACACACTGTCTCTTTGTTTGTCTGCTACTGTTGTAACTGTTGTCATCTCAAACTGTCCAATCCTCAAGTTTCTTACCTCATCTTTTTAGATAAGGTACTCCAATCCTATTCTGTTTTCGGTCGTCTTTACTTTTAGGGAAACTACTGTACCTGGCTAGCCCACCGTACGAATCACAGCACTTACTTTTCCTAGTGTCTTATAAGGCACTCTGTGCAATTTAATTGCCTAGCTCTGGGAAGGCATAAAGTTATGCTAAGTGCCTGAGCAAAACTCAGTTTGCCTACTACACTCTGCAAACTAGCTGATTCTGAGAGGTGTCTATGTGGGCCTCCAGTTTCACTAGAATAAAGGCAGACAGCTGGTGGCTTGTAAAAACACTCTACAGATAAGAGAAGTTTGAAACTAATGAAAATATCTTCTTTTGTAGGGCTTGTTGGGCTAATAAACTTTTGTTCTCACAAGCAACCTGCTAGCTGCAATCTGTCAGTCTTCAAGAAAGTCCAGAGAAAGGTGTTAGAAATGACCTAGTTCGCAGACAGTATAAAGAAGCAGGGAGAGGGAGACTTGAAAAGCTCAGTATCAGCAGATGCAGGGTCTGGCAACACTCCGGCCCTTGAGCAGTGAGCGGGAAAAAGCCTGGTATGGTGCAGGCTGGATGGGTGTTTACACCCCTCCCTAATCAGAGCATACTGCCAGTGCCTGGCCATGCCCCCCTTTCCCTCAGCTCAGCATTTTGGAAGGGAAGGAAGGGCTTCTCTAGCACCCCCAGCTTCTAGCCTGAGCCACTGCAGGCATGTTCCTGCATTTCTGAAATGAAAAGGGAATGTCTATCCATCTCCAAATTGGCTCAAGCTTTTCAGGTTAGACTAATCTGCAAAGATAGAAGCAATTCAGGCTCAGGTTTTTGAATGCTTGTCCCTAGTCTAAATGTAATTAGATATCCATTGGTAAAACGAAATAGAGTACAGATATCCAAGCAGAATAAGTCTGGCATAGATCTTGGTTATATTAGCCCAACCAATCATAATGATGACTGTATAAGTTAAGTGTGGCATTTCATTTGTCTGCAGATCTAATTGTTCTTTACAGAAGAAAACTATATTCTGTCAAGAATTCAGTGACTATAATTACAGAAAAATAAGTTTCCTTCCCTTTATCTAAGCTATACCACAGAAATTGTTCTCTCAATTATAGTTTTACTTCTAAGTACTCTAATACCTATGTCAAAAATATTCATCACTGGGAAGTCTTCAAGTCTATTATAAATAGTCCTTAAGATTTTTTGCATAGCACAGAAAATAAGGGACAGGAGTTTAATCTCTGTTCACTAATAAATATTAATTGTAGGACAGTGGGAGATTAATCATCAATTAAAAAGCTAGAGATGACACTTTTAATGGTCAGTTAATAATGTCACAGTCCTTTTATTACTGAAAATAATTAAAACTAATAAAAATCATGTGGTGACTGAGCATGATAGAATTTTGCTTATAGCACAAGTAATCAGTAACCAGTTGTAAGAAGAAGCTATACATAACTCTAGCCTAGTGGCTAGGTCAATTGCCTCAAAGAAGGAAGGCTTGTGTTTGGCCCTCTCCACAAACTGGTGAAGTATCTTCCCTAAATATTCATTGGACAAAATCCAGTCTTTAGATTCACAGAAGTTTAGAGTTGACAGGCATCTCATGAGATCATTAGGCTTGGCCCAGCCCCGCTGCTCTGGGCAGGAAAGACTGCTGGGGTCAAATAACCCCAGCAAGATGTGCATCCAGTCTCCTATTGAAGATACCCAGGGTAGATACCTGCATTACCCCCAATGGGAGTCTATTCCAGAGTCTGGTTACATGAACCATGAAGAAGTTTTTAATTGTATCTAGTCTGAAACCTTCTTCTAGAAGAGTTTATGACCATTGCTCCTGGTTTTCCCCTAGGGCACTTTGATAAATAGCTTTTTGCCTAGCTCCTAATGCTCTCTCCTGATTATATAT
Source organism: Caiman crocodilus (assembly GCA_030014935.1). Taxonomy (NCBI): domain Eukaryota; kingdom Metazoa; phylum Chordata; order Crocodylia; family Alligatoridae; genus Caiman; species Caiman crocodilus. The sequence goes on along the minus strand of JAGPOW010000261.1, from coordinate 46,834,204 downwards.
GTAAGCTGCCACCAAATCCCACCAAAAGTCTTCTCTTTTCTAGGCTGAACAGTCCCATACCTGCACTCTTCCGGCCTTTAATCATACAAGTGGCTCTTCTCTGGACTCTCTCAAACTTCTTGGAGTTGGGTGACTATAAGGAAATAGAACCTAGGTCTTGCCTCTCCCAGGGAGTACCCTGGCCGCTATGCTACAGAGTTTTCCTGAAGTGATCTCTGGCATAAACAGACTTCAATCATGCCATGCAAAGTAGAAAAGTTTCAACAGGAAGGGTGAATATGCTACAATATTCCAAGGTAGTCCATAGCCTGTTTTGCATTATATTCTTGGGAAGTGGGGTTTGAACTTCCTCAAAATGAAAACACTTCTTTCCCATGTTATGGATTAATGTGTTGATGATTGAGCAGCTGTAATGGGGTTAAGGACTGGATCCTCCTTGGTGTGTGTTTTTGTTTGTTTGTTTTTATGGAAGCATCTTAGCCACTCAACTCCAAAAAGTTTTAGTGCTCTAAATCTGGCTTTGTAGGTAGGAACCTTGCTGGTGCCCTGAGTTAGTAGTCTAAGCTCCATGGAAGGGTGGGTCTTAAAATGCTGAACAGTGATGTACCTTATTACCCCTTCATGGCATAGGCACAAAAAGGTGAGGTAAATGACGTGGGATTCTATCATGCATTAGCTGTTTTATGGTAAATATGTTCATATTCTTATTTCACAGAAGATGAAAGCTACATTGTGGTAGTTTAATCCTTTCATTGAGAATTAAATTACTGTGATTATTTAATCTACCATAGGAGAACAACATGTACCCAAGCAGTTAACACTGATAAACTGGTGCACAGTAAACCCTCATCCCCTTTCATCTTATAACAGGGGCGGGCAATTATTTCAGGCAGAGAATCACTTACTGAGTTTTGGCAAGTTGTTGACGGCTGCATGACAGGCAGCCAGGGGCAGATTTAATATTTATTTTTCTAATTTTTCTTTTTAGGGGCCCCATGGGCCAGATAGAATGACATGTCAGGCTGCATCCAGCCCCTGAGTCACATTTTGCCCACCCCTGCCTTATAATATCTAGTGTATATGCTTATATTTGTAAGACAGTGTTCTGTACGTTGGCTGTTGTGTATCTTTCTGTAGGGCTTAGGTGGGAACTACAGGCCCAACCATGTAGGCCAGGTTTGTAGAAGTATGATATTTCAATATTTAGTATTTCATTGCCCAAGTCCCCTGGTAGACCTTGCTCTTGCATCCCATATTAACAGCACAAAATTGGATATGTTCATAATATTGGAAAAATAATATGCAGAAGAAGAACAAATTCATAGAATCCCAGGGTTAATATTAAAGATGGAACATTTCTAAAGTGAGTACTCTAAAGACCATTCTAAAACATGTACTCTTGTATGTCAAAATAAATTAAAAAAAGAATCCCATGTGCTCACCTTGGAAATTAGTCAGCATTTGGGATCTGTTTTTGACAACAGTTTAACGTTGTCATCCCATCTTTTAATTATTTGTAATCAACATGCCATGTCTTATATTGGATCCTGATTCTGCAAACATTTAAACGTGAATAGCTCAACAAATGTCAATGATCCAGATTAACCCAATTTAATTGCTTTAGTTGTTAATGTTACCTGTTTATATGAAAGCACCTTAGACTGAAAGCTCTGTGGGGAAAAGATTTTGGCCAAATGTGCTCTTGCATACTAATATTATATTTTTGACAGCAAAGGGGGCTATTGCATATGGCAGTATAAATTTGTAAAAGGAGTTTCTTCCACTCCCATTCGTACAGTAAAATTCCTGTATTTTCAAATTTTGTTAATGCACACGGTGTTTTTTTGTTTGTTTGGGTTATTTTTTATACATGTGTGTACATTACACAACTACAAAGCCACACACAATTCTCCCCCCACCACCTCCCCAGCTCTGTGTCTGGCCCCGCGCACCCCCCATACCTGACACACACCCAGCCACATGCCACAGCCACACACAGCCAACAGGTGCTCTTTGTGTGGGGGGGGGCATGGTACATGGCTGCAGGGTGCTATGGAGTGTACTTAGAGGACACGCCCTGCCCCACCCCATGGCCATGTGCTCCATTCAGAGAGTGCTGCCCACACCCTGAAGCCCTTGTGGCACCCTGCAGCCATGCACCAAATTCCCCCTGTGCAGGGCATGCTCCCAGTGCCGGCTTCCCATGCAGCACCCTGCAGACATGTGCCCATGTAAGGCACTCCCCATGTGGGGGACGAGGTATGTAGCCATAAGTTTGCTGTATGGGGAAGGGGCATGCAAGGCACAGGCAACACCTGTCACCCCTCGCACACGAGGCAGGGTGTGCCCACCCCCCCTGCACAGGGAGTGCCCACTAGCTGTGGCCCACAGAGGGGGAGTAGTATGGGGGGCAAGTGCAGGCTACAGGCAGCCACAAGGGGAGCAGGCAGGTAGATGTGGCCATAGGTTAGGGCATGCCCCTCATCCCCTCTCCCCACACAGCACCCATCTGGCCATTCACTGTTCCCTTCCTGTGTTTTGGTGCTCCTAGTGTGTGTGAAGGGGGCATGGCATATGGCTGTAGGGAGCCACATGGGGAATGAGCATGGGGCCACACCCCACCCTTTGGTCACGTGCTGCATTTGGCAGGCTCTGCCTACACCCCCCTACCCCCTCCCCACACAGGACCTTGCTGCAGCATATCATGCACAGTTATGCACCATGCCCCTCCCACGACTGGCCCTACCCACTTCTGCTTCCTCTTGTCTTTTTTTCTGTCTTAAGGCTGGGGGCTGTGCATGCTCAGTTGGTTCCCTGAGCGTTATAGACAGACAGATGGAAGTGGAAAGGTTTTCATTATATTAGAATGTATAGAGACAAATATCAATATGTATATTAATTCATATGTAATATAGCTTGTTTATATTGGAGGCTAGTAGTTAAGGCAGCAGGAAATGCTTAGATCAGCCTAAGGCAACAACCCAGAAGCAATGCTTAATAAATTCTTTTCTGTTGTTTATTTTTAAGTGTTTTTAAAATGTTAATAAATGTTAACAATCAATTATCACAGAAATAAATGGAAAGTAAGAGGGGTTCTGTGGAAACAGCAGGAGAAAAATAGAATAGGAAAGAATAAGAAATAAAAATAATGAGGAGTAGGCAAAGGAGTGTGACTATGAGCAGAAGTGGAGTAATGGGATGAGAAAAGGAAAGAAACATAAAAGGCAGAATGGGGAAGAGAGAAAAAGATCAACAAGCTTCATCTTCTCATGCTTAGAACATAGGTAACATCAAATTTTTCATTTATAACTGATGGTTTATAAATCATAAAAGTAAAAAGAAGTAAATATGCTTGGTAGAATCAAATGTAGTGTTAAATACTGCAGTTAAGTGAAGTATGGATAAGCATATGGGCATGCTAGATACCTCATTGATTTAAAAAATAAGCAATTACATAGTAGAGATGTTTTCTAATACTTATTGGGAATAGGTTTGGGATCATACCCTCTAAAATGCAAAATCCAACACCCTTTTTCACTACTATTAAACATAAATGTTAGAAACCTAATTGTGACAGTATCTTGGCAAAAGTATTATTTTTCAAGTCTGAAGATTTGGCAATGTCTTTTTATTTGATGTTATTATATTTATTTTTGTGATCAAAGAAAATGATTCCTTGCTAAGACATCTCGGTTGTTTGAGACTGAAAATTGTAGGTTTTTGGATGAGAGACCATAGGCGTTTGCTGCCAAGTTTAAAATAGGACATAACCTTTTGACTACTTGTAGTCTCTAAAGAGCCTAAGATATTTTTGAGAGAGTAGTCCTGCAAAGTCCCCAGTGTTCTGGTCAAATTATAGTTTGGAAAATTACATTCTTAGGAAAATACATGGCTTAGCAGGAAACACTTTAGTGAGCTAAAACACAAAAAGGAAGCTTAAAAGAAGTGGCAACGTTGACAAATGACTAGGGAGGAGTGTAAGACTGTTGGTCGGGCATGCAGTGATGAAGTCAGGAAGGCTAAAGTGCTATTGGAATTGCAGCTAGCAAGGGATGTGAAAGGTAACAAGAAGGATTTCTACAAGCATGTCAGCAATCAGAGGAAGATCAGAGAAAGTGTGGGTCCCTTACTGAATGAAGGAGGCAATCTAGTGACAGATGATGTGGAAAAGGTTGAAATACTCAAAACCTTTTCTTACCTTGCTCTTCACAGACAAGGTCAGCTCCAAGACTACTGCAGCAGGAGTACAATTTGGGGAGAAAGGAGCTGCCAACAGTGGCAAAAAAAAACAGATTAGGAACTAATTACAAAAGCAGGACATGTACAAGTCCATGAGGCAATGCACCAAAGTGTGCTGAGGATGTTGACTGATGTCATTACAGAGCTGTGGTGATTGGGGGAGGTTCTGGATGATTGGAAAAGAGCCAATCATAGAAAATTAAGGTTGAAAGGGACCTCAAGAGGTGATCTATTCCAGCACCCTGTTCAAAGCAGGACCATCCCCAACTAGATCATCCCAGCCAGGACCTTGTCAAGCCAGGCCTTAGCCTCCAAGGATGCATATTCTACTGCTTCTCTAGCTAACCCCTTCCAGTGCTGCACTACCCTTCTAGTGAGAGAGTTTTTCCTAATATTTAACATAAACTTCCGTTGTTGCAACTTGAGACTATTGTTCCTTGTTCTATCATCTGCCACCACTGGGAACAATCCGTCTCCATCCTCTTTTTCAGAACCACCCTTCAGGAAATAAGACTGCTATTATATTCTCCCTCAGTCTTGTCTTCTGCAGACTAAATAAGCCCAGTTCCTTCAGCCTCTCTTCATAGATGTGCTCCAGCTTCCTAATATTTTTTTTCCCCTCTGCTGGACTCTTTCCAACTTGTCCACATCCCTTATGTAGTGGGGGACCCAAAACTGGATGCAGTACTCCAAATGTGGCCTGACCAGTGCAGATGAAATTACCAAGTACTGAACTAGATGGATCAATTTTCTACTATCATAATTCTACAGTCCTATCTGTAAATATCACATACGTAAAGAACTGGTCAAATATAGTGCCTATCTTAAAGAAAGAGCAGAAAAAGGGTTGAGAGAATTACATACTTTTAACCTCATCTCAGTCCCTGGAAAAATCATGGAGAAGGTCCTCAAGGAATCCTTTTCTAACCACTTGGAGTCAAAGAAAGTGATTAAGAAAAGTCAACATGGATTCACCAAGGGCAAACTGTGCCTAGCCAGCCTGATTAGCTTCTGTGATGAGAGGACTGGTTCTGTGGATGTGGGAAGAGCTGTAGATGTAATATACCTTGGCTTTAGGAAGGCTTTTGATATAGTTTCTCACAACACTCTTGCAAGCAAGCTAAGGAAGTTTAAGTTGTATGAATGGACTGTAAAGTGAATAGAAAATTGGCTGGATTGTCATGTTCAAAGGGTAGTAATTGATGGCTTAGTCTAGTTGGTGGCTCATACCAAGTAGAATACCCCAGGGGTCAGTTCTTGGACTGGTTTTGCTCAAGATTTTCATGAATGGCCTGGAAGATGGGATGGAGTACATCCCCAGCAAGTCTGCAGATCACACCAACCTGGGAGTAGTAGATAAGCTGGAGGGTAAGCCTAGGTTTTAAAGAGACCTAGATAAATTGGAGGATTAGACTGAAATAAATCTTGTGAAGGTTGATAAAGACAAGTACAAAGTCCTGCACCTAGGGTAGAACAATCCCATGTACAGATACAGGCTGGGGGCTAACTGGCTCTGGAGAAAAGGACCTGGGAGTTACAGTGGACAATAAACTGAATATGAGGCAACAGTGTGCCCTTATTGCAAAGAAGACTAATAACATATTGGGTAGCATTTTAAGAAGTGTTGCAAGCAGACTGAGGGAAGAGATTATTCCTCCCTTTGGCACTAGTGAGGCCACATCTGGAGTACTGTGTCTAGTTTTGGTCCTCCTGCTAAAGAAGGAATATGGACAAGTTGGAGAAAGTCCAGCAGAGGGCAACAAAAATGGTGAGAGGGCTAGGGTATGTGACTTCTGAGGGAACTGGGTTTATTTAGTCTGGAGAAGAGAAGATGGTGGGGATTTAATAGCAGCTTTCAAATATCCGAATGGTAGTTTCAAAGAAGATTGATTTACACTGTTCTCAGTAGTGGCAGCTGACAGAACAAGGAGACATGGTTTCGAGTTGCAGCAGGAAATGTTTAGGTTGGATATTAAGGGGAAAGGTTCTCACAAGGAGGATAGTAAAAGTCTGGAACAGGTTACCCAGAGAGGTAGTAGAATCTCCTTCTTAGACATTAAGACCTGGGTAGACAAAGCTTTGGCTGGGATGATCTAGTTGGGACTGGTCCTGCTTTGAGCACTGGGTTGGACTAGATGACTTGCTGAGGTCCCTTCCAACCCTACTTTTCTATGATCCTGCCTATATACAATTTTCTCCTAATATGAGTTATATTTGTTTCAACAGGCAATCTTTTTTTTTAAACTCCTGTCCTACAATTTTAACCATGTATATGTCTAATTTTGAGGTAGTGCTATGCAATACCCTAAACACCTTCAAATACTGGAGTACATGCACCGCTTTTAGCACCTAAATTGAGCTGTAATAAGCTTTTGAGTTGTATGTGTGCTTTTTTTTCCCTTTTCTGGAAGCAAATAAAAAGGGTTGAATTTTCAAAAGTTCTTATTATTGTTTTCATTCTGCTCAGGTTGCAGTTCACTTTATTTTAACTCTAGCCCATTGATATGGAACATTTCACAAATTATTTCAACATTATAGTTCAAAGATGGATTAATGGGCATGACACTTTTTAAGTGCCTTTCGGTGGAGATGAAAATGTATAGGCTGTAAGATAGGTTTCAGAGAAAGTAGGAATTTGTTCATGAAAACAGATATTGGAGGGTAACCTAAATTTATCTTTAACAGGTGATACTGGGCAGTCACTGTAACACGGTTTTCCAAGTGTGGAAACCTTCAAAATGAGAGTATGAATGACCCATGCCCCCAGAAGGTGGAGAGGACATGGTGACCACCTGCAGGTGTTGGCAGTGGAAGCGTGGCAGAGGCAAGCGGGGTGCTTCTGCAGGCGGCCATAGCACTGTCGGTGGTGGGGGTGGGAAGTGCTGACTAGTGGTTGGTGACCACCTGCAGATGCCTCCGGCAGCATTGGTGGCAGCCAGCAGCAATTGGGATCTGCCCACAGACACCACTGGCAGTATCGGTGGGGGGAGTGGGGAGTGGTAACAGCCCACAGGCACCAGCGGCAGCAGCAGCGGCACTTTTTGCAGGGGGTGTACCACCAATCTTGGGGGGTGCATGTGCACCATCTATGCAGTGCCAAGTAATTAAAGGAAGAGTAGTAATGCAAAATCATTATCATAACTTAATAATAGGGATTCAGTTAGCAAAGGATTTTTTTTTTTCTTCCTCCAGTTCAGTTGAACATATTTGCTAAGCCTTGAAGATATGGCATGAGATATCCTGTAATTTTTGTTAGCATAAATCAAATCAGTATTATAAATGTTTCTAGATAAACTGAATAGTGGGGAAGGGATGGAGGGAGGAGCAGGTGGAAAATTCTTCAAATTTGTGTGTAGAGCTCTGACTGTATATAAAAAACAAACAAACAAACAACTTTTAAAAGTTAGGGTCATTTTGCACAGATATTGTGGTGTTCCCACAGAAATGCCACTAGGTGTTCAGTTTAAGAAACTGAAAAAAACACAGCATTTTTGTAACCTATTTGTCTTTTTACGTTGCATTTCTAAGTTGTAAATCAATAAACATAGTGCAAAGTTTCTGATATAAGATGTGAATATTATAACTTTAAGGCTAAATATTTTGCTTATTCTTTAAATGTAAAATTATTTGATATTTATTGATATTTATTAAATTACAGTAACCATGTACATTCACGGAAGATTGCAAATAAAAGTATTGTATGTGTAGCTGAAAACTATTAGTAGTGAGCAACGTAATAGCAGTACAAGTTTTATCTTTTTAATGAACCTTAAGAGATAGTATTGCTTCCCTTGTAATTGTTGATACTATGTTGCTGTACATTTAACATTATGCAATGCTTATCAGCACTGCCATTGACTTATGCTCATTCTGTTTATTGATTGCTTAATTAGTGTGTAAGATAACTAATCAGGGACAGTTATAGGTGCTTAGATATCTCTTCCAAGTTTAGTACTCCAAGTTTAATTTTGGAGTAATGGTGAGATATAACCAAATAAAATTAATTTTACATTATTCCTCTTGTATAAATCCTGCTGTTGTGTGCAATGTTACATATATCATTATACCACTGTGCACAGTAAGACAATGGTATTCTGACACATCCCCCATTCACTTTCTATAGGGCTTTCTCCTTTTACCTAAAATAAGAGACATGGAAAGTTCTCAGTTTTCTTCAACTATGAGCTAGACAAATTATAATTGCACATGCTAAAAAATTCACTCCTTGAAAGGCAACCCCAATCTTGCGGGGGAGGTGCTGGGTTTTTTGCTTTTTGTTGTGTTTGTTTTTGTGGGGGGTTGTTATTTGAAATAGCTAGTCATGAAATAAAAGTAAATAATTTTAAAATCAGGAACTTTCATTTCAGGTTCAGTACTTTTTTTTTGACAACACTTAAAAAATGTTCAAATTGAAACGTTAAATGGTATTGAGCTGTTGAAATATAGTTTTTCATCTCAAAATGTTCTTTAAAATAATATGTTTGGTTTTTGAAAGTCTATATCTTTTTTATGATATTTTGTTCATTTCCCTTAAATTAATCAATAATAATAATATGCATTTTCTTAATGCATTGGTTTTGGTGAACCTGAATTTTTAATTATTATGTATACTTACTTATATAGATTTTATTAAGCAGTCTGAGCATGTACCTACCAAAGTTGTTAATTATTTGTTATCTTGCCTCTGCTACTGACTGCCTTATGTTTTGGTCAAAGATGTTTAAACTCTCTTGCTTAGTTTCATCATTTGTTAAATGAGGTAATGCTTGCTTAAGTAATATATTTATGAAGAACTATTAGTTAGGTTTTGGGGAGAAAAAGAATTAGACATTTGTTTAAAGCCATTCTAAAAAATGCACAGCTACATTTGCATTAGATAGGATAAATGTCCATAAAAGTTTTTTTCTCACAGGCTCTGGAAGACTTACCAGTAGCTCATCTTTTTATCATAGTTGTGCTAGTATGATACTTTGCCCACATGGGTGGTAATCAGTTAACTATGACAACTCATCAGGCCTGCTTAAAGCTGGCCAGGTTTAGCACTCCATTTCTAGTAGCTTCCTCCTATGGGATGAGCAGCCCAGCCCCCTCAAAAGCATTATTCTGTGACCTTTTAATTCTGGAGTACTGCGTCCAGTTTTGGGCTCCACAATTCAAAAAGGATGTGGAGAAGCTTGAGAGAGTCCAGAGAAGAGCCATGCACATGATCAGAGGTCAG
>JAGPOW010000261.1:46793379-46824647 GCA_030014935.1 Caiman crocodilus | reverse complement strand
GGTTCAAGCGCCTACATTGAACACCTTCAAGAGCAAACTGGATGCTTATCTTGCTGGGATCCTATAACCCCAGCTGACTTCCTGCCCTTTGGGCAGGGGACTAAACTCAATGATCTTCCGAGGTCCATTCCAGCCCTAATGTCTATAAAATCTAAAAAAAAAATTAAACAAAAACCCTATCATGGCTGCTTAATGTTAGTGACATGAACCAACAGTGTACAGGTTTGCTGTTGTGATTGTAGGCCTGAGACAAGATAAAATTCATTTGGCAAGTGATATTCCTCTTTGAAAATTCAAAGTATGTGAACCAAGAGAGAGTTAAATAGAAATCAGTGGAGTGGAAAAGTGAAAAAAATGAAAGTGGCAAAGAATAATTTTGTATAAAAGGTTTTATTTAAAATGATTCCTCTGTCCAAATAGGACACTTAAAATAGTGACCTCAGTCAAAAAGAGAATAAATCTTTCTTATTTTCAACAAATATTTCAGCATGTCATGTACACACTGATTCTTTCAATTTGCTCCAATGCCAAGCATACTCAAGGTCAGCAAATTACTTGGCTATATACTATATTATAGTCTTTTATCTAAAATGGATTTGTTTGCTTCCAATTCCTGTAGCAATTACTATTTCGGTAATATCAGGCAGTTAGAGGATGGTGAGAGGGGAGATGGGGAAGAACCTACAACTTCCATTGACCTGCATTTGCAGTTAACATGGGACTGAACCAATGGCAAAACTAGATCAAAATAACTGAGAATGTTAATAGGCTTCTAATATTGTCTCTGACAGCTTCTGCTGTTAGTACTACACATTAATTAAATTTTCCTCTGGTACTTACTCTGATACTCCTGATCTTTTGAACGATTATAATAGTAGAAATGCTAATATATTTAGATGTAATTTATCTATATTGTGGTAACTGTTCTATATAACCAGCTTCTAAAATTTTGAGTAAAGAAACATTTTTTGGATTTGAACCTAAATGTCAGATTATTCTTTAGACTGCATGTGGCAGCCTAGGAGCTGTTCACTTTTTATGACAGTAGTTGCATCCTAGACTTCCCAGTGAAGTGCTGCTTCTATGTAGGTTCTTCTCTTGAACATGGGTACATTTTACGTTGTTACCAGGTTATATGCAGGGATCCTGGTTTTCTCTGTCTAAATCCCATATTCTCTGATTTTTAAAATTTCCAAATTCTCTGATTAAAAACCCCAAATCTGTGTTTTTCCACAATTTAAAATGAAACACCACTCTGTGTGTGTATCAATTGAACACAATGTTTTATTGATACATTTGATACATTTTTCCAAATTGCTTTAAAATTGTAAGTCTACTAGTGCCACAATCATAATAAAATAAATTCTAAATATGTATGTAGTTTGACATTTGATATATTTCGTCTTTTGTCTTGGAAAAGCAGTTCCCCCACTCCCCCTACTCACCAGGAGGTGAGTCCAAATGCAGCTGTCCCCCCTGCCCCTTGGTGGCACTGAGCAGCCCTAGTATGTTGGTTCTCTCTCCTGCCCATGCCATTGCCCTTCACTCTCAAGCCACAGCCCCCCAGTGTGTGAGGAGGGGGTAGGTGTCCATAGGGAATGGGATGGATGTGTGGGGAAAGGGAAGAGTGGGCAGTGGCAATGCATGGGGGGTGGGAGAGCACAGGTGACTTGGGGTGCGGGGAAGGAGCCCATGCCTCGCTCCCCCATGCCCCGCCCCCCCAATTTCTGCACCCACAGCATAGCCTTACGCTGCAGCTGGACCAGACTAACTGCAGGCAGGAGTTGCCTCTGAAGCCTAGTGGGCAGGACCCAGCATGGGAGAAAGCTCTGTGCTGCCATGACTGCCAAGACGTGGTGTGGCAGTAGCGGTGGTGGCAGCATACAGTTCTGCCCCCACCTATGTCAGGTGGGTAGGAGGCACCTTGCCTTGGTGGCCATGGTGAAGCATTCCCTCCCGTGTAAGATTCTGCCCAATGGGCTGCAGAGGTGGCTCCTGCTTATCCCACCAGGTTTCAGCTCTGCGCAGGTACAGAAATTTGGGTGACATGTGCCTCTTCCCATCCCCCTGCCACATCACCTGTGTTCCCTCTCCCACCCCACCCCAATAGACTCACTTGGAGGGAGCTACTCTCCACCATGCTGCCTGGCTGTCACATGCATGTGTTCAGGGGTAAACCTGCAGCTTCCCATGTTTTTCTTCTTTAAAGGAAAAAAAGACATGTTTTTCTATGGCAAACAGAAAACCCAGATGTCTGGTTATATGTTACAAAACCATAGAATCATAAGAAAATATGGCTGGAAGGAACTGTAAAACGTCATCTTGTTCAACCCTCTGATCAAGGCATAATCAGTCCTGCCTAACCCATCTCATCCAAATGATTGCCTAATCTTTTAAAAAATGCCCAACCTCTTAATCTGTCTTGGTGCTTAACCATCCTAATAGAAAGTTCTTCCTAATATCTCATTTTTAAATTTCCCTTGTTGTAGTTTAAGACTATTACTTCTGTTCTTGTCCCCTGAAACCACAGATAACAGTTTGTTGCTATCCTATTTATAACCACCCTTAACTCATTTGAATACTGTTATAAAATTCCTTCTTGGTCTCTCTTTCTCCAAACTGAGGACAGCTCCTCCAGCTTTTTCTTATAAATCATTTTGTAGTTGCTGTTGCTCTCTGCTGGACTTTCTGAATTTATCTATATATTCCTTTAAGTGCAGTGTCCAAAACTGGCTCTAGTCTGCCATGTATATCTGAACTTTTTTTCTAATTCAGAATTGCCTCCAGAAGTCTAGAAAATACATTACAAAACAAAATAAGAGAAAGAGATACTTTTTGGTTTGTTAGATTTCTTTCCTTTTTATCTCAGCTGTATATTCCAAACTGACTAGGTGCATCCCCACATGTGCACACATGTAGTCTGAGGAGCTTTCAAGCCATTTGAGGCACTACAGATGACATACAGCACATATGCACCAATATGCCACACTTCTAATTTGCAGCACAGTGGGGTTTTTTGACACTGGGAGATCCCAGTGTAAAAAACAAACAAACAAACAAACAAAAATGCTACTTAAAAAAAAAAAGGCAGTGCAGTGCACATGACAGCAGCATGCACCACCAGAAACCAGAGCATGGCTAGCCAGACCTACATTCTGGGTGCCAGCCAGGCTCCAAGTGGCTGGCTTGGTGCCACTGCTGCCCTGGGAGGTCCCCAGGGAAGGCTGCAGCTCAAGTGCTTACCTTAGCCTCCCCAACCCCACCTGGGTCCCTTTGCTGCATGCTGGAGAAAGTGTGCAGGGGCATGCTCCAGGGACATAGCAATGGGACAAATTTGTGCCACTGCTATTTGTCCCACAGGAAATGAGCACCCCTGCACGTGCATGCTCATAGAGACATGCCCTAAATGTTTTTGACTAGTATGAATCTGAAATATGACTCCAAGAAGGAGTTAGTTTCCCTTTTTAAAGGATTAAATTCATAACATATTGCAAGACCATGAAATAATGCTTTAGGTTCCCATAGTGAAGTTTCCTCAAACGTGCATTGTAGTCATTCTGAGGCTTAACAGTTTTGTTTTCGGAGTTCATAAAAGCCAGTCCAGGAGTCATTCCTATCTTTTAGTTAAATGCAGAGAAGAACAGAATAATCTTTTAGCCAGGCAATTTGGCATCTGATGATTTGGGAAAAGCTGAAATCTCCATTAAAACACAGTTCCAGAAAAAAAGGTAACTTGGCTCTCTTACACCAGAAGTGTGGGAAAGCTTTAAGCCTCCTTATAGAACAAAATGGACATTGTATAATGAGGAAGCATAGTAATCAAAAACCAAGTAGGTCAGCAGTACACAATCTTTTTAGGCTGCAGGCTGAACTGACCCAGCAGCTGATGTATCTAATGCTGAGATCTACATGTATTTCATTTTGTATTAATTCCATTTTGAGACAATGGCGTAGTTCTCACTTGCCTTGCCAATAGCAACCATCGAATTTGGTCAATTTATGTACAGTGCACAGCAAAACCCTACACTTCTTATAAAAAACATTTGCAGTACATCATCCTATTTTTATGAATGCTGTTTTCTGAAGTGGAAATGAGTCTGTTTTGGTCAACTACTGTCAAGTGTTTAAACCTTTTTGGTATTTATGAAGTGAATGTTTGTTGTGCATCTGAAAATGTTCCCAACTGATGAGTATATTTGAATGATTGACCTTCTTAAAGTAAACATTGGAAGCCTTTCATCCAGAGACACGGCTGCTTCTGCAGATGCTATTTTAATGGATCCTGATTCCACTAGGGTCGATGTTATAACACAGTGCATAAAAGAATATTATTGATAAATAGTAATCCATTGGAGCTATAGCAACAAAGACAGCGCTAGTCCAAATAAAACAGCAGTAGAATACAGATCAGTTTTGTGAAATAATGTTACAGGATATAAGTTCCTATAGAAGTAAATTTCATATAACTTCACAAATTCTCCAAATCTAGTTCAAAAGCTCCCAATGCCACATGGTTAGGGAAAGCACATAAATGAGCAAGTAGTCTGAATTTTGCCTGTAGACCAATATGGCTACAACCTGTATACCTGAAACATGGAAGATATCAAATTTTAGTTGGTTTTTTAAATGAAAACTTCATAATTTCACAAGAAGAAAGCAAAATTTACCACCTGGAAACCTGAAAGTTGACACCCTGCTTCTGCCTGTTGTTCGAGCTAAATTTGCATTTTCACAGAGCTCAGAAACCCCTCAACGCAAAAGATATCCCTGCCCTGGAGAACAATCCATCTCCCCACTCTTCTCTCAAATGTGAAACATCATAACCAGAAGGAAACATAATTCTACATCCTGCTTGCCACCAGACAACTTCAAGGTAAAAAAACTGTTCCAACTTTTATCTGAGCCTAATTTGCACAAAATGAACTATTCTAATCAGATCTTACAATATCTTCAGGTCTCCTGTGAAATATGCATTTCCATTTCCAGCTAGGAGAAATTTTACAACCTTTGCTTTCTCCTATGCCTGAAGAAGGGTGACTGCCTGAAAGCTTTCAATTAAAGATTTATTTTTTTTCAGATATTTAGTTGGTCTAATGAAAGACATCACCTCTGAACCAAGAGGTTGATTTCAAGTAACCTGAATGGAATTTTGTGGCTCAGGCTCTTCCTTTCTGGCATCTGTTTTGCTTAGTAGCAGATATAGAGAGTACTCCATGAGAGTAATGCTGCCAAGCATTAGCTCTGAGTCAGATTTCTATAAAGAAATTTGTGGGTTGAGCTTGAAATAGTCCAGGAGGGAAAAGCTAACCCTTGGCTCTACTTTTCCTACTTGCATCCATGCTGAAAATACACCATTGCGTATCCATGAAGAGGCTTCTTCAGGGTCTCAGAGGAGAGAGATGGTCAGTCTGTTATGTGTCAGTAGCAAAGAGGTCAAGATTTCAAAGTGTCAGTCGCTGCATCTTCCTGAGATGCTGACTTCTTAGTAGCTCGTTACTGCTGTGCAGTAGCATCATGTGGCACAAGCATAATGCAATGCTACTGCACAGCGGTAACGAGCTACTGCACAGTCAGAATCACTAAAAAGTCATTTGGGGATGCTACTATGTGGTAACTCTGGTTACTTCACAATAATTTAGTACTTGTGCGTGCAAGTAATAAATAACTGCAGAGTAACAACTGCGCAGTCAGTGTCTCATGTAGATGCCGCCAGTAAAATGTTAATGTTTAAAATTAATGTTACAGAGGATTTTTAATTAGTAAATCCTGAATAATATTGAGCATTGGAGGTTGGTATAGTTAAGAACCAATTATAATACCTAGTATCTAGTTGTCTGACATTTTAAAATAGAAGATAATTTGTTTGTTGTATAGGATTTCCAGCTTTAGATTTAGTTTGTAACATCTCGTATGACAGTTTATTTGCCATCAAATGGATCCTGTATTTATTGGGTCATTAGTTTCATTATTGATAACAAGATTTTTCCCCTTAAAACAGAGAATTGGTTAAATTGCCAGCTGGTTATTTATAACTGGTTATTTTGTAATTAATTCAGTACATATTATCTCAACCTGATAAAGCTAGAAATACTTTAAGGATATGGTATGCATCTTGTTCTGCTCGTCATAAATTGGTTGGTTTTATTTTCTAACTATTTTTAATTCTCACTCACTCTCTTGAATTTCAGTTAATAAATTAGTCCCAATGGATTGGTAATGCATATCCCGTTTGAATGACTGAGGAGTTTTACACAGTTTGCCTTGTAACTACATTTTTTGAAGGAATGTAAGTGGTCAGCTTGTAGCAGGTTACATGGGGTGTCAAATGTCAGGCAGATTGTCATGCATCATAAATCCAGTGTCTATATTAGATACATGAATTTTTGTATCCAGTAAATTTATGAAACTTGTAGGCTTATCTATGAAAGGTGTTTTGTAAGTTCCTTTTGGGGATTAGAATTGAGAGATCGGAGAGGGAGTAGTTGTCTTGTGAGAAGTGGGTGCCCACAGGTAATTGGATATTTTTGTCTTTGATGGATTTTCAGTATGTGTTTATTCTGGTACACAGTTGTTTGGTTTCTCCTACCTATTTTCCATCAGGGCATTTGGTGCACTGGATGAGATATATTAGTTTCTGGAGATGTAGGTATAAAATCCAGGAATGGTAATTGTTCTGTTGTATGGTGTAGTAATTGTGGAATTGCATAACAGTTCTTTCCTTCAGGTTTCCAGCCTGCTAAGTGAACAGGGACAAATATCCTTTCACTTCACCTGGTTATGAGGTGGGGTTTCCATGTTATGAGGTCTGCTCCCTTTTTGTTTTAATCCAAACCAGACTAAAACCCATAACTTTAACATTTTCTGAAACTGGTCATTCTGAGAACTTCATTTCAGAAATTCTGAAGCAGATATTTCCAAAATAAATGTGTTCCCCAGACTCGAGCACTGATTAGTGTCATAACCAAATCAGTTGAGTGTCCAAGTCACAATAGACAGCATGGAGCCATTACCCTGAATTTGGTCATGTTCTGCCTCATTAGTTATTCCTACCTAGAAGTCCATAATTGGCCACTCTGGACATAGAAAAGTTTGTGCAGCTTCTGCTCAAGTCGGAGACCTCTGAGCACGCGGCAGAGTAACTACAGAGAACTCTGTAGCGCGACCAAGGAAACTTGGAGGACTGATCACCCACCAATATCTCCCCGTCACCGGGTTCTCTTGACGTACCCTCATTATCCTGCAAGTTTCTTTTCGTTCATAAACTCATTAACTCGTAACTCATTTGATTATCCATGACAATGCAAGCAAGCTACCTCGAGGCCTGCGCTGCCATTCCACGCGGCATAAGTAAAATAATCTTAAAACCAATAAGCTGTCTCACCTCTCCATCACCGGCCCGCCTGACATCCGATTAAATTAACGATCCTCTGGTCAGCTCCGGCCGCCCGAGACACTTAGAACAGGGGTTTGCAGGCATCAGAATGTCTAGGCATGGAATAAATATCGCCTCCAGTTGGCAATCCTGGAATTGTACCAGGGAGACTGCCCTAAGGAACTGATGCTTGCAGGGACTGCAGCTCTGGGCTGATCCTCCAGAAAAATACTACTGGAAATAGAGACCGTGGAACTCCAGGAATTTAGGGTTCATGACACCAAGGCAGACCTGTCAGCTGAACTGTCTTAAAATGATGGATGCTGGAAGTACTGAGTTCTTGGCATTTGGGCAGTTTTCCAGGAATCCCATCAGGGTTTGCCAGGATTGGTGGAGATGTGTTGGCAGGTTTTACATTGCTTGTCCTGGTACAGTCTGGATCTATTTAGTGTGGTTTGTGTCACAGGGAGCTTTCTTCTGAAGCAAACACAAAGACAAAAATATCCAATTACCTATAAGTGCCCACTTCTCACAAGACAATTACTCCCTCTCTGATCCCTCAGTTGTAATCCTCAAAGGGAATTTACAAAACATCTTTCATACATGAGCCTACGAACTTCACTGTATAAATCTACTGGATACAAAAAAATCATGGATGCTTATGTTGCTAGGATCCTATGACCCCAGCTGACTTCCTGCCCTTTGGGCAGGGAGCTGGACTTGATGATATTCCAAGGTCCCTTCCAGCCCCAATGTCTATGAAATCTATGAAATATAGGCATTGGATTTATGACACATTACAGCCTGCCTGATACTGACGCCCCAGGTAATGTGCCTCAAGCTGACCACTTCACACGTTTCCCTCCCTTTCCCCTGTCCTCTTCCTAGCTCTACCCAGTGTCTTCCAAACTTCCACTCATTTGTGTATTTATACACTTTTTGTTTGTAATTTAATTTCTTTTCTAGCTTGGAGCACACATAACAGCAGCAGAGTCTCCCAGTGCCTGAACAGGGTGTTTGTGCCCAAAAGCTTGTAAAGTACTTTTCCCCAGCTATTTTGTTGATTTCATTAAAAGATATCACATTTACCCAAAGAACCGTGCCTGGCTATAATTTGTGGTATTTAAAAAAAAAAAAATTGTGCCAGCAGCTTTAAAGAGGATGGGGAGATGTCCTTTTATGCCACTTAAATATTTGGATTTATAGAACATTAAGCATACTTAGTTATTCATAGGCATTTAACTTGATAGATACCCATTACCAACATTTGCCTGGTTTTTTGGTTGCCAAAGGACACCACTGTTGAACATATGCTGTTTTCTTTTTCATTTGTAACATGAATTTGAAAGTATAGTCCCAAGTTCCATTGAGCTGTTTGTCAAAGTTAAGTATGTTGGAAGACTTAAGTTTTCTATCAATGAGCAGTTTGTTTGGTACTATGAAGTACCTTAAATATTATGGGTTTACCTAGGGATATGAGAGAATGTAGATCTCCTAAGACTTGGGTTTAATTATGTTGTGCTGCAATTGATAAATGTTATTGTAATAAATTATGTTATATACTAGAGAATATTGAAAATAGCTAATTTGAACAGGAAATGGGATTTTTCCACGTCGTATGGCAGAATATAACACAGTGGATACCTTGGGTAGAGGTATTCAACTCCTGTGAGGTTTGAGCCATGCATGATTCATAAATTGAAAACCAATGCATTGGCAGAAAACCAACTGTTCCTGTTCTCAGCTGTGGCCCTGGGAGGTGGCAGGTACAGGAAATCAACGGTACTGTTTGATTAAAGGTAGCCCAGCTATGTTAACGGCTCTTCTAACAGAAAAAGTAACAGACAGGAAGAACAGTCTGGAGGGGAAGGCAAGATGGCACTCCAAGGATTTTTTTTTCTTTTAGCTTTGCCCCCTGGCAGTATATCATCCTACCTTCCCTCTATAAAGATTAAGACTCCTTTAATTTCATCTAGAATCAGGCACAAAGCATAGCTGAAATCGAGCACTTGTTGAGCATAAAGTAGTAATAGAAAGCTTGTACCAAGGGCTAGCGGTAGAGTGGTCTAAATAGGAACTCTGGATAGTGCTGAGCTGAAGAATGGTGATGCGTGTTACAATGAGAAATAAAAATATTAAGACAATGACTTCAATCATGCATAATACAAGACTACAATTTTGACAGTTGCAGTTGCAACCCGCTACTAGAGATAAATTTCAGGTTATGACTTTATGTCATAGTAACTACTTTGGTTTAATCAGTAGGATGAATAACCAGAAAGATTTTGTAGAAACTACTGTTTTAATATAAGTAACATAATTATCCTTCCTTTTTGTGTGTTCTTATATTTCTAACTTTTAATATACTTTCTGTGTAGTGGTTCCATATGATGTAAAGTTGTGACTTTTTTCCCCTTATAATTGTTGGAATCCTACTGTAGTACTATACTTATAAGAAAAATGCCTTGTACCTTTTATTAGTATTATTAATAATAATAATTTTGAAGTGAATTTGTCTTTTAAAAGAAGGAGTGATGGGTGAAATAAGTGATTTGTTCAACCTTTGAGTGTCATCTTGAAGCAGCTTCTTTTTAAACTTCTCAGAAGCCAGAGTAAAGCAAATGGTCAGTGAAAGGTAAAATGAATGTAAAACCAGACTTGAATGAGGCAATTCTATATACAGAGAGAGAGAGATTAGATAGAGCCTAGCCCAATGTCCAATGAAGTTCAGTGAGGTTTTTTTTCCATTGACTTCAATCAATAAGATCATGTTGTTTTGTACTGCATTGCAAGTCAGAAAAAAATGCATCGGACGGACATCCTAATATATTTTGGCTCACTAACTGTTAAAACAGAACTATAAATAATCCTGAAGGCTCTTAGGCTGGTCCAGCATCTTGTCAATTTTCTATTAAAACAAGTCATTCTAAACTTTCTTTTTAACCAGCTTTTTAAGTGCTCTTCATGTAGTTGTCATACAGTTTTAATACACAGTGAACATTCATTATGCCAACACTAATCTGGCAGACACTACACTTCAAATAATTGCTGCCTGCCTTAATTCCTGGTTTGTCCTTTTGTAAGCATTAATTACATATGTCAACAACAATCAGTTTAGAGTAAGATAATTGCAGGTATGAAAAAAGGTCACTCTTAGTAAATATGTACTTGAAAGATAATGTCTTCATACTATTAGAGTTTTATTTACTTCTCCAGCTTCAGTAATTTTTAGGGGGTGTAACTTAGGTTTAAATATATTACAAATAAAATAGAATGGGGTTTTGTGTCACTACTTAATTGATTCTGGATTTTTCAAGTAATAACATATAGACATTTGGGTATTTAGACATTTAAGGACAGAACTTAATATTTAGCATTTTTTGCCCAACAAACTCATGTCATGTAAAATATAGACGTGTCATGTACGTTCAGTAGTTCTGACTCCCATTATTCAATAGGATTTCTACATGGCATGAATTTGTTTGAAAAAATAGTAATATTAAAAAAGATTTACTGCAGTTGGTCTAATTTGTAGCAATTTTCCAATGCCAGGTAAATAGTTCAGAGGAGGGCAGAATACTAAATTTAACTTCATATTTTGAAAATTCACTGCTTTCTGGTAGGTTTCCTCTTAAATGTTGTGTGTATAACATTTTAAGATGACTGTAAAATCACCCTGGATTAAATATTTGCAGTATTTAAGAAGAATATGTGGAAGAAGAATTTTTCTTTAAAATCTTAGGAGTTCAGAACAGCCAAGCCATTTGACCTGAGACTGAAAATGGAAGCTGGCTTCCAGGTTAAAGAATAAAAGTAACCAAATAATTGAAATGAAGGACTGAAAAGGGGTCTTTGGAAATATTCAATTTCAGTGAAAAAAAAAAAAATCAACCCTGAGAGATGTTTGTCTAATCTTCTCAAAAAACCTGCAGTAAAGGAAAGATCACAACTCCCTAAGCATCCTGTTGCAGTGCTTCAGTGTCCTTATAAAGAGAGGTTTTTTCCTAGGACCTAACCTAAATCATCTTTCTTGCAAATTAAGCCAGATTTCTTTTTGTTCTGCTTATAGTGGGTGTGCAGAACAATCTACCACTGTCCTCTACAATAGCGGTTCCCAAACTCTGACAGATTGCGCACCACCAATTTAACATGATACAACCTTAAGTACCACCAGAAATTTTTTGTCATATAAAGTAATTATAATAAATCTGTTAACACACATGATTGACAAGTTGTCTGCATACCACTTGTGGTACATGTACCACAGACTGGGAGCCACTACTCTACAACAACGTTTTATGAATTGGAAAATTATTATCATTGTCCCGCTCTTCAGACTTCTCTGTGTAACTTAACAAGCCCTTTCTTCAACTTTTCCTCAGATCATGGTTTTCTTTTTTCTTATCAAGCTTCAGTACCAGTGATGTAGCTAGGGTGGCCATTGGTCCTGTTCTATATCAGATCATCCTATTTTTAAACTCCTTGAACCCTATCCATTCCTGAATGAAGAACAGGTTCCTGGGTGGTTGTGGCAGCTCATTAGGAAATTATTTCTCCTCTGGGATAGGTAGACCTGTCTGTCTCCTGAAGAATGAAGGGAAGGTCCTGCTGGGCTGCTGGCTGCACTGCCACAGGCACCCAACACCCACTGACTCCACTCAGCCCAGCTGTGACCAGATGTGGCCAGGGCAGATTCCTGGGTGCCCAGTGTCTGTGCTGAATACTGATAGGAGGGAGGTGAAGTCCCTGCACAGTGTGTGCCCCTGGCTCCCAAGTGTGGAGTGGGGCTGGAGTGAGGTCCCAGTGAGATCCCAGTGTGGGCAGGAGCTGTTTGAGTCTCATACCTGTAGTGCCACATTCTCACAAGTCTGCACTGTCTGAGGAGAATGGCAGAGCTCTGGGATATGTGAAACCACAATGCAGGGAGAGGAGATGAGGTTCCTGGCTGGCTGAACTGCAGAGGCTCACACACTTGCTGCCTAATCTGAGCACTTGCTCTTCCTCATTTCACAGGGCACCATGCATTCATCAGTGTGGGGCTTCTGGATCAAACAGTAGTCTTTCAGTGGTGGCCCCACCCCTCTCTACTGATTGGCCAAGGGGCTCAGTGGCCCTGCCTCCCACCACTGATTGGCTGAGGAGGGGGTGGTGCCCCACCCACACCAATGGGATGGCCTGTATTCTGGGGATGTGTCAGTGGCCAGTCTCAGTGAAGCATAGTAAAAATACACCATGGGCAGCCAAATCTTACCCTTTCCCTCCCTTCTACTCTCTTACCCTCTTTATTTGTAGGTGCCAGAATAGAGCAGAGGGCTAGTCAGAGTCATGGGGTCCAGGAAATTCTGAAAGTTGTAGTTCTCTAGACTGGCAGCAAAGTTTCCTGCTGCCAGGAGATCTTTTATGCCTTTTTTTTCCTCACCAAAGCCCATGTCCAGAAGGCAAAAAAGGGGGTCAGTTTTCCCTCCAGCAGCAGGAAATTCCACTGCTGCTCTACAAAACTGATTCCCAGAATGCCTTGTATCCTGTACACATTGCTTGTGCTGGCAATGTGTGTCACATTAGGCAGGTAACAAGGCAGGCAGAAGGAGCAAGCAGTGCTTACTTTTGTAACCCCCTCCTCTTAGATGGTGCTTGGGGCATTTGTCCCACTCATCTACTCCATGTTACACTAATCTCATACTCTATAATCCCAGAATGCCATTTAGCTTTTTACCAACAGCATCACTTTGTTCACTTGTGATCTGCTATGTATAGCAGATCATCTTCTGCAGTATTGTTGTCTATCCATTTCCCCAAATGACAATCTGTGCCAGGTCTCTACAGTGCCGAGTCCTCTCCTTATTCAACCTAGGCATTAACACCAATTAATATTTTCTGGGACTGCTAATGAATAATTGTGCATCTTGCAGGCTGTCCTTGAAATAGAAAAAAAGGTATAATTGCTACTTGGCAGTTCAGAAGCAATCTACAAAGAGAAGTGTGTTGGGAACAGATTACTGAACCTTTCTTGACTTAAAGTTCCAACACCTCATAACTGTGGCTTTTATTTAGCATTTCTGAATTTTAGGAGTTTAGTTCAAGAGATACCAGTCTTTTACTAGTTGCAGGCTAGCCCTTGTAACCCAGCTGAGTTCAGGCCACCCATCCCATGCTGTATTTGAATTGTTCCTGCTCTGTGAGTACGGGGTCTAATCTCTTGCTCCACCTATCCCACTGCTCCCTGCTCCCAGTGCAGCCCCCAGAAAACTGTGGTGAGAAATGATTTAGAGAGTCCAATTCAGTGAGCAGAGTCACCAGGGGTGGGGAGAGAGCAACCACTTGCACAGAGTTGGGATAGGTATAGAGCCCTCTGCAGGAATCATTAGTAAAATGCAAAATTCAGAATTTAGATCAGAAATGACAGCTGAACTGTAACAAGATGAGAGCACTGTTAGAAAATTCAGACCAGATTTCAGGCCAGATCTAATCTATTTGCAGGATCACAGATTGCCAACCACTCATTTAGTTAGTATTATGTAGACGTCCATGAAGTCCTCTCTCTGCATGAACTTGATTCAGTCTCAGTCACTGAATAACCTTTGGCTGGGGCGTAGTATCCTCTTTGGCTGTTAGAAAATCTTGGCCTGTGACATTGCCAGGTACCATTTTGTGCCCTTTACTGTGTTTGATAATCAGACAATTATATTTTACTTTGGATGTTTCTTAGTTTTACTATCTGAAGTATCCAAAGAACAAGTTTTTGCTAGATTGTTTTGACTAAGTTATTATTATACCTTAATACACTGGAGAATGGAAACTACCTCCTAGTTCACATCTCTGTAGCCTATCAGTGTTGTATTTTGAAGAGGTGGAAAAGACTGCATCTCAGTTTTTACTCAAGCTGTTAAAATATGTCAGTTCAACTGGCATAATACAGAAGGACAGATATTGAGTAAGATAGAATGAATAATAACGTTCATTTATATAAATAATACATTTTGGAAGTGAATAAATATACAAAATCACAAGTTTAAGACCTTGGGCCTGCAAATTATGGAGGATTTCTTAAAAAAAAAAAAAAAAAGAGAGAGAGTAATAAGAATTACTTTTATCTACCAAGATGGTCCACCAGTGCAATACATGAATAAAACATTGAGATTTTTTTTAAAAAAGGTTGATAATTAGTTATTAGTACTTAACAAAGAATGACTGCTGTAGAGGATATATTTCGATCTTACATTTTATTCAGATATTAAGAGTTAGAAGAATAATTAACATACTAGGGCATGATGAATTATGCTATTATTGATTTTGTTGCAGCCAACTTTATGCTTCAGTGCTAGAGTTGTCATATTGATCATTTGTGGCTCATGCTATGCATCACTTCTATCAAAGTTCTGTCTAGACAGTAACAACTTTAGTAAAATATTTAGTAACTGTTTCTAAGACTTGAACATTTTGTTTCATGCTTAGTTTTACGTGTTTATTTTTACTTTTATTTATAAATCCAAGGACAGCAGCTGAAAATGGTAGAATTTTCAAAAGTGGAAGCCTGAAATAATCTTTCTACAGGCTATATTATTTTTTGGAACAGTTTTCTAATGTGCAGAGTGCTTTATGTTAGTAGAAAATCATAATTGTGCTTATTAATCCTAAATAAATTATAAAATTGTTGTTTGGTTAAGTCTATCTGTCAGAAGGAGTTTTCTTGGCAACAAAATATTCAAGGTAGTAATCCTAAATATAAATAACTGATATTTTTCTAATGTAATATTTTTGCCATTAGTTTGTGCCAAGGAAATGAAGAGCCAGATGCACCTTTTACATAGGGAAAGCTTCACATAAGTGACAGTGAATTCTGTAGTGTTCTACATAGCAAAATAAATAGTGGGCCACATAACAAGAATTACTAGAACCGCCTTGATAGATGTTCTTTTCCTCCTAATTCCCCAAAGCTCTGGTTAGTGCTATCAACTTTAAAGACCCATGGTTTGCATACATATAACACTAGGTTTTCTTCTGTACTAAGGTAGCATCTGATCCACACATATCAAGAACATGACATAGAGAGAGACTTTACGGGGGTTAGAAAATAAATGCTGTTTTCAAGGCAGGTTATCTTTAACTCCTTTTTCCAATTCCTGTCAGTTCCTTGATACAAAAGAATTGGGAGGTACTACTATATAAAAGCACAATATAAGGATTAAGGCTTTCTTCAGTAATTTAGGGTAAACTAAATGGGTGCAGGACTGAAAGTAGAGCTACACTGCTTCCACAGATGTAAGCAACTAGAATTAAAAAAAAAAAAAAAAAGAAAAAGTTTCTCTCCTCCCAACAATTCATATATTTTAGTTATAGCTCAGATATTGCTAAAATGGTGTTTGTAGATATCCACTTGATGAGTTCCACATGCCTTTTCAGTTTGGTCCCCTTTCCTGTCATATTCTCTATTCATAAGCATCCCTACAACTTTGATATGGCTCTATGTGGGTACTTAGGGAATGGGTATTTGTAGTTAATACCCTTAGGCACAAGCAAACAGATATATTTGTCCTCTTAAAAGGGTCCTGCTGTTTGTGCCAAGGAACTAACCAGGGTTTGTCTTGGGATAACTTTATCTCCACAGCCCTCAGCTCCAATGCCCTTTTTACTGGACTCCACAATTGCAGCAGGGGAATATTGACTGGCTCTAGGTAGTGCCCCCTTGGGTTGTGAAAAAATTGAGTTCCCATTCCTAGATACCCATTTCTGTAGAATGGGTATCTAGGAATATTATTTATTCTGAGATCGTGCTTTACCATAGATGGTCAGTAAGGGGATAAAACAGCAAGTGCTTAGTACGTAGGAAAATATAATTGTACAAGAAAAAACACTCCATAAAGTTTGAAGATAGAACAAAAAGACAAGTAAAATTTCTTATCCTCTCCTCTGGCAATAGCCTAGCCCTCCTGTGAGTTTTGCCAATATTTCTAAAGATTATCATTCCTGCTGAGCCTGCCAGCCCTGACTTCTGTGGACTTGGCCTTACCCAAAGCCTTGGATAATCCAAATAACATGACTCATGAACACACCCTAAATACCAGCAAGCCCTCTACCCCAGCCCTTTTCCCTATAAGCACTGTCCCAGTTGCTGATGAATCTTGGAAGCTGCCAGGAATTCCTTTAGCGAATGCCTCTGACATGCTTTTGTTATCATGGGGTTGTTTTCCCCCATTACAGGCAGGCAGTACCTTAGGTACCCATGCCACAAATAGTCCCTCTTGCCTGTGTTTGGATGTGGCAATTATTTTTACCATAGAAACACAATGACAAGAAATGCTTAGCAGTTTCACCTACTTCCTTTTCCTTAAGTATTCATTCCTTAATTCCTTTGACTAAACCAGGTCCAAAATTATCAAGATGCATAGAGATGTCATAACATCCATATAGTGATAGAAGTGACATACATGAATACAGCATAACATTCACTTTCCAATGAGATGGCACTCATCGTATCAGTAAAGCAAAATCATGAAAACATGCATGACATCCAACAAAACCTCAGCATGGTCTCTGGCATGAAGCCGAGGTTCAGTCTCATACCACTAACTGAGCTGGACAGCATTCCAAAAGCCCATGGACTGAAATTTGCTGATATATGTGCTAATAAAAAAAAAAATAACACACACAGAAATCAGGAGACATTTTGTACTTTACTGACAAATTGAAGGAGTAACATTTTCAGATGATTATTTTGGAATTAATAATTCAACCAACTCTACTATTCAGATTGCAATCTTTCTGGATCAGGGACCTTTCCTCAGACTCTAAAGCACACCGTTACTATTGATACTAAATAAATAATAATTGTAGTCATAGTAGAAGAGAAGTATTAAATCAATTTAGAAGGGATAGAGATACATTTTTCACATCATCTTCCCTTACTAGTAAAATAAATGTATGTACAGTGAAGTACTTATGCCATCGGAGCACAGGAGAAGGCCTGAAGCAAAAACGATAATATCACCAGGGTATCTGTAGATATACCACTAGATTTGTATTGTTATCAGATAAAGAGAAAAAAATAATAAATGTTTGAATCCCACATCACAGATAATGGAAGAAATTTTAAAAAAACTTTCACAGCCAGTTCTATTGAGCAGCTGCTTATGACATTGAAGCAGCTTGCAACAAACTGAGGATTTATCAAGTTACTGTTTGTTTTTGCTGCCACCAACCTTTAATTTAATTTATTTTCTATAAAATAAGGAAAAAGGGATAAGCTTCCATATCCCTCCATAACTAATGGCTAGATATCAATTACTTCCATTCTGCCTTAGAAATCTAAATAACGTGTCTTGGCAGCCAATGCCATCTCAGCAGTAAAAAGGGCCAAATCCCAGTATCTCTGGCCCTCCTTAAGATTAACAAATATAGTCTCTTAAGTCCTCCCCTAGAATGCTTGTGAAATTTGAACCCTTATAAATAAATAGTCTCCCTCTAGCATGCCTCGAGTCCATATAGGACAAAGAAATACAGCATTTATTTGATAAAACATAACAATTAAGTAACCGTAGGTGTGTTAGAAAAAGTAAGGCAAATGAATACCTGCTGAACATCTTGCATAGCAGTTCTTTGCTTCAGGTTTCCTGTCTGCTATAGTGAACAGGGGCAAATATCCATTTCACTTGACCTGGTCAATCCAAACTAGACTAAAACCCATACCTTTTAACATTTTCTGAAACTGGTCATTCTGAGAATTTCATTTCAGAAAGTCTGAAGCAGATATTTCCAAAATAAAATGTGTCCCACAGACTCTACATCTGTGCAGTGAAGTGGACATGTTCGTTAGTTTTACTGCCACCAAGGAGGATCATTTTGCGCTCTGCAGGCTGTGGTTTCAGGACAGCGCACCAACAACCTGCCCTACAGCCACAACTCTAGAAGTCTATTACATGACTTCTAGGTTCCAAATCCTCTTTCCCAGGGAAACATGAAAGCTCTGACAGTCCTGGTTTCAGATGAGTTTCTCTCTTGCCTTCTCAGATGGTATGTGTAGAGATGAACCTCAAGCACTGATTAGAACAGGGGTTTGCAGGCATCAGAATGGCTAGGCATGAAATAAATAACGCCTCCAGTCAGCGATTGTGGAATTGTACCACACAGATTGCCTTAAGGAACTGATGCTTGCAGGGACTGGAGCTCTAGACAGATCCTCCAGAATAACACTACTGGAGCTAGAGACCATGGATTTCTAGGAATTTGGGGTCCGTGACTCTAGGGCAGTCCTGTCAGCTGAACTGTCTTTAAATGGTAGATGCTGGAACTACTGAGTTCTTAGCATTTGGCCAGTCTGCTAGGAATCCCATCAGGGTTTGGTTGGCACCCTGCTCTTGAATCAATGGAAATTCAAGATGTTTCAAACCACCAACAGGACATTTTTGCTGTTGTCTTTTGCTGCAGTGTAGTCTCTGTGCCATGGCATTTTATCATGTAAGTGCCTCCAGCTGTAATATCCCTAGTTTTGGCATACAGGGAGTCTAGCCACCACAGTCCAAGCTGGTGCTGTAGTAGCAGCAGCAGTCAGAATGCCATGAGCCTGTGCCATTGGAGGTAAGATTCTGGCCTCACCTGCTGCTCTCCAGCACTTGGCACAATATCCCACCGGCCTCTGCAATATCCAGAACACTCAAATAGCTAGCTATCTTTTTGGTAATACCATTTATGCACTATTGTCTCTGACTGTGATACTACCTCTGCAAATACCTGGTTTGTTCTTGAGCCACTGTTACTCACCCCAATGATTTCAGCTCAGTGGATAGTAAGTGTAAAGAGCCATCTCATGGAGTTCACACATTTTTGTTGTTGCTTTCTGTCCTTTCTGATGGCGAGGATTCCACAGTTAGAAAAAAAAAAAAAAATCACAATTTATGATAAAATGTATAGTTTATTCAGCCTTCAGAAGACTATCCATCCCTATAGTTATCACTGTCTTCAGACTTAATAGATTCATGTTATTCTTCTTCCCCCTATGATACGCATCTAGAATAACTCTGAGGTTGCTTTATGACTTTTCAGTACGTTGAATGAAAGAAAAGTATGACAGCAGAAAGCATCTGATGAATTAAATTTGACATGTTTTTTTTATCTATATGAAATGGATTCTGAACAGCTGGTAATTGCAAATATTTTAGCAGTCATTTTTGATGTGGAATATTGTTTCCGTGCTCGACACTAATGAGATGTGAGTTATACTTCATCAGATTGACAGTTCTTGGGTATTTTGATGAGCATGTGATGCATTTTCCAGAATGCTGGTTAATGGTATTCTTACCTGTGAAGATGAGAACAATTTCTTAGTTTCACTATTTAATAATGCCCTTGTTTAGCCTTGGTTCAAGAAACCAAACACACAAATAAGAGTAGGAAATAAGGTAAAATATCTATTGGGAGGGGTAAAAATAAATAAAAACTTTGAAGGAATCTTTACAAAATGAAAGGAGGAAAGACCAATATCTACTGTTTATGAACAAGTATATAAATATTGAAAAGGAAAGTCCTCCAGTCCCTTTGCTGAATGACTGAGATTTCTGTCAAGCTTGTTTTCACCAAATATTTTTTAAAATTTCCCTTTTCTTTTTTATTATTACTGAAAAAATGGTTTCATGAGAATAACTATGGGCTATTGCAACTTTTTTCTTTTTTTTTTTCTCTTACAGTAATGAAGGGAGGGAGGTGTCTTTTTACCCAATATTTCACCTATAAGGTGGTTATGATTTGCATGTGAGGTTGACTTGTTCAGACGTAGGACCATCCGTTAAATACCAGTCCAAGGGGAAAAGCCTGGATTTGTATGTATGGCTCTGTCGGGCATAGAACCTGGAACACCTGCACATGTCTCACTGCAGTTGTTGCTGCCCTTGTGTCCTTTAAGATTGGGAGTGGTAGTCATATGCACATGTGAGTAGGATATAAAATATGAAATACTGGAAGCAAAATAGAACATCTTCTAGTCCCTCCAATTAAAAAAAAGGAGATTTATTATCAGGGAAGCTTGTGTGGTTTTCTTGGGCTATTCTATGTCAGCAATGTGTCCTGGCTCTGTGGGGGACTGCGAGCCTGACCTATACAAGTCTGTAGGCAGGCTTCAAAATAGAAATACAGTGGACACATCTACATGAGATGCTACTGTGCAGTAGCTTGTTAGGAATGCACAGTAGCATCAGAAAAAAGCAGCAATGGTACTGCGTGTTAATGTCGGTTACTGTGCAGTCATTTAGTACTAATGCAAGTAATAAATGACTTCAGTGACAACTGTGCAGTTTGCCACTTGCGTAGACACTGAAGTAAGGATATTCCAGGATTAATTCTCAACACCCATCTTGAGCCTTAAGTCTTCCATAGACCCGAGAGTGGTCACTGGGTTTGGTGTACTTCTACATCACTCTCTTCCTTCCCCTCCAGCCCTATATACACATTATGCAATACATGAATTATTTAAACCTAACCATGATATTTTTGCATCAAAAGTAATTTTCTTAAATGAGGCCTCCCACCTCTTCCTCCTCTGCCAACCCACTCCACATCCACTGCCAGTGGAAATCCTGGGCTATCAAATCTACTAACCTATTGTTGCAGAAAAAACATCTTTTCTGGTCTATGAACCAGCCAAAAGAATAGTGCTGCTTTTTTTCCCCATAACGTTTTAATTCATCTAAAGTCTAGTTCTGGGAATGAAAGTATAATAGCAGAAATATGTTACTGAAAGAAAAGCAATGCTATAATATTTGTTGATAAACTATACCCGTAGCTATAAATGAATAACAAGTCTTTTATTAATGTTTGGATTGATGAAAAAGTGAAATCCTATTCATGCATAAATGGATGGGTTTTGTTACCTTAATTATAGAGGAGCACAATCTTGGTTCACCTTAGAATGATAAATTCCCAGCCTTGCATGACAAGTCTAAAAGCAGTTGAGGTTAGGGTGTAGGATGCTTTTTGGCATCTTCCCTGTTTGCGTTATATTATGAGACAGCATCATAACCCTGAAGCTCCCCTGCTCATGGTAGCAGCCTCCCTCAAAGAAATAGGACCGCAACCTAGAATTTAGAGGTATCACTAAAGTTACACTGAAGTAATTAGCATATTTAGAGTCAGTGAAAACTACAGCCTTATGAAGCCTGATTTAAATCCTTACTGGTAGAATAAAATTTCAGACAACATTTACACATGCTGATGATGAAAGTATCTAATTATTTCTACAGGCTACTGACTCCTAAAACTCATCCTAAAGCAAAGGGAATTTTTAGATATTGCAAACCATATTTCTATACAAAGAATAAAGCTATGCATCATTAAAATGTTAAGTAGACTTTAACATTAAAATGTTAATAGCTGTTGCTATAAACATAGAAGAGACTATACACATGGGAAATAAAATTGTAATTACTGTATCAATAGCTTTATTTTGATAAAAATTAAGGGATATAAATATTTGATTCTGCTCATACTTCATTAAGGAACTCTGCTGCAACTCTAAAGAGATTCTGAGAAGTCTCCTAAATTAAAATAAGAGATAAGATTTGGTTATAAAATGTTTTAAAATATGGCTTTCTTATCTCTTGTTTTGTTTTATTACGAGAAAATCTTTCCACTTGGAAACCTATGAAGTTGATACCAATTCAAAAATTAGAGGCTGTACAAAGGAAAGCTCTTAGGCTTGTTTCAAACAGATGCTTAGAAAGTGAATCTATTAAAAAATTATGATGGACTTGATTTTTTTTTCTCTTAAGCTTATGTAGACCAGTAGATTTTAAATATTTTTATGTATGATAAGTTAATTGAAATTGATTGATTAATATTACTGAATCACCTTATTTCTGAGACTGGATTAGAAGCATGATAGACTGAAAAATGACTTGATGAACGTGTGTTTTACTGATTGTTTAATAAGTTCTTTTCTACCCTCAAACTATTAAATAGAATACATTAATATCTAGCCACACTAATTATTTTCATAATTGAGGGTGACATTCATAAAGGCATCAATTCATCAAGGTATTTAAGCATGTGCATAACTTTTAAGCTTTTGTTCAGTCCCATTAACTTAAATGGAAATGTATTCATGTGTTTAAAGCTAAATGCATACTTAAGTGCTTTGCTGAATTAAAGCTTTACTGTTCTGGGTCTGTGGAAAGGCTCCAGGCAGAAGAGCTGTACTGTTTTCACTTTGTAGGTAGTGAGGAGAAGTTATGAACGGGTACCACAACCACTGCAAAGCTAGGAAGTTCTTTGCATTATGCACTATTGTGAAGGCGAGGCCTGATATTACCCTATTAATTATCCTAATGAGTAATCGGAACTCGTGGCACAGGTGGTATCTTTTATTAGACCAACTAGCAAATAACTACTTGGTCTAATAAAAGATATCACCTCTGCCATGAGTTGTGATTCTTTTTGCCTGTAGACCAATACAGCTATAATCTGTGTACCCAATGAGTACTTCAATTTAGGATGTTTTTACTTTGATATGAAATTCATGAAATATAGAGATAGTCACTGTGACATACTCTGACATGGATTCTGTGAGCTACACCTTTCAGATGCACTGGAGTACTCTTACACGTTCAGGGGTATCCTGTAGCTCTAAAACTCTCTTTGCCATCTGTTCTTTGAGTACTGTGAACAGATTAAGATGTGCCAAGGGGCCAAGTCCTTGGCCCAAGGTGTCTCAACTTCACCTGTTTCACCTAGGTTTTGCCATCTTAGCAGAGAGGGGGTTTTGCCAGTTTAAAAATCACACCTTTTTCTGGTATGTGCTCAAAAATTGAGGGGTCTTCAAGAAGAGGCTAGACAGATATTTGGCTGGGGTGATATGACTGCAGCACACATTCCTGCCCAGGGCAGGGGGTCAGACCTGGTGATCTGTTTAGGTACCTTCCAACCCTAAGCACTATGGAACTATCAAAATTAATGTAGACAAGAACTAAGTTATTTTACAAAAAGAGTTGTTATAAAAATTGAGAGATTTAGTAACTATATGTTGCATATAGACAGAGATGTAAGAAAAAAAACAAACAGAAAAGTAAGATCTGTGATTTGCATTTTTAAGGAAATCATCATCTAAACAAGTGCCATACTCCAGGCAGTTGCAAGATAAAGGTATAGGCACACTCACAATCTGTTTAGAAATAGCAATGCGGGGGGGGGGGTCTTCCATTCCCAACCCATCACGTGGAATGACTAAAGAAGCATTTAGAATGAGAACTTGGTCTTCCTGTCAGTCTTTTGTCCAGAGCCCTATTGTCTCCCACTACCTTTGAACCTCAGTGCCAGCCATTTGCATTCTCACAGACCTGCGTTTTGCATTTTGGCTTCTGTTCTACCCAGGAAAGAACCAAACAACAACAGACTTTCCCTATGCCTGAAGAAGGAGCTTTGTGCCCGAAAGCTTGCAAAGAACAAATTTTCCATCTATTTAGTTGTTCTAATAAAAGATATCACATCTATCCAAAGAACCTTGTCTGCCTATACACATGGACATATTTCAGATGTTGCTGTCTTCCTTCCAATTGTAAGTTAATTTAAAGAATTTGCTACAGATCTACTTTCATTATTATAATACAGTCATTAGACGTTTTTATTTGTCTTGTGGTTTGAGTTTGTATGGGGCTCATGTTTTATGGTTTTAACTAGCAGCTATGAATACCGGAGCCTAATTGTTTAAAAGTGGAAACAAGATTTTCCTACAGTTTGCTGAATCTAGCAGGTGGAGTTTTAAGAGAGAGCAAAATATTGTGAGACGTACAATAAGATTTTGACAGTTGTTAAAATGGTGTAATGTATTTTATTTTGGTACCTTAGCATACATCTCACAATACTATATTTATATCTTTGGTTTCATCACAGGCCTTAACTTTGTAACTGTGCTATACAACATGTTATACTTCTGCACAGACAAGAAAGTAATGATTAAAAAAAAAAAAAGAGAGAGAAAGAGAGAAGATTTTTTTTCAACGTGTGAGCTATCAACTATTAGGTTAACACAAGACTAAAAACATTGATTAAACTAATTGTCAGGATCCTTAAATAATTTCAATAATTTGAGATCAAAGGACAGTCAAATGAATATTATGTATACAGAAAAGAAGTTTTATGCTTTCTTTACAGCCATAATATTTTGTATTTAATTAAAGTCTTTATCAATTATGTGGTCTCTTCAAAATTAATCTGTTGGAATTATTTTGTTGTATGGATATGGAAGGGGTTCTGTTTCACTAAATACACAATTTATTCTTATATTCATATTTTTTAATTGGGTACTTTTACAAACATAAATCAGTGACGTTTCAAACCATAATGTGAATTTAGGGATAGAATTTCAACATGCATACATTTCTTGGGTCTCTTAACTTCCTTACTATATAATATCACTCACAAGCATGCTTTTAAACTCATTCAATGATAAATATTCTGTTTCCCATACTACTTATTGCATTTCTTTAATTTTTTTAAAATGAGAAGTGCATCTAATCACAGAGTATTAGAAAAGAAAAAAAAAATATGGTAAAACATTCCAAAACAGAAGTCACTCTTAATTTTTTAGGCCCTGTTACAAGCACAGTGGTTCACTATATATATATATATGCGTACTTGTGCTGCCTTGTTTAGATGTCCAAAGTAATGTTTCAAACTGCACCTGGAACAACACGCCGGAAACTCCACCCTGCTTTCAGAGAACAGTTTAAAATAGATGAGATGCATGGTATTTTACTGTTATGAACTCTTAATTTTAACTCCAACTTCATCAGTCTTCTCAGTGCTATTTGTGCAAATGATGAATGCTCGTTGTGGAAAGAGGTCAGTCAGTTTCAAATGGCATCAAGCAGGGCTGTGTGCTCACACCTACCCTGTTCAGCAGGTATTCTCTGTCATGCTGTTAAATGCCTTCCAAGACAATGACCTTGGTATGGGGATCAGGTACCATTTTGACAAAGATATCTTCAATCTGTGCATGCTCCAAGAGAGCTCCAAAGTTGAGACAGCCATGCTGTGTGACTTCCTCATTGCTGATGACTATGCGTTATGCACAGGCTCAAAGGCTGACATGCAACTGTCCATTGACCTATTCTCGTCAGCTTGCGGTAACTTTGGACTCACTATTAACCACACATTTCAGTTAAAGGCTGCGACACTGGGACCTGGGGTTCACCGGTACCCACCTCGGGCCACCCTTAGCCCCCTCATGTCACCTGCCATGACTTTGATGAAATATATATATTTTTATAAGGAGGGTGTTCAGCGCCAATCTAAATACTGTAGGGGTATACCCGAGGGGTACTCACGAACATGGAGTCCGATGTTCCACAAGGCTCCGCCACCCCTACACCTCGTCCACACACCAACCGGTCACTTATTGGTTCATTAGTTGAAAGGCTCTTGGTCCTGGCAGTATCCGTATCCCTCGTGATAGGTGTTGCTTGGATCAATTGGATTAATTGAAAATAATACCTTATCTTCCCAGAATTTTCTTCTTCTTTCAGAAAAAAATACTCTGCCACCCCAAAGAGACTTTCTGAGGCAGAGTATTGCTCTGGCTGGCTTGTAATCGCCAACCTAACCAGAGATCCTGACGCTGTCTTCCGCTCTCCCAGCCACGATGCGGGAAGCGTTTCTCCTGGCAGCAGCACAGGGCTCTCAAGAGCCGCAGCACCGGCTTGCTGCAATCTCTTTCTTTGCTCTCTCCCACTCGCTGTCTCCACCACCCCAGTTGCAACGCTCACTGGGCTTTTTAAACTTTCCCGCGGCGGCTGCGCCAGGTGCCGCGATTGGCTCTGCTCCCCGGCTTGTTAGTACTAACCGCTTAAACGAGCGGTAGGGATGCGGCTCGCGCGGCTGTAATGGCGTCTGCCGTAGCTGCTCCCGTTTTTCTTCTCCCAGCTCTATCTCTTTAGGTAAGTGGTCTTTCTTTTCTTTTACTGACCCCTGGGGCCCTTCCTGTATTCCTAATGGCGGCATGCCACCATCACGAAGGCCAACAATTTTCGATGGCCGACAAGTTTGTCTATCTAGTCAGAACCCTCTCCCATGCTGTCCACATTGATGACAAAGTGAACGTGAGACCAAGGAAAGCTAGCATGGCCCCATAAATCAGTCTGGGGCCACAGAGGCATTGGAATGTTGATGAAATTGAAGATTTACAAAGCCATCATTCTCCTGCAAAACCTGGAGTGTCTACCAATGTCATACCAAGTAACTAAACCACTTCCATCTGTGCTGCCTGTGAAAGATACTAAAGATCAAGTGGCAGGACAAGATTCCAGACACTGAGGTACTTGGAATATCAGCTCTCCCCAGTATTCACAGTCTACTGAAACTGATGCAGCTAGGATTGGCTGGCCACCTTTTAAGAATACTCAGCACTCACCTGCCGAAGAAAATCTTCTATGGAAAACTGTCAAGTGGAGTATGCTCTCCTGGCACACCAAAGAAGTGGTACAAGGCCACCTTAAAGGTGTCCCTAAAGAGTTTCAGCATTGACCCAGAGTCATGGGAGCAAATCACTTGTGACCGTTCATCCTGGAGGTCATCACTCCAGAATGGAGCACTGGCCTTCAAACAGAAATGCATGGCAGAAACAATGAAGAAATGTGTGGCCAGGAAAACACAAACATCTCATACCAAGTCCTCATCACTTTCCTGCCCCGCTGCAGCTGATTGTTCAAGGTAAAAATTGGGCTCAAGTCATCTACGCACTCATGCGACCTAGCCTCCCTCCCCTTTCTCTTTCCTCTCTCTCTTTTCTCCTTTTTCCCCTTTTTTCCTCCTTTTTCTCTTTTCTACCTCTGTCTCTTTCCTATTTCTTTTCTCTCTCCTTCCTCCCCCCACAACCTCCTCCTGATGCTGTTGTTTTCACCCGTGAAGGACAGCAACAAAGAGGCAGACACAGAAGGTGGGTAGAATTTCAATCTGGATTTTGCTTTAAAAAAAGAAAGGTAACTCTGACAAAATGGAAAAACAGAAATTCATGCAGTCATTTTACCAAAGTCCATTTACTAGAATATAATTCTGCTTGTCTGATCTGTGGAAAAGTAGATCTCCTCAGGGTTCTGCCACCAGATGACCCATTGCTAGTATATGCAGTTCCTAGTTGTGATATCCTTCTTTGGACAGGCAACATATGAGGTCTAGAGCAAGATTTCCTTGACCCAAGGAGAGAAAAAATAACCCACTATTTTTTTTACTTTCACTCTGCATTCGTCTTACACTAGAATCCTTGTACTCTCACATGTCCAGTAGAGCCCTCCAGTACCAGTAGAGGTAGGTCCTCCTACCTAATATAAAAACACAAGTATGATTTTTAACTTTTAGCCTTTATTTTGCCCTCTTCCTCTGGTCTCTCCCTTCTGGCTCCCCTCCCCCACCCTGCTTTCAGAGAACAGTTTAAGGTAGATGAGATGCATGATATTTTACTGTTATGAACTCTTAATTTTAACTCCATCAGTCTTCTCAGTGTTATATTTCTAAATTATTCATTTGTGAGATGAGGTGACTTAATTTTGGATCCAAAGTAGCAATTGCTGCTTGAGTGTGATAAGACTTTTAATTAAACTCCTCCAGGAATGAATAAAGTGGTATGTGTTAAATAAGTTTTTGCAATGAAAAATGAGCCTTTACTTTGCCTTCCACTGGGTGAAGATAGCATCCTTAGAGCATTTGAATATTTTCTTAACTAGAAAATAAATTTTAATGCTATTTATTTATTTTCTTTACATAGTAGATCTTTAAAATGTCACGATCCTGGCCTCATACAATTTAAATAAAGAAACACATTCGAAAGGGTACGTGGAAGGGTGTTTTGATACATTTTTGTTCTATGAAGCTATCATGGAGTGCCCTCCAGTCCTGCTTTCATAGGACTGCTGGAACCTTGCTGGGTCTCTGAGAAGCCCAGGTTTATAAGCAGGGAGCCCAAACTCCTTCCCACTCTGAAATCCTTGCCTTTCAGTCACTTACCCTCCTTGGTTTTATGTGGACTTGACTGGAGGAGCTAGCATCCATTTCTGCTTCTGAGAGATGGATTTCCCCTTCTCTTGACTCAGTTCAGTGCAACCCGCATTTGGAAGCAGCACAGAAGACAGTCTTTTCAGAAAAGTCTTTTGCTAAGGTAAAGGCCAGCTAGCCAGAACTTCTCTGTCCCCTCCAAATGGGTGAAGTAGTTCCTCCATCCCCAGTCCAGCTTACACAGCCCTGAACATCAAAAGATACTCACATTTCCCTTTCCAATCTCTTCCTCCTACCCAAAGCTTCTTTACTACTCTTTTGGCCCCTTTTGCCTCCATTTCTACCTTTAATCCCTTCTGAATACTTCCTGTGTGTTGGCCATCTCACCTTTGTTAACAAAGCCTTCTGTGCTAAAGGTTTATCTGGTCTTGTTCTGCATGTAGGTAGCCCTACTACTTAACTCCTCCTTTGTGCACAGGCTAAAGATGTAAACTGAGTCGTACAATATTATACCAGAAATATGAACTGAAGGAGGGGGGGTGTTACAGGTTACCTTTAAACCATCATAAAGACACTTAAATCAGGAGCATTCATCAATTAAATGCTGTTAACCTATGCTAAGTACCCTCTAGTTTAAAGTTATGAAACTTCAGGTGAGGCATAGTTTTTGATCCATTTTAGTCAGGCCTTTTTAGGGTATTTTTAAACTGTTTTGTGGAGATAAAACTGTTTTCATTACTCCAGTATCCCAGGATGCACCATTCCCAGCTCTTACCACTCCTTTGCTCTGGTGGCAAACTTTTAACTCTACTGCCCAGGGCCCCAAGCCAACATCCTTTCCTAGCCCTAGGGGGTACAGCCCCAGTACAGTCTGACTACTCCAAGCATCCAGGTACAGTTCACCAGTTTGCTGCTTGTTCTAGCACTCCTCCACCCACTCACACCCCTACAAAAATCAATGGCAATCTTACTACCTATGTCCATGAAGAAAATGAGCCAGAGCATGGAAACCATTTTCAGCTAGCTTGGAGCTCTGCCCTGATATGGCATGCAGCAACCTTGGTGGGTTCCAACCCTGCCCCAGTGTGAGTACTAACTGAACTCCTGCCCTAATATTACATGCAGTGAGACTGCTGGGTCTCATCTCTGCCCTGGTGTGAGTACTAACTCCTACCCTGATGGTTCCCATTCAGTGAAACACAAGCAAGATTTTCCTTTGTTCATTCATTCATTTCTTCTTTTTCATTATTTTTTTCACTGCTTTTTCTTTATTTCTCCCCCAAGCCCATTCACTTCAAACAATTTCAATGTCCCCTGCCAAGCAGCTGAATAAATAAACTTTAGAGCTTAGAAGATAAACAGGAATATTGCTTCATTTTCTAAAACCATCAGATGACATCTTGCTCTTGCCAATGTATAGAAGTTTCAGTAGGACAAGTATAAAAAAGCCTTCTAGTCATAACATTACAAGGTATATAAAGAAGCATAGTCGTTTGTAGACTAGATTAGACTCAGCACAGTTAATTTATGCCAAAGCATTCTGGTTTTGTTTCTTCTTCTTTATCACTTCTACGCACTATTTTTTGCATTCACCTGTTATTCTTAGACTACCAACTTTTTGAGGCAGTTGTATTGTCTGTACTTAGCACAAAGTTTATCATAAGCATAACACAGTCCCAACCTAACTGTGGCCACCAGAGGCTACTGAAGTGACCAGGATTAGTTATATCCATACTTGGATATAAATAGTATGCATGTAATTCACTTATGGGATAGCTGTCTGAAAAAAGTATTAGAAAACATTTACAAGGCTATTTTGTAAATCCTCTTCAAGTAGGTTCAATGATACTTAAGCTTTTAATTTTTTTTTTAATTATAGCCATTAATATTGTGTGTTCTCTTTGAAAACAACTCACAGGGATGCTAGAGTTTAATACATTACAGTTAATTATTCAACTGAGTACCAAATCACTCCTCCAAGCACAAAGGGAGGCAATCCCAACAAGGCTCAAAGGGGGCAAGAGGGCGCAAAAGCCCCCATTGCTCACCAAAAGCATATGGGAACGTCTCCTAGCTAAAAGGCCCAATGGAAGGGAGGGGCCATCACCAGGGAGGACTATACCTCAGTTGCTCAGGGCAGCAAGGGGGAGCTCAGGAAGGCCAAGGCGGAGATGGAACTGGGACTAGCTACCCAGATCAAGGACAACAAGAAGTCCTTTTTAAATACATAGGGGGCAAAAAGAAGGTACCAGGTAATGTGGGTCCTCTGTAAGACATGCTAGAAAATATGGTCATCACCCCAGATGACAAAGCTAACCTATCTAACAATTTTTTGCCTCCATATTCCTGAGCGGGGACCAGATCAGCCCATCCGCCGGGATGCCCTCAGACCCTGGGGGAGGCACATCCAGGTCTAGGGTCAGTGAGGAGCCAGCAGG
Organism: Caiman crocodilus; assembly: GCA_030014935.1. NCBI lineage: Eukaryota > Metazoa > Chordata > Crocodylia > Alligatoridae > Caiman > Caiman crocodilus. The sequence continues at coordinate 46,793,873 of JAGPOW010000261.1, read as the reverse complement.
GGAGATTATGCTTAGGGTCAACCAGCATGGGTTCATTAGAGGCAGGTCCGGTCAGACCAACCTAGTGGCCTTCTATGACCAGGTCATAAAATCTTTAGATGCAGGGGTAGCAGTGGACATAGTCTTTCTGGACTGTAGGAAGGCCTTCAACACTGTCTCTCACCCCATTAAAAAACTAGGGGACTGTGGTGTCAACACCTACACAGTCAAATGGGTGGCTAGAGGTCGCACCCAGGGAGTGGTGGTGGATGGGTCATTTTCATCCTGGAGGTTTGTGGGCAGTGGGGTCCCCAAGGGCTCGGTCCTCAGACCCGCACTGTTCAACATCTTCATCAGTGACTTGGACAAGGGGGTAAAAAGCACCCTGTTCAAATTTGCTGATGACACTAATATGTGGGGGGGATGTGGGCACACTAGAAGGGAGGAATAGGCTGCAATTGGACCTAGACAGGTTACAGGGGTGGGTGGATGAGAACAGGATGGGTTTCAACACT
>JAGPOW010000261.1:46755485-46793279 GCA_030014935.1 Caiman crocodilus | reverse complement strand
ATGGGTTTCAACACTGACAAGTGCAAGGTGCAGCACCTGGGGAGGAAGAACCAGCAGCATACCTACAGGCTGGGGAACTCCCTTCTTGTCAGTGCAGAGGCAGAGAAGGATCTTAGAATCATTATTATGCCAAAATGAACATGGGCCAACAGTGTGGGGACATGGTCAGGAAGGCCAAATGCACCTTGTCATGCATCCACAGATGCATCTCGAGCAGGTCCAAGGAGATGATCCTCCCCCCTCTATGTGGCACTGGTTTGGCCACAGTTACAGTACTGCATCCAGTTCTGGGCACCACACTTCAGGAGGGATGTGGACAGCTTGGAGCAGGTCCAGAGGAGAGCACTCGCATGATCTAGGGTCAGCAGGGCAGGCCCTATGAGGAGAGGCTATGGGACCTGAACCTGTTCAGCCTCCACAAGAGGAGGCTGAGGGGGGATCTAGTGGCATGTCACAATCTAGTCAGCGGGACCAGCAAGCATTGAGAGAGTCCCTGTTCCCCTGAGCACTACCAGAAGTGACTAGAAATAATGGTCACAAGCTGGCAGAGGGTAGGTTCAAACTAGACATCAGGAGGTGCTACTTCACTGTCAGGGTGGATAGGACCTGGAATCATCTTCCAAGCTAAGTGGTGCTGGCTCCTACCCAGTGGGTCTTTAAAAGGAGGTTAGATAAATACCTTGCTGAGGTCGTTTGACCCCCAATTTTTCCTGCCACGGCAGGGGGTCAGACTTGATGATCTGCTCAGGTCCCTTCTGACCCTCCCAACTGTGAAACTATGAAAGAAATGATGTGCTGGTAGGAGATGAGAGGTGGTCTGCTGGACAGTTTTGCAGAAAATATATCTTGATTCCATTGGAAATAAGTAGTTTACAAACTCTTCATGTCCTCAGTTTTGCAAAAAGGCAATCTAATATTGCCTCTATTACTACTACTATTCTTATTTTATTATCTTAAGGTAGCCTTTTAGAGGAGTAAATGCTGAAAAATTAGATGGAAATTGGATATTTCTGTTTAAGAATGCTATGCGGCAGTGTTCATTTGAGAATATCAGTGTGGTACCTGGTGGCATATCATCTTGGGTTGCATTTGTATTTCCCCTGGGTTGAATGTTAGACTGTTGTAATGGTGATTCTTTTAAGTTTGTTTTGATGACCAGAATACTGATAGTGTAGTATTATATGTAATAAGAATTGATGTCACAAAGTACCAAATAATTGGCAAAAAATGATAACAAATGTGAAAATAATGCATCATGAACTGGAGGTAAGGTAACGATATACCTAAGATTGTCAGGAAGAATAAGTTAGGTATGCTGAAGGAAAAGAGGGAGACATTCAAGGTCAAAATAAGGCCCAAGTTCTGGGCCATGAAGGCAAATGGGGAATTGGATTAAGAGGAGGTATAAGTAATGAAATATTTAGTGTTTCTTTTCTTTTCTTTTTCCATTTTCTTTAAGAATTACGTCTGTCTTTGGCTTTTAGCTGGAAAAAGATAATGCAAAACCATAATCTACATAATCAGATCAGCCATAACAGTAGGCATAGATATTTATTATTGGCATAAGAATGTTAGTAAGGAGGATATGTAGTTGAGGTTAAAAGTACATATCAAGAACATAAATTTATATCAGCTGCAAGCAAGGTCTTTGCTTCAGGGCTAAGTTTTTCACCTTGTTGAAGTAAAAATGTGGTATTGACTTCACTGAATCCAAGATTCTGCATAAGATATCCAAGGAGATCAGTGGAAAAAGAGCAGGAGGTCAATTGGTTAGCCTCATGGGACTCCACAGAAGAGTGTAGATGTGTTAACAGAAAACACTTATGTAGATTTAAAACAGCAGACAGCACAAGAGAACATTAGCTGAGATGAGGAATGCATATGATGGTGTACTAGAAGGCTGTGGATTAAGGGAGGTAGTGGGAGAATTTGGACAAAGGTGAATGTAAATACACAATTCTGTTTTTGTGGCAAGGATGAAGTATGGAAAAAGTAATGGAGGTCAAAGAAATTGAAAGGACCTATGGAGGGAAGTGTATGAAAACTAAGGTTGATGAAGATTTGGGAGAGGAAAGAAAGATGGGGTAGGGAAGATTTAAGGTAAGAAGAGTAAAAATTAGCAGAGGGTAAAGCACTAGGACAGCGGTTGGCAGGCTTCTGCCAGCATAGGTTGGAGCTTGTAACCCAGTCATGGTTATGAGCTGGAAGTCTTTGCCTCTTGGAGTAGCCAGTTGCCTACCCACATGTTTACTAGATTCCTGACCCCTGCACAGCCACAGTAATGATGGACACAACAGAGCATGAGGCTGCACAGTCAGTGGTGATGTAAAGGGGGTGCATGGGGGTGCACATGTACCCCTTGAGAATGCCAGTGCACCCCCTGACTGGCCACACTTGCCACTTAGGTGATAGGGAGAAGAGCAGGCAGGAGCACCAATGTCCACCTCCTTCCCCGCCCCCACAAGCACTGACCGATTACTGAAGCTGCTCCCAAAAGTGGCTGCAGCCACTCCCAGAAGCAGCTGCAGCAATTGGCTTTTGTGGAATTTTATTCGGCGGACTCGCCCCCATCCCCACCCCCAGGCAGAGAGATTGATTGGCAGTACTGTAGTTGCAAGGGGGGCATGTGTACCCCCCAAATAAGGCAGCACTTGTTGCCCTTGTCCACAGCAAAAGTGATAATGGTGTTATCAATCTACCGTATTGAATTGGACATTTGGGATAAGACAGTCAAAAAACCGGACAGTCAAAAAGCCTGAGGCTGAATCAATTCAATTTTTGTAGGTTACTCTGAGCTGCTCAGATTGAACCAATAAGCGAACAGATGTTCCCTTTTGATTCTGGAAATGCAGCCACGTGCTTGGAATGGCTCAGGCCAGAAACTGGGAGGTTCTAGAGTACACCTTCCTGCTCAGCTGGAGCAAACAGCTTGGTTGGGCCATGGTTATTCCAGACATCCTGTGAAGGGGAGAGGGAGTTGCAGGGGAGATGCAAAGCATTCTTGGGGACTACGAGTTAACTCAAATCTGGAGGGGATCTGGGACAGAATTTCAATTAACTGATTTTAATGTGAATCAGTTAAGTAAGAATCCACATGTGTGCTTTATTGCAGAGTTGACTTATTCACTCAGTAGTAAAGAGTCACTGCCTACACATCATGCCCTGGTATTAGGGTGCAGTATGCTCATCAACTCCACCATAAGTTAGTACTGTCAACAACAGTATTACTCTATGGCCAAGTAACTATGTGTGATGAAATCCACATGTAGACAGTAACTAGGGCTGGCTGGGGTATGGGAATACTAAAGTGTGGGGGCTGCTTCTTGCATGGTTCTGCACTTTAGCAAACTCATGCCCCAGATAGCCTCTTTGCCACCTGATGCTGCTACCTAGAGCCTAGGCTGATCCCCATTACCCCAAGCCTGATGCCAGCCCTGTCTCAAACTGCTGCTGTCCTGCACATATGTGCAGAGTTTATCACGTTACATTAATTGCATGTGGAGATGCACTCTCTGATACTACATCTATCCAGATTTATCTTAGCTCAGTTTCAGCCATTTTGAAAGAGATTTATGTGCATTGAACAGATTGTGTAACAGATTTGAACTGGTTTCTGATCACATATCCAGATTTATGTTTAATTTCTGTTCTAGTCTTGAAGGCCAGGTCAGACCTCGTCACAGGCTGGATCTGGCCTACAGGCTATAGGTTGCTGACTATAGGTGGGGGGGTGAAAACAGGTCACAGGAAGAGCTAAAGTGTGGGGAGAGCTAAAAGAATGGGTTAAGAGTTGAGGAATAAACTAATCTAGAGAAAAATCAGTGTATGTGTAACCTATATCCATTGGCAAAACCAACAGACTCCAAGATTCTTGCTTTAAGATGATCAGTGCATCTGTCTTTATATTCATTTTGTACAATGTTATAATTAAATAGTATAGAATAAGTTATAGTTACTGTTAATGAGTATTGCAGCCTTTTAGAATAAGATTACAGGAACACAAAATGTAGCTAGAAGAGAAGATAAATAGGGGGAAATAACAATTGCAAAAAATAAACTAAATAAAGCTAATCATGGAGCAAAGATTAAAATTTTGGGGGCTGAATTTTAAAGTGTCCACATAGAGATGCATTAAAGAAATCTTACTAAAAAGTACTGAGCCCTTTTTAAGGAGGTTTATATTGAACACCCCCAAATTTAGGCACTGTTACAAATTCAGTTTTGACAACATTGGTCTATGTGTTTCGTCAAGCATGCTTTACAGTGGAACTCAGGATGAAGAAAAATTCTAAATCTCTATAATAAAATGCTGAGAGTCTAGTATGCTATACTTGGATCATTTAATAGTAGCAAGAAAATCTCTGGGAAACCCTTTACAAATTGCATTAGATTGCCATTCCTGGTGACACACAGGTTTACAACTGTCGGTATCAGTGCACATCTTTCACAGATCAAACATATGATAGTTTTTTGCAAGCTAACTTGTATGTTGTAGCATGAAACACTCAAATAACAGGTTCCCTTTTGTACTGCAATATAAGTAGAAAAGAAATAGGATGGGGAGGGAAAGGGGTCCTGAAAGTGAATGCATTTAAAGAGCTGCTATTTGTGTGCAGACCTTAATGGCTGAGGCTGGAATCTAGCCTTCAATGAAGTCAGCAGTGAGCATGTAAGGCACTCAAGTGGAGTGTTGTACAAGTTACTAGATGGAACTGCTCTGTTTTATCTCAAAAGTGGAAGTTCTTTTCAAAATGAGAAGATTAAAATGGTTATGCTTTGTATTAACAGATGTACCGACACGGCAATTCTATATCCACAAGTCTTCTTGAAGGAGATGTTGCCACAGTGACACCCAAGAGACCTATAATAGGCTTGGAGAGCAGTTGAGGCACTGAGGGTATGCACAGCAGATGGGAACAAGCATGTGGTTTAGGCAGAGCTGTGTGATGGTTGCTCTTGAAGTATTACTCTTTTCCAGCATGTTTTGTTGCTGTTTTTGTTGCGTTTTCAATCTTCATTCAAAGGATAGAAAATACTCTTCTGTGGTAGAGACAAAGGAGGAAGAAATGTCCTTAGGCTATGTCCACTCATTTTTCTTTCAACAGGGAATGAATACTCTGGAAGTCTGTTGATAGCTTGGAAGTCAAATATTTTCAAAGATTTTTCACTGGAGAAAAAATAATTGAAAATAAGACAACAAAGCTGTAAAAAGAACAAAATAAAAATGCTTGCCAAATTAAGTACATACAGTTCCTGTATGCATTTTATGCCTATTAGACATGGCATATAACTTCAAATAAACAAGGTATTTCAACCTCGGTGGTTAATGCATGATTCATCTCCTGTTGAGGTGATGAGGTGAAGAGTGCTGAGGAGGCTCAGTACCCATTCTCTTCTGAAATTTCCTTGAGCTCTAGAGATCTTTAGTACCAGAAGGATCAGAATGATTTGGGTAACTAGTAGGCGCTTCATCCCTGATCTTGTACTACTCCAAAGTTGGAATGTACGTACTAATAAAAATGGTGCGTGTGCGTGTGTGTTTGTGTGTGTGTGCATGGACACGTGTGAATATGCACACATGCTTACGCCTGTATAAAAGTTTGTGCTGTACACAAAACATGATACAATGATGACTGGGGTCATATTGTTAAATGCTTCTGGACTATCAATGGAACCTAGCTCTGGTGAGAAGTGTGTAGCCACAGCCAAATGTAGTTCTTTAAGAAAATTCTTCTGCAATGAATTTTTATGAACTATATGTATGTTCCTTATCAATATTTCAAAAAAATATTCCAGCTTGTAGCAACACTAGTATGCATCTTTAAATTTCTATGTGCCATATAGGTGAATGCATCATAATAGTTTTGATTTGGATTACTTAGAAGAATGGTAGGGCTCAGTATTGCCATCTTTTGTGATTTTTGTGGGAAGTTTTGCAACTTTTTAGTGTCCCACTCAAATCTTCAGGTTTTTAGGCATCTGTACACATGCTTTGGGGTGGGGGTAGGGATGCATTTTAATTAGAGTGGTTCTTGGGAGCTTCTCTAATTAAAATGACTGCAATGTCTCATGTATACAGTGTCCCACATTTCAAAATGGTGGTGGGGGTGCTTCCCTCTCCAACATTTTGAAATGTGGGGAAGCTGAATACACAAGATGCTGCAGCACTCTGAAGCAGTGTAATTAGAATGCTCCAGTAGACTCGATTAATCGAGTTTGCTCCAATGTGTTCTAATCGGAATACAGTGGAGCATGCACACGTGCCTTTGGCATCTTACTTTGTAATTCTTTAATTTTCTTTAAAAGCAGTTCATAGGCTTCACAGGCCAGAGAAAAGTTGGAAATTGGGCTTTAATTTCACCAACTGAAAATCAACTAGGTGAATTAAAGACCCCTGGAATTATTATTGTTTGGTTTCAGAACCCCAAGTTGTGTGGCTTTTTGGGGTTTGGGTTTTTTTAAGTCCTGTGACTTTTGAAGGCTTGGATGTTGACATTCAGTATTCAAAGCAGGTTCTTATAAAGCAGGGTTATTCCTGAATCTTGTTATGTTTCTATAGTGGCTCTAAGTAGTATAGCTGGTTAAAAGAGCTAGCTTAGCCAGCTCTATGCCACACCTTTCTGAGCTCTAGGGCTAGGAATGATTTCAGTGGAAGAAGAGACATGGCTAAGGTACAATAATTAATAAATGATTTTTTTCTAGCAACGTTATGGACAGGACACTGAACTGGGGAAAGCTACTGCCCTTTGGACAACACCCCCAATATTAAGCCCATCTTTCAGGGCTTAGCTTTGTCTACAAATGTAACTTAGCTCTGGCTCCTTACAACCTGCCTTGGTGGTATTTCCCCTTCAGTCTCTCCTAGCTACTGTAGAAATTCCCCTTTCAGATCTTTTCATACCTTATAGGGATCACATGGATCTGATAAGCAAACAGAATCAGCTGGTCCATAAAGGAGCAGAACACCCTATAACAGGGTCATATTGGTCTCTAGGCTTTTGTGTGGATTAGTGAACCCCACAGGAATGGATTCAGAAGAAGACTTGGATCCCCGTGCTGAATGGTTAATACGAACACTGTGGATTAATTTTTGCTTTAGACCCTCAAGCCCCTTCCCATTTGAAAGAACAAATCTTTGGAACATGGTGAATTGCTATCCCTGTAACCCCTCATTTCTATTCTATCCTTACCTCTTCTAACATGGTATGTTAATGAAACCAGGAATGTGCATACATCTTTCTAAATAACTAAGCATAGGCAGGAAGGATATCTTTTGTTTCTCCTTTGAACAAAAATTAAAATATCTACTTAAAGTGAAAGCAAATGGCCTTTCATGTCAAATAGGAACACAGCACTAGACATATGTATACCTTCTTTAAAATTTGACTTGAGTTGCTTAACCTTGCTTAATCATGGTAATAATTGAGGTTAATTTAAATGAGCTACATAACCCTATCAATTAGTAAACAAGAAAGTCAATTAAACCAATTAAAATTTATTGGAAAGTGGCTACTGCCATCTGGAAACTTCAGAATTTACAGTTGAAGTGACCTTTATATTTAGAGCTAGCAGGACTGCTGTTGCTTCTATAAAACATATTCAGCATAGAAAAGGTAAGCATTTGCAATGACTGTTTAACAAACATACCACTGTAGGAATTCAGAAAAAAAAAAAGCATTGTGTGTGCTTGTGTCAGTAAAGATAACAATTTAACAAATGGAGACATACAGTATATTCCATAATAAGAACTGCTTCATGTATATGTACTGAAATCCAGTACTCAGTTATTTTATTTCTTATATAATATTCAGTCTCCAAATATGATTGGAGTCAGCATCACAGTAAGATTGAATCGGCCTTAATCTAAAAAAAAAATTGTCTTAGTTCATTCTTATATGTGAGGCAACCTCTTTTTTCCTGATATCTGCCAGAATAATTCATGCAGTCTGGGAAGCTCAGGTAAATCATATTTAAATGCCAATGGGCACATCCCCAAATAGTGTAAATCATCCTAGCTCTATTAACTTCAGTCTGATTACAGGGCTACAAACTGCAACCGAGATCTTTGGCTGAGAATATGAGTGCAGGTCCTGCTGAAAAAGAAAGGGAAAGGGAGTGGAAGCTGCAAAAAAGGGAATGACCTTCTCCGTGACTTTATCCTTTCTCTCTAAATTGACCTTGGGCTGCCTCATCCTCTTATACCAGGCTAAGGAAATCTCTGCATCAAAAAGTCAATGATATGAAGTTTTACCACACCTCAGGGTCTGGTCCTCTCTATTCTGGTATATATTTCTTTGTTACAGCATATTGATATGATACTTAAAACAAGGAGACGAGGTTTGTGTCTTTTTGGTGTCCTGAATAGATTAGCACCATTTACACTAAAAAGCCTGAATTTTCGTATTTGAAACATGTTGTATGAACCCTTGTGGTTTTGTTCACAAACACTACTCTGCAACATCTGGGTTACCGTAGTAATGTATTTTCAGGGCTATACTGAGCTCGGCAGTTCTGGGATCCAGCCAGAGCTATAGAGGAGCACTGCTTGGCAGCCAATCAACCTGGATACAGAGGTCATGGGATGGTATCTGAAAATAGTAAAGAGAAACAGAGTTAATATTCTCTTTTAAGCATCTGCAAGGTAAGGTAGGGTCTTGCCACCTGGCACAGAACTGGTGAGGTCTTACAAAAAACCACTGAGGGGTTCCCTTTCCTCTGAAGGCACAACAGTTGGCTGAATGGGGCCAGTGAGACATAATACACCACCATAATCTATTCTCTAAGAAAAAGCATAAGGCAATCACAGCTTAGCCTCTTAGGGTGCATCCAGATTTGTCCCTGGGGAAACTAACATTGTTGCTTATCTGAATGCATCCCTGAATATGTGTCTACTTTCCTTTTGTTCATGATACACTACCATGTTATGGAGATAATTTAGGGATTGGTGTCTGAAATGTCTTCTCCCTGCTTGGTGCACACACCAAGTATTTTAACTCTGGAGAAAGTAACTAATTGCTGAGACCCTTTTGTGGAGGCTGCAATAGAGCCAGGACCCTTTCCAGTTCAAGAGAGGCAGTATGTAGGATCTGTAAAAGAATGATGCAGTGGGAGAGGAAAACATTTGTTGTAGAGCTGAGTTGGAGGACTAAATCTGTTATTGGTAGTAAAGTAAAAATTCAAAGGACTCTTCTTTCATTTGTTATAAAGGTTAGATGTTGTGAAGCTACAGAACCACACTACATTATTCACTGAGTGCTTGCCAACATTGAATGGAGAAGGTTTCTATCAGGAAAAATAAAAAAATAGCATGTGCTTTTAGGCTAATGTGTAATGCAGAGAGCTGAGTTAAGGTGATCTGTTCAATACTAATGTTACTATTTCCATACTCTCCAATGCTTTATTTTTGCAGTGCTAATGTTATTCCATTTCACATCTTTCTTGACAGAATTGTGCATTGTGGGGAGAAAATAAGGCATTTCCACTTATTTGTCAGTTCACAACAGAACAGAACATTTTCCACGATTCTTGCTAATTTTCTCAGGAGAGATTACCCCTCCCTCCATGCTGCATAAAAATTTTCCTTTGAGATAAAGGGTAGATAAAAAGTATATGTGTTCTTTTTAAGAAAACAGTGAAACACAAACCCCTAATATAAAATGCCCATAACATAATACAATCTTTTTTTTTTTTAGGAGACTTCCTTAGCAGCATAAAATCTAGGTATTATATACCTTATAGCTTTCAATTTCGTATACTGGACAAATGATGTGTTAGCCGCCCTCTTTTGGAAAGATTTATGCGTAGATTTAAAAGTACTGTGTACTGAAAAAAGGTTTGAAACTACATTTATTCTGATTATAATAAAATACAATACAGGTCTCAAATGTGGATCAGAAGCTTATAAATCTGTAATGTGGTTAACACTACCTGGAGATAACCTCATTCCTCTTAGTCTGACACTGAGGCATTTATGCTTTCTTACAATTATGGATGAATCTTTATTCATTTCTGAGTTAACCTAATTGTGTTATCTGACATTGTTGTGGTACATATGCATACTGTTTCTTCTCTTACACACAAGATTTGAAGAATCTTCATTGCAACTGTGCATTACAATTTTTGATTCTCTATCAGAGCCGCAGAATATTGGCCGATGTGACTGACATTAAGACCTGCAGTGTGAATACTTATAGGACAAGTTAAGTATCTGCTTCTGTTTTGACAATTCACATTTAGTATTATTTCCTTGATTTTTTATTACATGTCATCCATCTGAACTTTGTAATATGTTTTATTTTTAAAGGGACTTAATGAAAGCTTTTCATAGTGACACTTCAATTTTTGTGGTGATGAATGTCAAGGCTTCAGAATGAGCATCTTTATACTGGTTGCTCTTAATTTGAACTGCTGTTTGATATCTGAATTAAGACGCCTCATAATTCTGTGCTCTATGGTTATCCTAAAACAATGGGGCCATTAAAAATTACATTGTATTTATTATCTGCTAAAGACTTTTTTATATACTTGATTGTTGACCTACTATAGCATAAAAATGTCAAATATTATTGTATTATATTCCAAAAGAAAAGTTTTCATGGTGGCAGGTCAGTACATTTGACAAGGTTTTGCTATATGCTGGGTCTCTCTTTTCCAGTAAGTATATCACCATTGTGAAGCTGTCCTTTCTCTATTAAGTAGCAAAGAGCACTAGTGCTGCTTTGTCTTACAATAGTATACTTCCTGCTAGCATTTGGAAGTAAGACCAGTGTACTAGAAGTCAGGAGGTGGATAGATCTATAAATAATATATACTGTATGAACTGATATGAAGAGGGGTATTTTGTCAGATGGACCAGACTTCAATATTTTCAGTATCTTTCCTTAGCTCTCATTAAAAGTGGACAGACACAGACAGCCTCTGACCCCAGCACCTACATATATACAAGATTTTCCCCCTCCATAAACACAATGCCCACTGCTATCCTGTTTTCAGAAAGGGAGGTCTGTTAAATCTCCAATTCACATTTGGCCCTCTTCCAGAATCATGAGACAAGCGCCACGAAAAGCAAAGAGGCATAGCCTGGAAAATGTAAATGAATCTGCCTTTCATATAAGTGGGCAATGCAAACTATTTCCCAACTAGTTCCGCTTCTTATGCTTTCCGCTTTCTCAGTATTCCTCTAAAAAGAGCTAGAGAACTGTGTGTATCATTATGTGACACTGATTACAAATGCATGAATGAAGAGATGAAGGGAAAGGTCAGAAGTCTGAAGTAGAATAATGTTCCTAGAGTGTCTGTGTATATAAAGCCTCCGTATATCACCCCTGTGCTGGGCTTGTGGTTGAGAAGTATGCCTTGCCTCACTTATTCTTACTCAGCATATTCCAGTTCCCAGAAATCAGAAGTTTAGTCATCCTATGGTGATTCTAATTAGACCCAATAAAGAGTTTGGGAACAAAGCTGGCCGCACTACCTCATTTCTAGGATTTTGTACAATGGAGGAGAGGAGGTGGGGCATCCTTCTCAGGGTCAGAGCCAAGCTCAGCACAGAGGTAATGTAACCAAGCCCTCATTCTCCATGTGTGTTCATAAGTACAGTATAAGAATATTAAACATTCTCCAAAGCACAAGAACCCTTGAAGCTATAGAAGTAATAACAGCAGAGTTATATAACTGGAATGCTATTTATCAATTGTATTGACATACTTACTTTTAAAATTTAGAAGATAGGAGTTTCCCTACTGAATCAGAACAGTGTCCCAGATTACCCAGTACCCCATCTCCAAGAGTAATTAGTACCACTTGAGTCAAAGGAATGAACAAAAAACTTTACAGAAGTAAGTCTTCAAAAAAAAATCTCCTAATGCCTCTGAGTGAGAGTTAAGCTTACAGACTTTCAAGTATAATTCTTTTTGCTCCATTCCATTAGTAATTCATCATGATTTCTTTATAGTTCTATTCAACCAGCCCCTAAAGGCCTTAAGTAAGAGAGCCCCAATGGCCTAGCTTCTGCACAAGCATAGTACATGATGGCTTTTGCTCCAAGGAACTCTGGTCAAAAGAGGCGAGAGCATAACATATTGCTTAAACAAACCAGTCCTGGGGAAAGGTTTGCAAGACAATACATATAAAAGGAGGTTTCAGCATCGGCACTTTTTTCTAGAAATCACTTAAAAATCATTGTTATAGAAACTTTTTATTAACTAAACATCTGTGTTGAAAACCACACTTTTTTGGTGAAAAAGCCTGAAGACTTCAACAACTTTGCAAATAATATGATAAAAATGTGAAGATTTCTTTTCATCAGCATTTTTAATGGAAAATGAACCAATATAATGGAAAGCATATTAGGCAAAGTCTTTCCTGTTGTTCAGCCTTATAAGTGAAAAGGATAGGTGTGTGTTTAAGACATGACTCAAGAGAGACCAGATTTGAAATGTTCTGGGTAGGAATTTTTTTCCTCCCATGTATAAAGGATGGCACAAAAGATGCTTAAGATCATGGTGGTTAAGACTTCAGTTGCAAAATCCTTTCTGCTGCTCCCTGAAGCTCTCCTGCTCTCAGATTTTTTTTTTTTTTTAAATCAAATTATCAATATATGTGACTTCTCATCCTATGGCAAGTAAGGATCATTAAATGGAAAATAAGTCTTGGCGATATCATTCACCATCAAGGTAAAGCACTTTTATTACCATAACAAAAATTGGATGGCAGATCAAATAGTATTATAGCATTTGTAAAATCTAACATTGAAATAATGCTGTTTAAATTGTTTAAATATGTTTTCTGAATGTTGTGATGCTGACATTTGTCCTGTGCTTTGTAGTATTTTTCAACCTTGCAGTTTCCTATTTTAATAAGTACTTGAAATAAATTTTGTGTGTGGTTTTTTAAAATAATCCATGTAGATTCCAAAAGTTGAAAAATAATAGTGGTTGATAAAATATAATTGTAACTGTATTGTAATACTTGAAACAATCCTAAATTATCAGAGGCTTGCTATCTGAATCTCAAACGTTTTGATTTGTTTGGAGTATTTGAGCTGGAATGTGTGATGCCACTGGCAGTTTAAATACAAGATGAAATAATCATTCCACTCTAAACTTATGTTTTCTCTATCTTGATGCTTTCTCAAAAAAGAAAAAACTTGTATTTTTTCTGTGTTATCTCAGTTATTGCTTTTGATGTTTACACCTCATTTCATCAAAATTACTTGTACATGGACTGAGATGTGTATGTTTAGAAAAATACCCAACAGGGACTTGGTTTTGTATCTTTTATGAAGATACAGGGCTAGTTTTGCTTCCCTCTTATTGTAATTTTTATTTGTCATATTCTTCACTAGGTAGCATTGGGGAAACTGCTGCTGGTTGGTGTAAATGATATTGCCCCACTGACTGTAATAGATTTGGCTTATTCTCTGAATCCTTTTTATGATAAATGAACACAGCACCAGTAAAATAAGAGTTCCTAAGTTAATTAAGACAATGATGAGCCTGGTTAGCTTCTGCCCATTGGTTTTCATATTAGCAAATTTTACTATTTTGATTCACATTAGAAATGGCAAAAAAGTATCAACATACAGTCATGCAGAATAAAACCAACGCCTTAAGCAAGCAAAAAATCCTTTGGGTAGAGATCTTGTCAAGAGGAGTCAAACTGATAGCTAAGACTGTTATATAAGAGGTGAGAGGCATAGATTCAAGTCTCCCTGGTCTGTCCATTTCAGATCAGACTTGACAATGTAGTAAATATCGTCTTGGACAACATTGGAAGAAAATTTCATTCTTATTGTTTGAACATGGGACAGCAATATGTACTTGAGCAAACTATAAGAAAGACAAAGCTGTATATTGTGTCAGCATTTTTATTGCTTGAATTTGGCATGTGCATAATGAACTGCAGGTTGGGATTTTTTGTTTTGTTTTTTGTGCATTTGTTTTGTTGCTTTTGGATGCACCTGTTCTTACCTGAACAGAAAAATGCGTTATTGTGTAAGAACATAATATTCTTATTTTTGCAGCCTAGTTCCACTTGTGTAACAAATAAAATTTTCACTTATGATGCATGTCACTGAACACTGTCAAGATATTACAGACTCTGCCCAAGTTTGATCTTTAGCTCTGAGCTCTCAAGTTCTCATGGCCAGGAATATTTGTCTTGTATGTTCTCTATTTCTAACATTTGGCAATATCCAAGCACACAAATAAAGCTCATTCAGTTTACATATCAATAACTGAAAAATACTTTGGTCTAGCTTTAGAATGAAATTTTGCCCAGCCTATTATCCAGAATGTTGCTGTAAAACCTATTGCTTTGACTATATCATCTTTCTATTTGCCTCTACTTCTCTGTGGGTGTGTCTGCATATGCCTCTTTTAAGCAGACTTAGCCTAAAATCACCATTTTTCAGGTGCATTAAGGACACATGTCTATATGTGTCCTTAATGTGCCTTAAAAATGGTGATTTAAGTCTATGTAAGCCTATATTTGATGCCTGCGTGCAGGTATCAAATTTAGGCGTGAATAGCTAAGTTGCATTAGCTTGTGTACAGAGATGCTAATGAGCATTAGTGTGGGGTGCATCAGTGGACACACACACTATGTTAATGCTTATTAGCACATCTGCACATGCACAAATGCAACTTAGCTATTCGTGCCTAAATTTAATATGCCTTAATGTGCATTAGCGCATCCGCATGTAGACCTGCACCTAAATTATCTTATTGTGCCTTAAGCAAAGGCACTTTAAGTTTAGGTGCATGCAAATACACAAGTAGACATACCCTGTGGGTGCATCTACACAAGACACTGACTATGCAGTAGACTAATAATACTGCATAGTAGCATGCTGGGAAAAGCCTGTGCAAATACTCCACTACACAGTAGGTATAGGCTACTGCGCAGTCAGCATCTGTTTAAACAAAACAAAACCCACAAAACAAACAGAAGTCTGGCAGCACTACTGCGCAGTAATGCCAGTTACTATGCATGAATTAAGTACTTGATTATCCAGGTACTAACAATGCACTATAACTACAATCCATTAATGAATCTGTAGACGTACCCTGACTATCTTTAAGTCTCCTTCACAGGCCCACCTATTGTCTCTCATATGGTTGATTTCTGACTTTCAGTTTGACTTATGGTGCCAGCTTTCATGGATCCTCTTTTTAGGTTTTCAAACAGGCAGCTTCATAATTTCTTACATGCTACCCCTTATGATTGGAAAGAGCTTCTTGTAAATAGCTGCAAGGCTACTTCGCTATCCTTAAAATCCCACCCCCGCAAATCTCCTTTCCTAATGCCTATGTAAAAAGTATCTTGACAGTGTTTAGGATGGTGATCTGATCACAACCAGTAATTCTAAATAGTAAGGTTTCATAGAACAGTATTGTACTTGTAGGGGGGCAAGTTTCTTTGGGTAGATGTGAAGTCTTTTATTAGACCAACTAAATAGTTGGATCAAAGTTATTTGCAAGCTTTTGGGCTCAAGTACCCTTCTTCAGGCATAGGGAGACTGCTGTTGTTCTAAGAAACAGTATCCAGTTGTTGATTCTCATTTAACACTTTGTGTGTGTCTACATGGTATTTGGGGTAAGCTAATATTTACCCCGTTCCTCAGGCAGGTCTTTGAAGTCCATTTTGAGCTGTGTATTGTTGCAGTTAGCTAGTACAAGAATTGCTACAAACTAGCTGGTCTGAAGCCACCTTGAATGTCTCAACAGTACCCTGCCAACACTGCTATAAATATATTTAAACTGTAATCATTTAGGAACAGAAGCTGTTCTGCCGCACTCTCCCCCCACCCCTTGCATTTTGTGTTAAATATTGTGCTTAAGGACTTTTGTTTAGCTAAAAGCTAGTATCCTATGTGTGGAGGGGAGGGAGGAAATCAATCTGTTGACTAAAAACAAGGTACAATTCCTTTCTTTCTTTATTTTATCTATGGATTGCCTGATGCAAATTAACAATAAATGGTGGCTGAAAAAGTAACTGTAGCTGTAACTTCAGTATATTTATTTTAAATTACATTGTTAATGAATTATTGATAAAGGATTGTCAAAATATTAATATATAAAACTTAGGAAGATTTAAAGATAATTTAATCAGATCTGTACCTTTCAAATGTCTTTAGTGAAAGCAGCAACTGTTTCATAAAGACGCTATAAGAACATGCTATTTGATCTAATTTGACCTTGCATAGGTAAACAAAAACTGTACTCTCACAAAACTAGCAGCATTTCCTAGAAGTAGACCCTATTCTTAAAGAATTGTGAAAAATGAAAATGCAAGTAATGATTTCAAATGGTTTCATTTGAATCTGACTCTACAAGTGCTAGACCCACAACAGGAGGTGGGCTTCACAATTCTCAGCGTTGCAGTACCTTAACTCTCAGGGATTCCAATTTATAATGTAGTACCACTTTAAATTACCATACTGTCTCTGTAGGATCCCCTCAAGGATCTGTTTAGCTAGCCTGTAGAAATTGTTAAAAACAGGCCTAAGACTTAAGTACCCCAGTAAATTCAGCACTTAAACCAGCCTTTTCTCATAACATACAGTCAGTAGTGGATGTTGCTGGTAATGAGACAGAAAGAGAATGATTCTTTAACTCAGTAGTTAAAGCACACACCTAGGAAATGCACTGGGAATCTCCTTTCCTATTCTGAATTGTCAGTGCATCTGTGCATTTAATACAAAATGGATTCAACAGGAACTCTTGAGAAAGAAATGCTGGGATGAGCCCTATTATTTGGAAGCCATGGGTTTAAGTCTCTTCAGGTGCAGCATGGATTTCATCTGTATCTCAAATGAGCGTTCTAGCCACTATGCCATTGGGCAGTTCCTCCTGTCCTAGTTTTGTGTGCAGTTTGGTGAGATCAGACCACATCAAGCACATCGTGGTACTTTCTGGTCTGAGCATGTGCCTAAGAGCAGACACTTAAGAGTCTTGACTGATGAAAACAAAGGGTTCACAATGTTTTTGTCACCTCTAGCAAGCAGGGTCTTAGTTATCTGAACTGATGGCAGTAACAGTTCCCTGAATATGGCTTAATCCCACGTAGAGACAATAACATAGTGGTTACAGCAGTAGCAGAGATGTGGGGAGAATGAAAGTAAGCTCTTATTTGCTGGAGTAAAATACTGAAATGGTAATGCCCAATAGGGGAAGAGATGAAACCCTCTAAAAGCTCTGACAAACAGTTCAAAGTTTGTCATTTGGTTTGATTAAATATCCTTAGCCCAGTATGGTGAGACAAAATTGTCCATCCCCTGAGAATAACTTTACAGTCCCATGGTGCTTTTTAAAAACTTTTATCTCCATTACAATTATATTCTGCTTCAAATAAAAGAACTAGGCCAGGCAGTGGTCAGTATATTTTTTCAGCAGTATTATCAAAGATTTTAGAACTTGTAGAGAAGGAATAAATTGAATGAATGACACTTTAAAAAAAACAACCTTATTGAGAGAATCTCTTTTTCCTGGATGTCAGGGAATTGTAGAACATGATTTGGTAGAAGAAAGATGTTCTATCTTTTCATCTGTTAAGGAAGTGTCCTGAGCCCTTGTATTAGGTAAGGTGGTTAATTGCTACCATTAGACTCCAGTTAATCTATGTTCACAAAGCAAACTTTGTTATGTAACAAAACCAAGGGTTTGGAATTAAGGGAAAATCTAAATTATATTCAGTTGAATGACAGTGAAATAGTAAAGCCGGGATCGTATGGTCAGGATTCAGGCCAAAAGCACCTGTCAGCCTATACCCAGGGCACCAGTTCATATATTTGAGATGTTTAGCTTTTTTGTTTTCTCATATACCTGGTGTAAACAATCAAGTGATATTGTTCAAATCTTCATAGAAGGGACCCAATAGCTTTGGGGTGAGAGTAGCAAGGAATTCTTCTGTGCATCTCAATTGGAGATGAACTCCCCAAATCCTGTTGTGAAGAATAAATTGCTTTTAATTGAGTAGATAGCACTCTTCCTGTTTCCACCTGTACTTTTCCTTTGCACCCACATGGACAAGTAATCTGCTGCTGTTCCTGAGTATAAAGGTCAAGGAAAGCCCTTTCTCTTTTTGTGGGATAAAAGATGCCCTCTTCTCTTCCTGATTCTCATTCATGCCCTATGCCACACCTAAGCAGCTTAATTTAATTCCACAGTCAGCGTGACTTCAGATATTGAATCCCTGTGGTGACAGTGCTTCCTTATGTATCCACACACCTAATGGATTTGAAGCAAGATAAAAAAAAACATGTTAACTAGCTTCATGCTGACTCATTGCTACAGTTCATTTGTAAGCCACCTGACATAAAGGAAGTAAAAATAGTCTCACAGATTGAACTCAGGCTTGAACAGATACATCTTGTTAGTAGAAGCAGAGTGAATGTCTGCATTCAATCAATGCACTTATTGCAAACAGTGAGTTAAAACAACTGTGGGAAGTGGTTGAAGGATTTTTGGTAAAGTGCACTGGGAAGTATGTGGTAGATGTCGGTAGGAAACAAATCCAAGTCACTCACTGTTTGTGGCACATGACTTTAGTGAGCAGACCAGAACCCAGGTGAGGTGTAACTGCATTTTAAAAAAATGGAACTGTGTGAATAAAGCAGATCCACAGAGGAGGTCTTCAGCTGGTATTTGAAGTCTGCAATTTTAGGATCAAATGGAAGTGGGGCTGGAACAGACCTCCATAAGCTCAAGGCAAGATCGTCCCTGACTAAACCATTGCAGCCAAGTGTCTGCCTAATTTTGTTTAGAAGTAAACAGAGCATGATAAAACATACGAGGTGACCATCAGCACCATCTTGGATGGGCTCTTGCAGTAGCTGCAAGAGGAGAATAGTGTGTCTTTTTTTATCCTTCTTTTCACAGTCTAGCCACCTTCTATTATAGTATTCACAGAAAATGCCAATTCCACAGACAAATTTCTTTATGTTCCTTGGCCTTCAATCATTGCTTAGGATACATTTATAAGGAAGGAGAGGAACAAAGTAATATATCTTTTCAGCTTAACACAGTGCATTTAATCCACAGCTATTTTTAAAAAATAGCTAAAGCTCAGAGAGTTTGTAGTGAGCTCTTAATCTGTATGAAGTACAAAGCAAAGAGAGATCTCAATTTGCTCTTCAACAATGAGAGAGCAAAACACTAATAATCTCTGAAAACAGTGAGTGGCATTTTCTCTAATAATTATTTATAGAATTAAAAAGTAAACACATCACTCATATTATTACACCTGTTGATTTCATGAATCTCACACTGTCAAGACTGTCTTCATTAAAATAGAGATGAGGTGATGACAGCCTCTATATTGGAGGTGCAGTGATTTCCCGAGAAGGAGTCTCTCCTTTTTCTTCCTCAAAACATCCTAGTCAGGCAGGAAGTAAATAACCAGCTCTTCCATACACATATCTGCTCTTCTTTGGTGGAGATGCCTGTAAACATGTCAGCTTATAATAAAGATCCACTGTAGTTTTAATTAATAAAGACAGATTTTTTTTTCAGTTTACAAATATGTCTGTCAGGAATTAGTTTATAAAAAAATCATTTTAATATCTGATTTTTACGGCACTAGCATTTTAAATTTAAAGTATAAAATTGTCATAGTACTACAGTTTTGAAATTTATGAGGCCTGTTCTGACATCATTTCTAACTACAATCTGTAGATAATGCTTTTATCTGCTGGTTATTTATTTCTCTATCTTATGCCATCTATTTTGATTTCACTTAATTATACAAGTATGAAGGAGGGAAGTAGAAGGAATCTCCAGTTTGAATACCTCCTTCCTCACTTCTGCAAGCACCAAAAGAGAAAATCATGGGAGAAAATAAAATAAGCATGTTTCACTGAGACTGATAAAAGAATTGTATGTAGGACTTTGGGGATGAAGGTATTGTCTCTTCCCCATTTGTTACAATAATTTCTATCAGTAGCTCATAAATTATTCCTCAATGTCCCCCCCACAAAAAAGACTGAAGACATCACACTTTAAGATCCTTGTCCATGCTGTTGAGTTTGTGAACTTCATAGAGCCTCTCATTGAACTTATAAACATAAAGATACTTAGCATATATATGCTTTAAAAGCAGTATTTCTTAGCTTTCATCAGAAAACATACTTTTATATACCTGATTGCCTGAATTTACTATTAGAGATCTACCACTTGATGGACCCAAACATTGGCCTAACTGAAGATATTAAGAATGACAAATAATAAACCATTTAAAAATCTGAGTCTCCACTGTGACCCTGGATGCCAATAGTCTCGTGTATAAATTATATCTAGTTAGATAGACTGTACCACTCCAATGTCCTACTAGAGAAGATGGATATCCAGAGCATTTAAAAACAAATCTACAGGTTTCACAGCCCACTTGCACTACTCTGAGATGAAAATGAGGAGGAGGCATGCATGGAGAAGGAAAACAGCTTTAATTTAGTTTCCCTGAGGTCCTCTTAACTTGTCTTATTAACACAAAAACAAGAAGCATAAAGAGAAGTATCCCTCCATTACTTTGATAAACTCCATCTACATCGTCTCCTAAGCTTTATTAGGCTTACCCTAACATAGACAGGATATTACTCAGGACTGTTTGTTATTGTTTCCAGAGGGGTTTGTCACTCTGGTGTAGCCCCTCATTTTGAGTCTATGGAATATAGTCATCTATTGTGGAAATTCAGTTGGAACCATTTAAATATCATCTCAGTGATGGCTTGCTGTTTAGTACAAAAGAAAAATGATACTTATATTGATCCTTAGCTAGCATAAACTTCCAAGATCACTGGGTACAAGGTCGCAAGAAACAAGGTACAAATTCACCTAAAAAGGCTAACTGAATAAGAGATGCATAAGCTTTCATATGCCAAAGTAAACTTCATCAGAGGCTACAAAAGCGTATTCACAGAGTAGTCTCTGAAGCAGAGTGATTTGAATACAAAAAATGAGGAAAGGGGTGGCAGTGCTGAGAGGGGCAAGCATGTAATAAAGCCATGGGGGACAAAGAGATCCCAAAAGTTAATACAGGGAATGGGATAAATCCCTGTTTAAACAAACCAGAGTGATCTTCCACACAATTCAGTCTGGAAGATTGGTTCTGCAAGTTTGTGTTTGAGCCAGCTTTTAATGTTTCACTGTATAAAACCACCTACTTTGAGATTAGTGATGGAATGCCCAAGAAGGTTAAAGCCAAGGGCTTTCATGTTTTTTGGACTTGGTGTCAGATAGGTGTCCCCTCATTTTTGTCCTTTCTGTCCAATATAGACAACAGAGAGGCAATCTAGGCATACGTGATGGCGTATGTGATGTTGGTAGAGGTGCAGGTCAATGTTGTACCTTGGATGTTATAATCCATGTTATTGGGTCCAATGAGTATATGGCCTCTACTGATGAGGGGTCACAGATTGCATCTGGGTCCACTGCAAGGCTTGGTATCTTGGTGAGAGTTGAAATTAGGTAGTCTTTTGCTTGAGAGATGCCATATGAGTTTGGAGGGCTGCCTGTAAGCCAGGCTAGGTTTGTCCCCCATGACTACCTTAATAGTCATCATTTTCCAGGAGGGGTTGGAGTTCATTGATGTGTCCATGGTGTTCAACCCAGTGGTTATAAGCGACAACCAGATAGATTCTGTCGTCTGTCTTGAGGTTGATATTATAGTTGTTCAGTGTGTGGGCTGAATTTAACTTAGATTTGGGTGAGTATGGTTTTGAAGTCCCATTGTAACAGTAAAAATTCCTGTTATGGATCCTTAAGATATGCGTCCTAGTCAGTGGGATCAAAACGGACATGGTTGTAATGCAGAGTTTGGCAGTAGAGGCTGGATATAGTGGCATGTTCAGGATGAAAGCTGGTGGTGAAGGTAGCTGTGGTGGTTGGTGGGTTTCTGATGCAACATAGTGGTGATGTGCCCATTACAAAGTTTCACTGTGGTGTCTAGGAGATGAATTTGCTGATGGAGTATTCCAGAGTCAGTTTGGTGCAAGTTATTTTAAGTCCTGGCTATTGCAAAATGTATCTGAGGACTTGCATAGTGTTGCTGACCTCCAGAATCCTCCATATGTTATAACTGCTTTTTGCAATGTATTAGCGGGTTTTTTTCCTTACAGATATTTTTGGTGGTTAATGTCTTACATTGCTCTGAAAATGCTTTGGAGAGAAAACCATACTCAGTCTAGCTCAGGGCTACTCAACCTCCAGCTCACAGGTGAAATCTGGCCATGGAGCCATGATATCTGGCCCACAAAGCAATTAGCACTGCTTTCCTTCCCCTGATGCCAAATTTAGGAGTCCTGTGCAATCAGATTGAGCCTGTAAATCAGAGTGTTACTGTCCACATAGCTGAATAAGGCCTAGGGGGTGGGCTGCTGCAGTTGAAAAGGTTGGGCACGTGGGCATCTTTACATATGCTCCGGGGCTGGAGGGAGGGAGTGCTTTAATTAGAGAGGCTTTAATTAAAGTATCCACCGCATCTCATGTATTCTTCCTCCTAAGTTTCAAAATGGCAGTGGGGTTTCCTTAACTGAAGCTCATTCAACAAGCTTTAGTTAGTGCCCTGCTATTTTAAAGTGTGGGAATGCTGAATACACAAGCAGCTGAGGGCACTTTAATTAGAGCAGTCAGGAGCCCCTACACCCCTGGTGCATGTATAAAGACCATGGGGTGAATCAGCAGATTAATCAAGTCTGCTCAGACACGCTGTAAGTACCCCACTGGAATAAAGCTTTGCATTTGAAAGGTTGTAGAAGTATCTCAACAGTGCAGCTGGTCCAATAAAAAAAATGTTTCCCACAAAAATCCTTGCCTCCTTTCAGTATCATTGATCAGAGTACCTTAACAAAAAGTTTTGGCTACTAGTGAAAAATTAAATAGTGTACTTTTTCACAGGCTTATCTTCATATAAATAGCACTAGTGGCCATTACAGTGAAACATTATTTAGTCTATAACTTGGAGCTTTGTCTAAGGATTTAAATTGAGAGCAAGAAGGTGAGATTTCTTTATTTAGTTTCATAGCCATAATGTGCAATTGGTTGGGGTGGATTTTATATGGCTGCCATCAAATATAACTACAAAAAAATACAGATTTTTTAAATACCCCTGGGAAATCATTTGCTTTTTTTATTTTAATCTATTTTTTGTGGTGCAGTTAGGTTAGGATTAGCTAGACAGTGATTAAAAAGATTAGATCCAAATGTAGCCTATCTTTGTCAGTGTTTGGTTTGAACCAGATAAATAAGTAAAAGTATAAAAGTGAGTGACATCATTTGGATACATTGCATACTATGTTATATGCATGAAATTTATGTAATATATCTCTTAAGAATGGGTGGAGCCTTTTTTTAAAGCTTTACTCAATATTGCTTTTTGGATGGGCAAAGAGAAGAAGACTGAGTGATTATGGAAGAAGGGTGATTTAATTGCTTGGTGAAAAAAATTACATATCTTTCTCCTCATAAACATCACCCCGATAGGAAGAGCTACTGATTTTTAGATACATTTTTGAACAGCAGTTTAATGGATACTTTACAACATGCTTTGCTTCAGGCTATTAAAGATTTAGAAGTTAAACTTGATACTAAAATAGATGCTCTTGAACACAGATTAGATCAAAGGAGGGAAAAAAAGACTTGATGCACTGGAAAGGGAAATGAAAAATTTATCAGACAGATCTAATACGTGTCAATCAGATTGCTAGTGCAAAGGCTTTGCCAGTGACTTTAATTAGGGATAATGTGCTGCTGCATTAAAAAATTCAGGGGAGGATAGTCCTAATCCTAGTATGGGTGTGCAAGCAAGTGGAGTAATACCAAGTCTGTACACTTTCAAGTACTGTTCAGCCTTGCCTGATGGATGTATGTAGAGACTTCTCCTTCCTCTCAGCTCTCCTTCAATTTCACTGTCACAAAGGAGACCAGGAGGATACATGGCTATCACTATCTTCAAATCTGTATTGGCTTCTGAGTTGTCTAAGACACTTAGCAAAAAACATGGTTCACCACCAAAGAGGCCAGTGTATCATACATACTCCATTGTACATTGGGCACATGAGAGAGAGGCTATGAATCAGGTTCTCCCTGTGCCTCAGAAGAGCATTATTCCTCATTCAGCTTCATATTTAGGTTAACCTTGGGGCTGTGTCAATGTGGTAAAATTCTCTGTAAAGTATGAGTTTCCAGAGGAGCTCCTGTAACTATATTAGGAGAGAGGAGGAAACAGGAAAGGGGAAAGATAAGGTGGTTAGTGCTGAAAGTTTCCTTTTTATCAAATTAGTTTCAACAAGACTAGAATTACTAAAAAGGTTTAAAGCCAAAGCTAGGAGTGATGTCTATAGTGCCTGTTGCTAATATTTGAGTGCATGAGTTTGTTTCCTTATCTGAGTATTGCTGAACTCAGTGGAACTACTTGCATTGATAAAATTATTGACATACAGGGACATGCCAAACAAATTACAGAACAACTAAAAGGAACTATGCTGGGGCAGGCAATTATTTTGGGTGGAGTGCCACTTACCAAGTTTTGGCAAGCTGTTGAGGCCCACATGGGTATCTCTGCCCCTTGAAAGATGTCCCACCCCCTGCTTGCCATCTTTTGACTAGCAGTCCCACTCCCTAACCCCTGACCTTTGTCTCCAGAAGAGCTCCTTTCAGCAAGGGGTATTGCCATCTCAGAATCGGAAAAATACCGAATTATATTCTAAAAATCAAATATCTAAAACATTCACGTGATTTCAAAACATATTTTTGTCCTTGTTTACATGATTTTGTGTAGTGTACAATGAGGTGATTGCACAATAGCTTTAAATGAAGTGTTACGCTTGTATATTGTGGGGGGATGGGTATAGGTCTGTGGCTACGTGGGGTGAGGGACCATGGGCATATGTGGAGTATGGGTGGGTATGGGGTTTGTGGGGACTGCGTGAGAAGAGACTTGCTGGGGTGTGTGAGGTGGTGTGGGTATCTGCATGTATGGCAGTGTGAGGGGGCTGTGGGTACATGTGTATGGTGGGGTGTGAGTGTAGGGATCACCATATGAACTTACCCATGTACACACTGCACTTGCCTTTCCAGGTATCCCTACCTTACCCCTATTTGTTTGCAGAATGCTTTGCTCAAGTAACCATTTACTAGCTGTCATTAATTTGTAGTCTATGTTTAAAAGGGTTATTGACTCCAGTTATCTAACATTTGTTCCTTTCCCTGTTTGAATATCAAACTTACCACACCATATGCAAAATCCTCCTCTATCTCCCTTCTCTCCATTATTTCTCTGCATCAATGATGTATGCCTCCTCAGGCTGGGGGGGCACAGTGACCACCCACAAGTGGTGGTGTCATCAGCAAGGGTGGGCCGAGCGGGGACTGCCCACAGGCAGCTGCAGCAATGTCAGCAGTGAGGACAAGCCAAGCTGGGACTGCCTGCAGGTGGCCACAGCAGTTTTGGCAAAGGGGAAGAGTGGGGAGTGAGAGGGGACCACCCACATCCACCATCTGCACTGTTGGCAGAAGCCTCATAAACAATGGGGGCAGGAGTGGGGTGACTGCCCACAGAAGCCAGTGGTGGCTTCAGCAGAGCCTAATCTCAGAGCACATGTGCCTCCCTGTGCCCACCCCTGCTCTCCCCCACACACATCACCTATGTTTCTCTGTATATCTCTATTATATCTGTCCCCAGCCATTTCTAATTTTTCATAGAATTCTACCAGCAGTTCATCTCTTCCTGGTGCTTTTCCTATCTTTCAAGCTTTTAAGCAATCCTCCATATCTCTCATATTTAACTTTTCTTCCAGTTTTTGTTTTTTTTCCCATCTTTTATTCCTTTTTCTCCTCAACTAATACCTTAATTTTTCTTTCATCAGTTCCTCTTCTCGTGTACAGCTCTTTATAAAACTCTGCCAGTCTGTTCATCTCCTTTGCCTACTTTTCTACTCAAATTCTTTCTTCAGCTCTCACTGCTTTCACTTCCTTCCTACTTTTTTTCAATTTCACCAAAAAACACTTGAACCATCCTTCCCCCTTCTCACACTGAAGTTCTCTAGTCAGGAAAAAAAAAATTCATCCATTTTCCTTTTGAACAATTTTTCAGTCTGTTTGTCTTCCAGTTCTTTTTTACCCATAATCCTCTTACCACCTTCTTTAGTAATTCTTACTTCCTTGTCTATATTATTTCTAGCAATTCCAACCACTTCAACATTTCTCTTCAGCCAATATTTATGAAAAAAATTCTTGTTCTTCTCTTGATCATTGTCTACCACTCCCAAATGTATTTTTACTATCTCTTCAGCCCCCATCCTTTACACAATTGCACATATTCTTCACATGTCTTCTCATATTACATTTGAACATTTAATTTCCACAGCCATTTCCCTCTACTTCCATTTCTATCTACACTCACTTCCACTTTCAACAATCAGTGATCACTGAAGGTCACATCTAAGATCTCCTTCTTTCCAATCCCTAACCCATTAGATGTTAATACAAAATCAGTCCTCAACACCTCTCCCCCATTCAGTTCCATGCTTGTAACCACTCTTTTTGCCATCCTATACATCTTTTAAATCTCTTTTTATTATGTTAATGGGTACTTTTTATGAGCTATCTGGCTCTCCCTCTCCTCTGATCTGTTCTTATTCCTTTCCTCAATAATGCAATTGGAATTCTCTACCAGTATTTGTTGCCTACCTCTGCCTACAATGCACCTGTAATTTCTTAAACAAGGCAACCACTTTATTCCAGCTGGGGGGCGGGGGGGAAGGGGTTGGTAGGGTACAATGAATTTTGTGGTGGCTGCCTTCCACTCCCCCACATAGCCCCGCTCTCAATGTTGCTGCTATCTGTCCTGAGCATAGCCCCAGCTCCAGTGGCCATTTGCCCTGCCCCACACAGATCTGGGAGCACTCCTCCACTATGCCCAACCAGGGTGCATGCTGCAACAGGAGCCTCACTGCCTCAGCAAGTTGCTTGCGACTCAGTCCCACACCCCACCCCAGCTGTGCAGCACCTGCCCCTCCTCCAGCCCCAATCCCTCCCTTCCTCACTGCTGCATGCATGACCCTTCCCAGCCCTGCTGGTGCCCTGCATTTGGGGGGCTAAGCCCTGTTAGCCCACACTAGTCCCAGACCACATCAGTTCTGAATTTTTGTCAACCCATCTCCTTCCCCCTCTATTTATCCACCTTCTTCTTTCTAAGCTTTATGGTGTGTGATTCCTTTCTTGTCTTCTTTCCTCTGTCTTTCTGTACCATTTTCTCCTCTTTCCCTCTCTCTCTCCCTTCTGTCTCAAAGTCACTTGTTCCACTTATCTTTCTTTCCTCTGTCTCTAGCTGTGCTGCTTCAACTGCTGAGATTTCACTGTTTTCTCCCCAGCTCTTTCTTCTGGCATCTCTCCTCCACTGTCATACATTCTGACTCAACATCATCTTCCCCTCTTTTCCTTTCTTGTCTCTGCTGCTCCTCTATATTTAGCTTTGTGAGAGAGACCACAGGAATCATCACTGTAAGTGTCCCTCTTCCCTACAAATAACATACTTCAGTACTTCTTGAAACTCCACCACCCTGTGCCCTTTCCTTTCACATGTGGACCATATTGTGTACTGGCAGCATGCAACCAGATGTCCTTCCTGCTTACACTTACTACAGAATTTAGGTTTTCCAAAATGCATTGTAAACCCTCAGTGTGGCCCTACTTTGATTACTGATGGTAAGTGCCTTATCCCACCAGGACTCATCTCATCTGCCCTCATTACCACTTGAGCTCTCCATGATCCTGTCTGTATACCATATTTATCACATATCTTAACATCATACATAACTTTTTATACATGATTCTCCAGCCACTTTTATATTCCCCCATCTCAAGCATGTCTATGTACATTTAAATAATTATTGTCCTTTCTCTTGCCTTTTGTTCCAAAGTAAATCTTATCCCCTTACGTTCTTCTCTCTCACCTACCACTGGATACATCTTCCAAAAGACATGATAACCTTCTTCAGTCTGAAATTTACCAGGACTTCTGGTTAGGAAAGGTGAGAAGGCTCTACAAATGTTCTGCTTTAACAGCTAAAACTTCAAACAATATTTTCTGTATAAAATGACATCTATTCATTTTTCTAACTTTTCTGTTCTCCTTCCCCTGTTAACATTGCTCTTATTCTTGGACATAGACTACTTGCTGGTCTGTCTCTCACTTCCTCCCATCTCCTTCCTTTTCATGGGTCTGGCTTATTTGTTCCATTAGTTTTCTTCCTTTCAATCACTTTTTCCTTCCTCTTTTCTGTCTTCTGCTCTCCCATTCTTCCTGCCAACTGGACTCTTCCCTCATTACTTCCTTCAATAAGGTGTCCTCCAAAGCCACCAATCCTACCACACCTTTCTTCACTGCCTTCTTTTGTCCCTTCTTCCCCTCCTTATACATCCTCCATCAGACTCTTGACCTTCAATTTGCTCTCCAATTAGCTTCTCATCTCTTGATCTGCTTTCTCTTCCATTACTGCTACTCTCCTCTCCAAAACTAATGCTGATGGTGTTCTGGACTCTGAGGACTCCTTCACCTCTTTCCTGGCACTCTATCATTATACCCCTAGCATCAAGATGATAAACCAAGCCTCTGCCCAGCCACTGCACTTGATCTTAGCCAAGGAATGACTAAGAAGCTATGCTGCTGATGGGAACCTACCACAAGAATAGATTAGTGCAGCCCACCTAAATCAGATAGATGGCATTTCTATTTCATGCAGTCCGCCTTAGCACTGACATCTTTTTAGAGTCATGGTGAGCTACTACACTGAATACATTTTGATTTTTGTCTTCACTCTCACAGCTGAGCTGTGCCTTTCTTTCCCACCTTAAACATCTGGGTTTTTTTCCCCACCTCAAATATCTGGCAAATTTCACCAAATGGGCCCCAAGCAGTTCACACAGGATCCTTCTGTTATCATCTCTCTCAGCCTGGTGCATACAGGTAGTGTAGCTCCACCTTCTGTAAGGTGCATCTCATCTGCATATAAATTTTTGGACAATTCTAGGACTTATGACAAGAACCCAATTCTAGTCATGAGTGGGGGGGCTAATTATCACATGGATCCTTTGTGGAGAGTGTCTGGGATATACACACATACCGAGCAGTGCTGAGCTGTGGGGTCACCCTGGCTTGAAATACTGTTTACTGCTGGGCCCAATCCAGTGAACTATATGGTGAATCATGAGCCTTTTGGCTTTGGAATAATATCATGCCTATTTTGTACTGTCTAGAATGATGAAGAAACCATTTGAGCTGCGTACCTGACCCCAGAAGTGGGACAAGGGTGGAAATGAAGGGAGGACTGGTCAGAGGGACCAGAAAGGACTGAGGGTTTTTTGTATATGTGTTGTGCACATTTGCAGATATTGTATTGGGTATGGGTGGCTAGTGGTCCTTTGTTATGGGGGTGCAGGTGTGATTTACTGTAATGGGATAGCATTAATCCTTTTGGAATATAATAGGTTAGAGTGTAGATATAGACAACCTTATGTATAGAGAGAGACGCATATTTTTACAAAAAAAAAAAAGTTTTGTACTGTATAGAAGCAGGTACAAAGTGCTGCTTAAAAGTTTGCTTCTGGAGTACCTATGCTAAAACTTGCAGGAGTTTCAAAAAAGGCAAAATGCATCAATTCTGGAAGTCTGTGGGTACCTGCAGTAATTTGCCTGTATGGTAAATTGTTTATTTCAAGGTCAGTGTTTTCAAATTTGCATATCACTTCCATGTACTTAGGGAGAGCAGTCTGATGGTAAGGAGAAGGGGAGGGACTGCAAAGGGAAGAAGGTGTTGGGAGTGGGGAGGGCAGCAAAAGGCAAGGGGGCTACTTGACCCCTCAGATTCATTTTCCCTGCTGTTGTAGTGGGAGTAGGGAAAAATAAAAGGCAAACCTCAAATTATTAGATTCTATACCTAGAAAATGGTAGAAACAGAGCATTTATACATTTTTCCAGATATAAAATCTAATTATGAATGTGTCTTATACTCAGGGTCATCTTATAGTTAAGTAAATACAGTCAGATAAAATGATTATAATGTTTTCTAAATGAAAGGGGTTTCTTTTCCAACATGAAAGGAATAATATTTTGCCTGTTCTAGCCCGTGTGAAACAAATACGTAGAAGAAAATGTATTGTACTGGAAATTATGTTGATTATTACACGTGCAAAATCTTGTTCTGTTTCCTACGTGTAATTAAAGAGGGTTAAATATGAGTTAAATGCTACCAGTTCACAAGAGTGAGAGGATAAGCTCTTCACTCCTTAGTTTGGAAAAGGAAAAAAAAAGTTTTAATTTTATCCCCATTCCCAACTTTGTCCCTAACAGTGAATCCACTACCACATCAGCCCAGCTGTCTGTGCCAGGAAAAGGAATCTTTTCTCATTCTGCTCCACAAACCTTGCCTCTTCCATTGTGCTACATCTTCCATAAGAAAAAGAAGTGGAGAAAAGAAGAACCTTGAGTTTTCTTCCACATAAGCACATCCCATGGGTTGTCATGTGGTAGGGGCAATCTGGCTCAATATTACGTTGTTGCTGAGTACAAAATAATCTGCTTTTAAGTATTTATAGACAAGTGCTCTCACATTACAATGTATTTGTCCAAAGCAATTCATAAAAAAAAAATAAATCCTTGTGGATCCTTTTCCTTCTCAGGAAAACAATTTCAGCATTCAATAAATTTTAAAATAGAGCATTATTCTTATGGCACAGTTTCAAAGAGAAGGATTAGAGCGGCTCATTTCTATCCCAAGCATTCATCACAGCCTGTGGTTTCAGCAGGGGTTCATGTTTAGCCTCTTCTCATTCTAACTGTAGCTTTCATTAACTACATAAGGGCACAAAGTCCAACAGTGAAACAGAGAATTGAAACTTTGTGGGGAAAAAACTATGAGAAGGAGAAAACCTTCAATGCCCCAGACTGTTTAACCACTTTGACATACTTTTGCTTCTCTCCCTAAAAGTCATGTTTCCCAAAGTTTAATGAATATCACTTATTGAAGCTTACAATAAAGACAAAAGACTACTTCAGATTTACCCTCTGTGAAACTAGCAATCTGGGCAAATCTGAGACGCATCCAGCTAACAGAGAAATAGCATGACCTCACCCTACTTAGTAATAAGGCCACGAAGCAGGCCTCCTGTTTTGCTCCTGTTTTTATATTAGAAGGGATTTTTTTTTTCTATTGTTTCCATTTCAAAGATAGGTAAGAGTGTAGAGGCAAGCCTTTTACATACCTGGCACCTCCACAATGGCTCTGAGAAAAGGACTTGACAACATGTCATTGGCGGTGACCATTCTTTCTTGAACTACACTTTTCAGGATGTATTAACTTTAATTTACCAATTTTAATCCTCAGTAAAACTTCACCTCATCTTACTATCTTACTATGGCTTACAGTTTTTAATCAAGTTTTGCATTTGTACTTTAATATTTTCTTGAAAAAGACATCTATCTAAATGGGAACCAGAAATATTTAAGACCACAAATTGTATACTACTTAATGAAGTTCATGGCATTAGCATTTATAAAATTGGAGTTGACCCAAAAATGTAGATATTTTCTGCAATTCTTTATAACTTTAAAAGCATGTACCATTTTAATTCATTAAAATTTAGAGGTCATCATTAGTGGAGCCTTTCAATATTTTTAGTAGTAGGTTGTCATTACGTTAGAAAACTTTACTTTTTCATTTTAAATTTAAAGTCTGGTTAATTTTATTTTTTAATCATTTGCTAATCATTTTATCCATCCTGCCACTTTGTTACAAAACTGCTCTGTGTTTCAGACCTAATTCTTTGAGTCAGAATGAATCATTCTTGGGGCAAAGTGTGCCCTTCTATGATATTTAAACAGAAATCGCTGGCAGATACACATATGCTAAATCGGCTGCCATGTGTACAATTTTTATTTCCTTGCACCTACAGTGCAGTAGATTTTTTCTAGTCTTACATGTAAAATTACATATGGATTGGTCTAGTGTTGACAAAGTTACTCTTGTGAAGCTGGTGATAGAAACCAGATTTCATAAGCTAACCTCAGGTTTTAATTGTCTGTAATGGAGTCCATGCTCCATTACTGGAGGCAAGAGAGCCAGGGGAGCAGCTGGCTGGTCCCAGCCCACGGAGGAACTGATAGAGAGAGGACCCTTTAATGAAATGGCCTTCTGCCCCAGATGCAACCAGCACAGTGCGGCCTGTGATTAACAGGCCTGGGGTGGAAGTAACGGGTCAAGTGACCCAAAGAAAGGCATATAAGCCTAGGGCCTGCAGGACACAGGAGTAGACATCTGGGAAGGAGGGAACCCTGACTACTCAAGAAGGAAGGACTCCAGGCTGCAAAGGAGCTAGAAGGAAATCTGTGTTGTAGTACTGCATAATGTGGTGTTAACTCAGGGTAGATGCTTGTATAGTGTCATATTTCTTTAAATACTAGAGGGGTAGATTATGGGTTTAGGGGTGAAAAGACTGAAAAGATCATGTTTATTAAGTAATCAAAAACAGCATAAAATTGTAACTTGAAAATGTACCTGAATGGTATCACCCTTTATAAATCTACATTTTCATTTGCTTTTGTTCAATCTTTTATGGTTTCTCTTTCAGCACTGTATTTCACCTGGTGCCAGATTTTTTTTCCCTTCAGTTCAAACAAACTATTGCTTTTACAAAGCATAAAAAAGATAGTCCATAATACAGTTATCCTATTAAAATAACTGATGCTGGATGTAAAATGCCAATCAAATCTGAGGCATTCTTAAGTAGGAAATGTCCTTTTAGAGTTCTGGACTGTGATGGTTAGCAGGAAAGCTAATGTGATTCATTTGGTCTCTACAAAAATGCTTGACTAGATTCTGAGGAACATATGACTAAAAAGGTGCTTATACACATGATGAAATTGGTCTTTAAAGCAGCTTACTTGCCCTTTTGCACCACTTTAATGGCATCACTGTTTACAGCTGCAGCAGCATATTTCATTTTAATTTCACAATGCAGTACATGTGCAGTGGTGTATTTCATTTTAAATGACTTTGTTACATAGCAAAGTAAAACACATCTGATATATTTTGCTTGCTACATAACAAATTGCAGCGATACATCTGGAGAAGATGATGGGGATGGTGAACATGGTGCTGGAAGCCCAGGCATGCTTGGGGAATCTCAGAAATGGTGGGCTTCTAGTGCCCCAGCACCTTATCCAGCTGCCAGCACATGTAGCCACCCTCCTGCCACCTTCCTGCACTGCCCCAGGGATAAGCCAGCCTGGTCCCAGGCAGCAGCAAGGTGGTAGGGACAATGCACAGGGTGCTGGAAGCCCACCAAGTTTTAGTTTCCTCAAGCATGCCTGGGTTTCCAGTGCCCTGTGCACTGTTGGATCAGGCTGGGTGCTGCCTGTGAGATGAGGAAGCACTCACCTACTAGCACCCCACCCAGGCAGACCCAGGGGAGTGACACCACCATGGAGGGAAGCACTGGGCTCTCTTGCAGCTCAGGAGCTGCATGACCCGGGGTAGCACACATGAGCAGGATCCACTGAGCACTGCGGGGGGGGAGAGAGGAGGGAGTGATGAAGGGTCTGGGTTTGTTTGGTTCGTTGGTTTTTTGGTTTGTTTTTGTTTTTCAGCAGAGACTGTCTACGTTTCCTCTGGCTAGGGGGTGAACTGCCAGCAGGTTGTAAATTGTGGGGGGCCTGGACCTTCTCTCTGCAGTGGTGGCAGTGCCTAGGCAGCACCCCCTGCTAGCAGCCCACCCAGGTGGCACCGTCACCACAGAGGTAAGCACCAGGGCTTGTTGGCAGCTCACCGCCACCTGTGGGAGACTTGGGAAGGCTCCAGAAGGAAAAAAAAAAAAAGGATCAGGCACCTTGACACTTTTTATTTATTTTTCTAAACAGAACCTACCCACGTGAGCTGCTTCCAGGTTGCGTAGCTCCTGAGCTGGAGTGGGGCACTGTTCCTCCCTCCATGGTGGCATCACCCCCCAGAACCACATGAGTGAGGTGCCTGAAGGTAGGTGTTGCCTGGAGGGGCACTGCTGCTATGGAGGGAGGGGCCAGGCCTCCTGCAGCTCAGGGCATGCTGGCAGCTTGCCCCCTAGTCATGGAAGAGGCAGGCAGTGTCCAAGAAAAAAAATTAAAGCCTTAGGCACCACACCACTTTCTTTCTTTTCTGGCAGAGCCTGAATTTGGGGAGGAGAGTGGGGGAGCAGTGAGCTGATGGTAGGTTGTCACTGTTCCATCACAGTGACAAAAGTCCCTAAATTGAAATGGAAGGTTTTTAATCAACACAGTTAAAAACCCACCAATTTCAAATTCACCATTTCAATTTAGGTAGAACTGAACCCCTGCCACATGTATAAGCAGCCACACAGAATAATGAGGTCAGGAACCTGTTATTCTGATATTTAATTTTATGCTTCTGCACAATTTAAAAAAAATGAGGAGGTGAATCAGTAGTTCTTAGTTACACTGAGTTCCTTCACCGTCCCACAAATGGAGAAGAATTTAATTCAAAAGATACAAGCTTTTAAAGATAGCCCTGCCCTTTGGTACTCAACTGGTTTTCACTCCTTCATGGTGGTGCATTTTTCTACTTGACTAGATACAGCTCAGTCCTACCATGATTTCTGTGTCCCTTCCTTTTCCTCAGGTATGCTGACAGAGGGAAGTACTTTTTCTCACATGTGGGTAAATAGAGTCAAATAAGTATTTAAAGGGTGATTGAAGGATAGATTATTTAAACCTTTCCATACCTGAATTTAAAAACCCCATGTCTTTATTTTAATTGATGGGAAAAAAAATAATATAAGCTGTTGTTTACTATTCCTGGAACAGTTACTCCATCTGTAGGCTAAATAACTTCATTTCTAATTTTTATATTTTATTGTAGTATATCAGCCACCTGATCATAACCTACTTCAGTTTAAAGGCATATAATTATTTCCATTTAATTTTTTTAGTCATAACTTAAACTTTTATTGCGTATGCTGAAATTACATAATCACTGCCTAGATACAAACTTTTCCTGAAAGTTTAAATAAAACCAGCAAACTAAACAAACCAACAAAAAAAAAGAAAGTATGATGATTCCATTCTCTTTAGAGCATGGTGGCTTTCAGTTTACAGTGTTTGAAAAACTGTATGTTGGTCATATATTGTGGATACAAAAAATTATGAAAGTTTGTGCAATTAAACAATAAAGTTAACTTTGACAATCACTATATAGTTGCTAGAATTGCTGTAACTTTGCTTCTTTGGACTTCTTAAAGTATGAAAGTATACAAAAGTCTTCACTCAGACTTCTTAAAGCCTGTGGAAAACAACCCCATGCAGATTCATATTAGGCACTCTGCATCTCAGAACTTCTCCAGGGTGAGAGACAGCTGTTCAAAATGCCTGAGCCTGACTTGATTCAATCTTTGCAGGTTAGTTTAACTTGGCTAAACTAAATCAGTTTTGTAACTGGGCAGACATCCAAGATGTGCAAGCATATCCCTGCAGTGGCTCAGGCTAGAAGTTGGGTGGCAATAATTAGACAGCCTACACATGTGAATGAACTATCAACCCTTAAAAAGGTCCAACCAGCTATAAAGTTACTGTTCAAATATGTGTACTAGCTTTATAACCTATTTCTATTCAGATTTTATTTGCATGTGTAGGCAGTACTGCTGCAGGCAGACTGCAGCTGCTGTGATCTTCCAGCCACTGGGGAGTACAACACACTCCTGGATCTGGGAAGCTACAGACACTATGATATCTCAGCCGCAAGGATGCATGACCACTCTAGGCAGCAGCTGGGAGATCTCAGCTGCTGGATCTCCATTCTCAGGGTGTTCCAAGCACCCCTGTGTGTGGAAGACAACAGCAGTGCCCCACAGCTTCTGGGGTTGGGTCCTATACCTGAGTGTGCTATCTGAGTGTTGCCCATCTGGGACCAAGAACCCTGTCAGGTTGCGGGGATTCTTGGTCCTGGCTGCTTCATGGTCTCTGGTCCTGAGAGCCCTGTCAGCAAAGGGGGTACCAGTCATGGCACCCTGCTTCTTGCTGATACCAGGGAACCCCTTACACTGGCAATAAGTTGCAACTGTATCTAATAAGCAATCCCACAATCATGCCTCCTGCCATGCATATGTGGCATGGCAGGAGGTGCATTTGTGTGAATCACACATTAGATCCAATTGCATCTTTACCTACATGTATAAAGGGGGCCTTAAACTCACTTTAATTTTCAGAGATAGCTCCGTTGTATTTTTTTTTGTATTGCAGTAGTCCATGTAGAAGAGGAGTATTAGATGAAATCCTGGCTTCATTGACGTAAAGTGGCAAAACCAGAACCACTGAAATCAATGAGAGGATTTTCATTTATTGAGTTAGTCTGTTTGGGAAAAATGAAGTAAACTGCACTTGTAAAGCCATATCAGTTGAGTAGCATAGGCTAATGATGAAAGTGTGCTAGTATTGATCACTCAAGTTTTCAGCTATGTTATCTCAAATATTAAATAGCTTTGTGTATCTTGAACTAAATAGCAGGGAACACCCCAGCAGTCCAGCACCAGCCCCTCCCCTCCGCTGGGGTCTGCAGGGCATGGAGATGGGAAAGTCCTCTCTGCTGGGCTTTTTACCCTCTGTCCCTACAGCCTAGAGGGCTGGGCTGGGATCCATTGGCTTCTCCCCCCTGCTTTCACAGAGCTGAGGCAGTAAAGCCTCTGTTTCCTAGCCTCTGTCTGTCAGCCAAGCATAGGCCAAGACCATATTGAGGCATGGGAGGGGAGAATCCCCTCTCTACACCAGGTGCAGATCTCAGAAGACCCTTCCAGTGGCATGGAACCCATTCTGAGGCTGGGAGATCTGGTCAGCCCTAGGCTGGGGGGACTGGTTCCCCCCCCCACTAGGGGCTGGGCAGTCAGTCAAGGAGGAGCCCTTTCTTTTCTTCCATATAGCTTTAGAAGCAAGCCTTATCATCATACTTTTAATTCCAAATTCTCCAACCAGACAAATGTCCTACTGGAAAGTGAGTGTAACTTCAGGACAGTTCCATAGTTTTATTGTTGGTAGGATCAGAAGGGACCTAAGCAGATCATCAAGTCTGACCCCCTGTCATGGCAGAAAAAGGTACTGGGGTCAAACAACCCCAGGGAGGTGTTCATCTAACCTCCTCTTAAAGACCCACAGGGTAGGAGCCAGCACCACTTAGCTTGGAAGATGGTTCTAGGTCCTAGCCACCCTGACAGTGAAGTAGCGCCTCCTGATGCCTAGTCTGAATCTACTCTCAGTCAACTTGTGGCCATTATTTCTTGTCACTCCTGGTAGTGCTTGGGGGAACGGGGACTCCCCTCAATGCCTGCTGGTCCCCCCTGACTAGCTTGTAACAAGCTGCTAGATCCATCCTCAGCCTTCTTTTGTGGAGGCTGAACAGGTTCAGGTCCCTTAGCCACTCCTCGTAGGGCCTGCCTTGCTGCTCCCTGATCATGCAGGTGGCCCTCCTCTGAATCCTTTCAATGCTGTCCACATCTCTCCTGAAATGCGGCTCCCAGAACTGGATGCAGTACTTCAACTGTGGCCTGAACAGTGCTGCATAGAGGGGGAGAATCACCTTCTTAGACCTGCTTGAGATGCATCTGTGGATACATCACAAGGTGCATTTGGCCTTCCTGACCCCATCCCCACATGGTCGACCCATGCTCATTTTGGCATCAATAATGATTCCAAGATCCTTTTCTGTCTCTGCACTGACAAGAAGGGAGTTCCCCAGCCTGTAGGTATGCTGCTGGTTCTTCCTCC
>JAGPOW010000261.1:46714187-46755385 GCA_030014935.1 Caiman crocodilus | reverse complement strand
AGAAGGGAGTTCCCCAGCCTGTAGGTATGCTGCTGGTTCTTCCTCCCCAGGTGCTGCACCTTGCACTTGTCAGTGTTGAAACCCATCCTGTTCTCATCCGCCCACCCCTGTAACCTGTCTAGATCGAATTGCAGCCTATTCCTCCCTTCTAGCATATCCAAGTCTCCCCACATCTTAGTTTCATCTGCAAATTTGAATAGGGTGCTTTTTACCCCCTCGTCCAAGTCACTGATGAAGATATTGAACAGTGTGGGTCTGAGGACTGAGCCCTTGGGGACCCCACTGCCCACATCCCTCCAGGTCAAAAATAACCCATCCGCCACCACTGTCTGGGTGCGGCCCTCTAGCCAGTTAGCGGCCTATTTGACTGTGTAGGTGTCGACACCACAGTTCCCTAGTTTTTTAATGAGAATGGGGTGAGAGATGGTATCAAAGGCCTTCCTGAAGTCCAGAAAGACTACGTCCAGTGCTACCCCTGTATCTAAGGATTTTGTGGCCTGGTCATAAAAGGCTACCAGGTTGGTCTGACCGGACCTGCCTCTAATGAACCCGTGTTGGTTGCCCCTAAGCATAAGTTCCCCTTCTGGCCCCTCGTGGACATGCACCAGGATAATTTTCTCAAAAAGCTTACCCAGAATTGAAGTAAGACTAACTGGCCTATAGTTCCCTGGTTTCTCCTTCCTCCCTTTTTTGAAAATAGGAACCACATTGGCCCTTTTCCAGTCCTCTAGCACCACACCAGAGCACCATGAGTGCTCGTAAAGCCGTGCCAGTGGTCCCGCAATGACCTCTGCTGATTCCCTCATCACTCTGGGGTGGAGGTCATCAGGACCAGCTGATTTAATTATGTCCAGTCCCTCCAGAAGTTCCCTAACTAGATCTTCCCTGACCCTAGGCCTGGGTGCGCCTGCCCTGGGGCCTGGGGGGGCCCCGTCAGACAGGCTGGTCCCTGCTCAGGAAAACGGAGGATGTCGCCCTTAAACTGGTATCTGGGACAGGATGTTATGTGCTCCATGGTTTGGTCAGGGTTTCCACAGTTGCAACTAGGCAAGGTTTTTAGGCTCCATTTGTAAATCAGGTGGCCACACCGATCACGTATAGTGCATATCCTATTAAGGGTTGTCCATATGCTCCATGGAAAGTTGAAACCTTGTTGTTACATTCTTGGATGAGAGGCAAGGTGTTTATTTGGGAAAGTGTTTTCTGACCAAGCTTTCTTCCCACATCTTCAGTGTTGTGGCATAGGAGGTACTTAGTTCATGTCTTAAAAGGATTTCATGAAATTATGTGATGAGTTGGAAGATCTTGAAGGTCTCTGTGGATGGTCTCTCAGATTGCTATTAATATGCAGTATTTCTCTTTATGTTGCTGCATCCCATCAAATAGAAGGAGGAGTGATGTTTGAAAATAATGGTAGTCATTGCACTGGAGGTTATACCAAAGTTCCAGAGATAGCATTCATTTTTTAGTAGAGTTGTGTGTTGATGAGTTTGTTATGTTGACTTGAGGCCCAGATGGGTGCACAGTACTGAGCTGTTGAGAAGACAAGGGCTATGGCAGAAGTGTGGAGGACGGCGGCTTTTCTGTCCCAGCTTGTGCTGGTGAGCTTCCAGATTATGTTTACTCATACCTTTGTTTTCATGGCAATCTTTTGGGGGTGATAATGGTAGGTTAGGGAGTGGTCAAGAGTCACCTCAAGATAGGTAGGATTTGGGCTATAACACACTTTTTCTCTACGAAAGGTGGCATTGAGAGTGTTATGTGCCGTGCAATTGTCAAGATGAAATGCAGATATGATGAACTTGGTTGGATTTGGTCATAGTCTCTACTTATGGAAGAATTCAGACGTTATTGACAAATCAGAGTTCAGTGTGGCTTCAGTATCCTGAAAAGATTTTGCTTGTGTGGTTGAAGTAATATCATCAATGTCAAGAAATTTCTGCAATGATGTATAGGTCATATAATTTATGTAAATGTTAAAAACTGTCAGTGCCAAAACACTACCCTATGAGAGGCCATTGTTGAGTATTCTTGGAGTGTCAACCTTATCTCACCCTTCTGTTGCTCATCAGTCCAAAGCAGCAGGAGTAATTTGGCATATGGCAGCAGCAGGGACAGTTTAAGCATCGGTCTGTGTTTTTCCACACAGTAACATAGTCTGAGAAAAGATCTATGAAGGTGGCATCAGTCTTGAGCTTGTGGTGAAAACCAGCCTCAATTGTTTGTTGTAATGGCAAAGACTTGTTCACAGCAGCTACAACAGGGTCTACAGCCAGCCTGTTCTTGGAGGAGTCATAGGTTGATGATATGGATGATTCTTAGAAGGATATGCTGCTTCAGGAGTGTATAGGTTGTGCAGAGCAAAGAGATAGGCCTGTAGCTCCCAGAGTCATATACTGACTTTCCTGGTTTTAGCAGGGTTTTCACCATTGCCATAGGCCAGATTTGTGGAATATGGCTGTCCTCCAGCACAATTGAAAAGAGAGTTAGAAGCCATTGTTTTGCCAATGGACCAAGATGGTGGAGGAATTCCAGTAGAATACAGTCTTTCCTAGCAGCTTTGCTGTTCTTTGTGGATGCTAGGCCAGCATCCAGTTCTGCAAGAGTGAAGTGGATGAGCACTGGGCTGTATTTGGGTGCCTCTGGCAATGGCCAGAAGATTGGGAGCTATACTCTAGTGCCCCCCAGCCAAAGTTATGGGCCACTGCAGGGGTCTCTCTGCCTTTCCAGTTTCAAAAGTGAATGTCAGTTTTATTATTGATTCAATCTACACAGGTTAGAGAAACCTGAAAAGACTGAATTGATTCAGTCCAGGGCTTTTTGACTGTCTATATTTAGCCTGTGTGTCTATAAATAAGGGAAGAGGTCCAAACAAACAAGCAAATTACACAGAAGCAATTTTTCACTTTGGTGAAAAAATAGTATTTTGTCAGGGGATTTTGTGTTTTTTTCCAATTAAGTTTTCAATTATTTCTGATTTTATAACAAATACCAGGCAGCAGAAATAAATATGAGTTTGCAACTTCCCCCCCACCCACCATGTAGTCTAATTTTTAATCATGCAATATTAATTCTCTTCAGTTATGAAATACAGTATATCTTATTACATATTATAGAAAAGATTTTCAAAAGTTGACTAGAAGGTTTAGGGGCCTCAGGTTTAGGATCCTGTATTCAGGGCACTAGCTATGGCCCGCCCTAATGTATTTGAGGTTCAGTGCCTGGTACTTTTTGAACTCCTACTGTTGTCATTCAGCAAGTGGCTGCATACTGAGTATATTGAATTATCTGGCTTTATGCTCAAAGTCCCTTTGAAGTAAATAAAAAGACTTCTATTGAAGTTAGTTGGCTTCCAAAATCTCCTAAATTTTCCCTATCAGACAGACTGAATAGACCATCAATGACAGTGAGAGAACTTGTGACCAAGAACAACCTTTAAAGAATGGCAATTTAAAGTAAATTTAGAAGGGAAGAAAATCCTTCTGGGGCAGGTACTGGCAACATACAGTCCAGAGAATCACTGAATCTGGCCTGCGGAGCCAGAAGGTTTTGCCCTTCCCTGTGCCAGTGCTAGGGCTGGGGAAAGAGAAGATGCACTCAGGCCAGCCAGCTGGGAACTGTGCCTGTATTACCACTGCTTCCTAGGGGCTGGGAGAGAAGCAACTGCAGCAGCATGGGCACAGTTTCCAGCTGCCTGATTCTGGCACAGCTCTCCTCTGTCTAAAATTCCCTCAAACCCCAGCCAGGGAGCAAAAAGCTGGGAAAAACAGCACCATCACCCACTCAGTTCTCAGCTTTCTGGCCTCTGCACAGGCTCAAGTAACACCCTCCTCCCCCCGTGGTGTGCTGCCAAAACTACACACCCAGCACCAGACGCGAGGTGGATTATTCTGGCTCACAGCTTGAAAAGGTTGCCAGCTCCTGTTCCTGAGGCATAATCAAAAGAGATAGACAGATAGATGGGTTAAATGGTCTCCTTTCAGTCCACAGTGTAAGAGTAAAATGATCAATGAAATCCAGAGCTCTGTTACAAATAATTAGGGTCCTACATTCTTTTCATTCTGCTTGGGAGATTAGAGTTTAGTTTTTAATAATGTCATGCCATGTACAAATAACAGCTTATTTATCTAAGTTTTTCTTGCCCAAATTGGCCATAACTTGTTATCAATAACAAGCAAGTATGGAGAAAACAAAAACTGCACTGAAGATTTTTAGAGACCAAATATCATTACAAAGCTGTATGTGAAAGGCTCAGAGGTTTATCTGCTATTTCACAATTTAGCACTTCAAAAGAATTTTTCAGTTTGCAAAACTCCATATGTAACATATACTGATGCACAGTGAAAATGCATTAATTAAGCAGATCACTCTGAGATGGGTGGAATTATCAACATTTGCAAGTTAAATTCAATATCACTGTACAAATTTGAAGAAGGATTCGGAATTTGCATACTTTATTTGTGCCTCTGGTGAATACCTAGAAGCTGGGGTAAAATTAATCTACATACAATTTTATGCATGTATTAGGTAAAACATCATTTCATTTTTACTTCAAAATCAGTGGGCTTTTAGTGGTTTCTAGGTTCTCTCATAGACAGGAAAATGTGAAGATACTCAAGTTGCAGTGAATCAGTTGAAACCTGTACTAATAACTATATGATGCTTCCTTCATGTATGTGTAATACTGCATTCTTGAATTAGAATATATATGACAGTTGTCTTTTATTATTGCTATCTACTGTACAGAGTGAGAAACACAGGACAAAGAAGGGGTAATGTTTCTTTTTACCACATCATGATATGTTATGGTTTTTATTTACATTTACAATATGTCATATTTTGTGGCCCTTTTTTCTATTTTAATTACTGAGTTGATTTTGTTGTTGTTGTTTTCCTGGCAGTTAGGCAAACGAAGGGATTTTCTGTAGTCTGTTGGATTTGAGAGTGATATAGATGATACTGGTGTATTTTTATTTTATAGTTGCAGTTGTGTGGCCAACAGAACGGGATTCAGGGTTTGTTAATTTATTCTCTTCTGAAATCTGCCAGTGATGTATGTAAGATAGCAGAGCAAATGACAAAATGTAACATGGATATAGTGATATGTGCTTTACAGGTTGTTATGAGATTTGACTCAAGATTGCAAAGTAGTTTGGAGGCCTTAAGGGGAAGAAAAACACTCTGTAGTTTTCATAATTTTATTTTTATAAGGAGATTATACTGCATTATAGATCATGTGACTTGAAAGCAATGTTTGTTTCTAGGCTAACTTTGTATGGGGTGCTGCCTAATCCTTTTAGGTATTGGTATTTACCTTCTGGTGAGCCACCTCTCATAACCTGTGTTAGAATTGATAGGATTTATGCATACTTTCTTTGCTGTCTTCAGTTTCTTTAAACACTTTAAACCTATGCCAGTGCACTGGGTTATAGCTAGCTTGATACTTTCCATACTGTGCTTTGTCTCTTTCTGTGTCGTTTTAACATTCATGTAAACATAGCTGGTTCTAGTTTTATGAAAAGCATACAATTCTATCATTAGGACTGTTTTGAAGCTCCTCAGAGGCTTAGGAACCAGCCATACAAATGAGGGGATCGTTCAGTATGAAAGTAAGAAGAGCAAACTCTTAGAATCACAGAATCATAGACAGTTAGGATTGGAAGGGACCTCAGGAGGTCATCCAGTCCAACCCTCTGCTCAAAGCAAGACCATCCCCAGCTAGATCATTCCAGCCACAGCTTTGTCTAGCTGGGTCTTAAAAACCTCCGAGGATGGAGCTTCCACCACCTCTCTGGCTAACCTATTCCAGTGTTTTACTTCCCTCCTAGTGAGAAAATTCTTCTTAATATCTAACCTAAATGGCCTTTAATACAACTTGAGATCATTGCTCCTTGTTCTGCCATCTGCCACCACTGAGAACAGTCTAGCTCCATCCTCTTTTGAACCACCCTTCAGGTAGCTGAAGGCTGCTCTTGAATCCTCCCTGTCTTTTCTTCTCTAGACTAAATAAGCCCAGTTCCCTAGGCCTTTCCTCAGAAGCCATGTGCCCCAGCCCCCTCACCATTTTTGTTGCCCTCCACTGGACTCTCTCCAATTTGTCCACATCCTTTCCGTAGTGGGGGGCTCCAAACTGGACACTTCCCTTGACCTG
Organism: Caiman crocodilus; assembly: GCA_030014935.1. Lineage (NCBI taxonomy): Eukaryota > Metazoa > Chordata > Crocodylia > Alligatoridae > Caiman > Caiman crocodilus. Next base: position 46,749,234 of record JAGPOW010000261.1, on the reverse strand, counting down.
TGGGCAACATTTCTACCAATGCAGTCCAGGATGCTGTTAGCCTTCTTGGCAACAAGGACACACTGTTGGGTCATACGCAGCTTACTGTGTAACCCTCCTGTCCTTTTCTGCCCAACCAGTCAGCTCCCAGCCTGTACCGATGCATGAGATAGGTCCTTCCTAAGTACAAGACTGCACTTGTCCTTGTTGAACCTCATGAGATTTCTTTTGGCCCAATCTTCCAATTTGTCTAGGTGTCTCTGAATCCTAGCCCTACCCTCTAGCATATTGACTACTCCCCCCCATGTTGGCTGTTACTCTGCAAATAGCTGAGGGTACATTCCATACCATCTTCCAAGTCGTTAATAAGATATTGAACAAAACTGGCTCCAGGATTGACCCTTGGAGTACTCCACTTGATACTGGCTACAACTACACATTGAGCCATTGTTTATTACCCCCTAGGCCAAATGCTCCAGCCACCTTACAGTCCATTCATCCAGCCCATACTTCATTAGCTTCCCTGAAAGAATGTTATAGGACACCATATCAAAAATCTTGCCGAATTCAAGGTATACCACATCCATTGGTCTCCCTTCATCAACAGAACCGGTCATCCCATTATAGAAGGCAATCAGGTTGGTCAGGCATGACTTGCCCTTGGTGAATCCATGCTTGACTGTTCCTAATCGCCTTCTTCTCCAAGTGATTAGAAATGGATTCCTTGAGGATCTGCTCTATGATTTTTCCAGGGACTGAGATGAGGCTAATGGGTCTGTAGTTCCCTGGATCGTCCTTTTTCCTTTTCTCTAATATGGACATTCTATTTGCCCTTTTCCAGTCATCCATGGCCTCTCCTGATAGGCATGAGTTTTCAAAGATTAAGGCCATTGGCTGTGCAATCACATTGGCCAACTCTCTCAGCACCATCAGATGCATCTAATCCAGTCCCGTGGCCTTGTATATGTCTACTTTTCTAAATAGCCCCTCAGCTGTTTTTTGCAAGTGTTGGCTGTTCATGTCCTCACCAAACTGTGCTGCCACATACAGTAATCTAGGAGCCAACCTTGCCTATGAAGACTCAGGTGAAAAGGGCATTGAGCACTTCAGCCTTTTCTGCATCCTCCATCACTAGGTTGTCTCCCCCATTCAGTAATGGACCCACAATTTCCCTGATCTTCCTCTTGTTGCTTACATAACAAGTTCTCATGATAGACTTTTCCTTTTTTAAAGACTGATGGTTAGATATAAAATACAAGAGAAGTTGTCATGAATATTAGGGCTATATGACTTGTTGTGTTCATGCTACCATTTTTTTATAGAATACTTTAGATTTTGATTTTCCTAAACCAGCAACTTGTTGAAAAGGCTCCAAAAATTCTGTTTAAAATATTTTCCTTTTTCAAGGAGTAGCCTAGAGTACAGTGTACTATGTTTTAAGTTAGGCAACTTCCTAAGGATATTTCAGTGCTGCTTTCACGTATTTTAACCTAAGAAGACAACTTGTAACCACAAGCAACCTTTACCATTGCACCTACAATAAAAACTCTGTTAGCACTGTCTAAGGTTAAATGGTATCTACAAATAGTCAACAATTTATTCCAGATGAGTGTTCAGACAATTGTACTGGTTACAAAAGTGGAAAAAGGTTTTCTGCCTTGCAAATTGGTTGCTGGTGAAGGAGCTGATCTTTTTACTAGCATGAAGCATTTTTAAGGAGACAAGAAGTAGAAAATAAACAAGAAAGTGCTGGCATTAAAGATTTTCATTTCTGTGCAACTTATTCCCCTGCCCCCTGCCCCTAACTCATTTTAGTGTTCTAGTAGTAGAGCAGGAGACTGTATGGGTGTACAGTATTTTTATTCTGTATCTTTTCCCTTAGCCTTTTCTTCTTGTTATCGTTTCCTGGCTATAATAAAATGCCTTTTGGCATATTCATGCAGTGAATCCAGTAAGGGAATTTACAATCCATGACCCTAGTGCTTGACTCTTTTAGGGAAACAATGTGCTTGGTATTTAGGCAGGTCCACACTCTGGTTAAGTACAGTCAAAAAGCCTGAGGCTGAATTCATTCAATCTTCACAGGTTAGTCTAAGCTGTGTAGAGTGAACCAATAAGCAAGTGAACAGACACCCCTTTTTGATTCCAGAAATGCAGCCTCATGCCCAAGCCAGAAGCTCAAGCAGTGGCCCAAGCCAAAAGCTAGGGGGAACTAGAGCACATCTTCCTGCTAGGCTGAAGCAGATGCCTTGGGCCCAAGCTAGCCTGCCTACCCTATGAGGTTTGTGGGGGAGTTGCAAAGCATCCTGAGATGCTGGGGGACTGTGAGTTAACTTGAATTTGGAGGGGATCTGAAACAGAATTTGACTAAACCAACTGACCCTAAATCCGTGAAGTCTGATATTACATTCATCCAGGTTTATCTTAAACTGGTTTCAACCATTTTGAAAGCAGTTTATGTGCACTGACTTGAACCTGTTTCCAGTCACTTATACCAGTTCATGTGTAATGTCTGTCACTAGCCTGTGTGTAAGGCAGATGAATAGAAGCTGCAAGGAGCCTCTGTCTGTCTATTTGACAAGTGTGCAGTTTCAGGAACTTGTGCATTGAGTGAAAGCATATACAGCTATATCAAAATACAATTCTCAGCTACTCTAAGTAGACTCACTGCATTAAGGAGTATTTTAAAAAGGGAGTGTAGATAAATATGTATTGCTGCACTCCAGATAGTTACAGGACTCACAATTCTTTCTGAAGTGGTATGATTCTGTTACCTCAGCACTATTTAAGGTATGGAGATATTAAGGTGTATAAGTGACTTTTTTGCTGAAAACTGCTTGTAGGATTGATTCTTTCTTTTCCTCACTTTCCTGAATGGTCTGAAGATGTCATCCTGTTAGAAATTTAAGCCTCACTTTTCCCCCTGTGATGAAACAGCTGGTGATACTTCACAGTTGATTTTCCTCTAGTCAGTGTGTTCTGTCTTCCAGTTGGATTTGGTTGGTTGATGTGGTTAGTTCTTTTAGTTGACTGTTAAATATCTGATATAACCCTTCGTCACACTGAACTGGAAAAGGTAGGAAGCGATGGCTGCCTCATAATAGTAAAATGTGCATAATGAAGGCAGACTTACTAAATGTAGACTTGAGAACAATAAACTTTCTGGTAATTGTAGGGGCGACATAAAACAACCAATTCAAACCCAGAGAAGGGGACTTTGCTCAGTCTTCCTGGTACATTGTTGCACTGATGGTTCCTTCTCAGACATTTAAAATGCATGGTAGGAACACAGAGATGTCTTCATGTACAGTTCTTGTAAGTAAGGCTTACTGTCTCATGAGTTAATTCCAGTAAACTTTTACTAGGTGGAATTGTATCTTCTTACAGTTGAGCACCTCCATCTGTGCACAATACAGAGATCCTGACCCATGAATCCAGGATGCTATGTCTTTAAGATTACATCAGAGTTTACATGCAAGCTGAGTGCTGTGATTTCTCTGAGGTTTAATATAGGAAGTGATCAGTGATCCCACTTGGATTCACTTTCAAAGCCTCTCCATAGCACCTAAGCATAATGCAGAAAGCAAGGTGTGCTAATATCATTTATAAAAGTAACTTTGTAATTGGTAGAAATGCTCAGCAAGCCTTTGGTCATGAAATGCCCTTCCTGAAATGGGGGGGAAGCAATCACAGCCTATACTACGCATAAAGGTTACTTTTGCTTAACCATATTATGTAAATGAAAGTGTTGCTTAAAAAAAAAGAAGTGGATAGTAAATACCTGGAGCAAAAAGAATTTATCAGATGTGACTATAGACCAAGTAGACAGCAGTGGATATAGATACAAAATAATCAAGAGGGGCCTGAACGATTATCACTTATGGAACACATGGAGGTTATTAGAAGAAGCAGATATTTTACAATGACTGAAAAACAAAAATAAAAAAAAGAATATGGAGGTATCGAGGAGTTAGGCAAATGCTATGGCATTCTTGTACAAAGAAATCTGCCAAGGTTCCTGTAAATGTAGACTGTAAGACTTGAAAGGGGGACAATCAGCATTAAGAGTAGTCTGTTTTCTTTCTTGTTCTTTAAATTACTAACAAGAAGCTTGGAGCACGTGTACTTGAAAATCTTATGCCCAAGTAGCACCATTTGTTGTGGAAGTTTCCTAGTTTGTACCGTCAATATTTTCCTGAATAGTTTTTGCTATTTTGTTTTATTTCTGCTGTTGGAGTGCCTTTTGCTATTTTAGTCCTGGGTTTTGCCCAAGTAAAAACTATACAGGCTTGTACACTGTGAGGTGATCAACCTCCACCTTCTATTTTATTTTTCAGATGAAGAAAGCCTAACCCTTTAATACTCAGTAATATTAAAGTAATTGTCTTCCTATTTGTAGTTTTTCTTCCCTTATTCTTTACTTCTTCACTGTCAATATAACTCAGTCTATCCCAAGTGTGGATTTCTTTACAATCTGTTAAATATGGAGTTTTTTTCTGTTTGAAAATTAAAGACTTAAATTGGAACCTGGGAGACTGACAGCTTCTATTCATATTGGAAGTGCTTCTGACTGGGGGAAATGTATGTAAAGCTTTCTAGTACATCTCCAAAGAAATCCCCGGTGTCTTTGAAACCTATGTGGCCCCTGTTACTATTGGTATCTCAATCTGTGTATTTAATCTTGGAATCCCCTGGAAAGTAGGGAAGTAAATATGAAATAAGAATAGGACATGGGGATCAGGTATGGACATTATACTCTTACCATTATAGGTGATCAGAAAGCAATCTATACCCATAACAGAACAGAAATGTTCTGTTTGCTACTGAGCTAAACTATGCCACTTACAGAAAGCCACATAACTTGGGTCGATTCCACTTTGGGCATTTTGAATGCGTGTTCCTAGTGAGGGTTGGTAAGCTGGTAAGCAACTTGACCCAAATCACATATTAAATCTTGGGCAGAACTGGAAATTGAATTTGTGTGTCGGTACCTAATGTGAAAACCTTTACTAGTAACCATCCTTTCCTACATCGTATAGTATGGAGTAGGCCAGATTTCTGCACTGTATTTGTATAAACTTGAAAGGAGTTGTAACACAAAACAGAGAGGCTTTTAAACATAAGGTCGACACTTTAATGAATATAGAAAGCATTGTCTTTTTATTTATGGTTCACTTGACAGTAATCAAAAGAAGTGCAAGCTAAATTCAGAACTGGGGGTGGGGGGAGGAGGGTAATCTCCTCTCCTTATCCACATGCCCTTGTAACAGTACTATATTTCTGTTTCATTTTCATAGTTGAGAGTACCTGTTTGTAACAGTATACTTTACCACCACTATACAAACTTGCAAGAATGCGATTTATGTTCTAATTATTAATCCAGGGATGTATCTTTAACTCTACAGTCAAAAATATTTTATATGGATCAAAGGAATATTTTACAAAGGGGAAAATTACTTTAATGTTATCTTAAGTACTCTGAGGTAAAGGAACATCTTGATGCAACTGCTTCTGTTGGCTAAAGGTTATCAAATCATAATATACCCCAGAGTAGCAATTTAATGCTTTCAGACAAAATTTGAGGGGGAAAAAAATCTTGTTTATTAATATCACTACTAACTTCTGGAAAATTTTCTTTTTTAAACAACTTTATTAATGAATCCACCTTATCAAGTCTCAGATTTGATATTTACAGATAAATTCAATCTCCCAAAATATACTTGTCTTAAAGCCTAATTCAAACTTCCCATCACTTTTCTTGGCAACCATATAAATACTTTAAAATAAAATGCCTGGATATCCATTGAACAGTTGGTTCGTTAGCAGATAGTGCATGGTGACAAAACTGTTTCATTGCTACTGATCCATCTAAAGAGAAATATGAGAAAAATATATCTGATATCTTCTGCGCAGAGATGATGTGCTGAAACACACGCATGCAGAAGCTTGTTGCGTGGTGTAATGACTAGCTACAATATGCAGTAACTGATTGTGTCTTGCATTCTCTTTTAGGTAATGTCAGCCTTGAATTTAATGCATTTACTTCTTTCATATTTTATTCTAATTGAATTGCAGCTTAGTATAGCAATTTTAAGGATCAATACATCATTACAAAGCCAGGAAGAATAAGAATCAATGTGAACACTTCAGAATCCTCATCAGGTATTACATCTTCACACAGAGCCCCTCTCTCTGCAATAATCTGTGTGATTCTGTTAGCAACATCTGTCACTGACAACAAGAAACCTGAACTAGGTTTCTTTTCCTGTTCATTGGAATCTTTCATTGTTACAGAGACTGATATTCTTTTTTATAAGGTTAGAAAAGATCCATAATAGCTTTTATACCATTATTTTTGAAACTCTATACTTCATTAAAACCCTCTTCAGCTCTTTCACTTCTAGCTTCCTTGCTGCTTATGAATTATTCAAGGCAGATTTCACTTGAGGTAAATAGTTTGATTTGAAGGTTTTTGTATCTGGATTTAGATGCAACAAGAAGTGTTAAACGTTCAGAATTTTAAGTGAACAGAATTGCAGAGGCTCAGCTATTAAGATGGAAGACATTTGCTGTTAGTGCTCTGGGGCTGCCATTGAGATTTCAGCTCAGTGCTATTTGTCATTCTGAAGTAGGTAGGCATTATGATGCCTGGAGTATAAATCAGCCTTTACATGGTGTCGAGTCCTGAAGCACTTTGAACATTCTAATCCACTTCTGAGTTAACAGAACATTTTTGGTTTTACAAGCTTTAAAGTTTCCTTTTTTTATTTAACCCTGTCATTGCATTATTAATCATCATTATTTTGGAGATTTTTATGTACTTCACCAATTGCAGTTCTTTAGCACTTGTTTCAAAGCATGGTGATATTGACTGAGATAAGCCTTAGATTCTGTCTTCTACTAAATATAGAGTTTCGGCAGGTGTAATCCATTCTTTCTAATACTCCCTGGACTAAAAGATTCAGTAAAATTCAGACTTTTTTCCTACCAGCTTTGCTAGGTGGACTAATGATATTTAAACAGTCTGCTTGGGAACTGTCATCTTTCCCACTGTGCCGGGGTTTTGGGGGTTTTTTTTAGTGTTTGTTTGGTTTTTTGCCCCCTTTTAATAGTTGTCACCAGCTAGAAATAGCTGTGAGGTAGGATGAATTTTCAACATGGTATTAGTGCCTTCCTGTTATGCAGGAGCTAACAGCACACTGTAGTATAGCAAATACTTTAAAAAAATATTACCTTGTAATAGTAAAGCAAAAAAAACCCAGAATGCTAAGCAAGTACACAGGGTTAATTTGTGGTAACTCTGTATGTAATATCAAGGTCATCAGTTCATTGAACCTGAGTGGTTTCTGTATTTTGTAACTTACTTGTTCAGGAAATTTTTGAACTTCCACAAGCATATAACATTGCAATGATTTCTTCAGATAACACAATTGTATGTGCAATGCAGCAGCAACTTGATAATTTAATATTTTGAAGTGTTAAGGTTCTAAATAATGACTGTTACTTATTTAATTATTTAAATTTAAATATTCTAGGTGGATTAAAGACTAAATAATAGACTCTATTGCAGGAGTTTGCAATTCAATTTTATACATACTGCAGTGTACCAGTACAGTTAAGGATTTAATCAACTGTTGGTGTCCAGGACAGTAAAACTGGGAATGGATCTTGCTGCATATGCCCTGTTTCTTATTCTCTCCTTCTAGACTATCCACTTCTTGCCACTGCCTGAGGCAGAATACTGGGCTAGAAGGGCTTGGAATTGACCCAGTATGGCAAAAAAAATTATGTCATTGCATGTAGGAGAATAAACAAAATGTTTTACAGAGATAACACTATACAAAACTATGTAACATCTTGGACTGTGAACTTAGTTGCTCTGTAGAAGAGCCTGGCACAGGAATTTTACCTCAGGCATCAACCTTGAGGTAACAATTTAACCATGTGCAGAATGGATATTGGTTGGGTCTGAAACAATGGTATTTAAAGCCCCTTCCCTTTCTTATTTGCCAATGTGAATATTGTATGGTCCCCACCCTTCCTCTGTCCTCTCTCCTTTCCTCTTCATCAATGCACACATGTCCTAGGCACAGCAGAATTGTATTGGTTCCAATTCTGGGGAGCTTCTTAGGTTATGGCAGAGGCTGCATAAAGTTAGCCCAAGGTTTTATTTTAGTGTCTCTTTTACTTGTCCTAAAGATTGATAAACTTTGACGGCAGAAGAGGCCATTAAACTGCATCAAGCTGGGCAGCTGAAAATAATCCTGTATAGGTTTAAAAATTAAATCAACTGAGAACTTTTATATTCCATTACCCTCCCTGGTCAAATATTTATCTTATACAGCCAGTTTTATCTTTTGCTTCAATTTTGAACCTTTTGGTTGTATTATGTTTTTGTGTGTTGGGTTAAAAAACCCTCAAGCATCCTTTTCCTGTGTGATTTCATTGAAGTCCATGATCCTGTAATCTTTGAAATTTTTTTAATGTTAAAAAGGGAGCATTTTTTATCAGTGTAAGGAATTCTTCTTCTCCCCTCTGGTTTTTCAAAATCCTTTGTAAGTGTAAAAACAAATTGGGCACAGTACTGCATGTGTGGCCTCAACCTTGCCATATTAAGAAGTAAAATTACCTTTTTACTCCTACTAGATAGGCCCCTTATTATACAACAACATATCTTAGTCTTTATTGCCACAGCATTACACTAGGAGTTTGTGTTCAGTAGTTAACAACAATGACTTTTTAAGGATTTTTTTTTCTTTGGTTTTTTTTTTGGTTTGTGCTCTCCAGGATACAGTCCCTTAGCCTGTAAATTTGCCCTACCTTCCATTTTTTCCTAGATACCATGAATTACAAACCGTGATTGTTGCCCCATGATTGTTGGCACAGAGCAATCTGGGTTCAGTCAATCTTTCCTCTTTGTTATTTACCAGGTAACTAATTTTGATGTCCTCTACAGGCTTAATCAGGAATGATTTTGTTTTCTGAGAAATCACTGGTGAAAGTATAGGATAGCACTACAACAAGGAACAATTCCTAACTAACCCCTTTAGAAAGAGATGGCTGACAGATATTTCTCTACGTCTACTACTTCCCACACATGGAACAAATTGAGCTATATTTTTGACCCTGTCCATTGTGCAGTTTTCTCAGGAGTTACAGAAGGTAGAATTTAGAACAAAGGCCTGCCTCTCTCATGAAATGGGCAGGCGAGAATCTGATGGTGTTCAACACTGAAAAATGCAAGGTTCTCCACCTTGGGAGAAAAAACCTGCAGCATGCTTATAGGCTCGGCAGTGCTGTGCTTGTTAACACTACAGATGAAAGGGACTTGGGGGGTCATCATTGACCACAGGATGAACATGACCCTTCAGTGTGATGCTGTGGCTAGTAAAGCGAGCAAAACACTGGCTTCTATCCACAGATGCTTCTCAAGCAAGTCCCAGGATGTCATTCTCCCCTAGTACTCGGCCTTGGTGAGGCCACAGCTGGAGTACTGCATCCAGTTGTGGGTTCCACAATTCAAAAAGGATGTGAAGCTTGAGAGGGTGCAAAGGAGAGCTGTGCTCATGATCAGAGGTTAGGAAAACAGATCTTATGATGAGAGGCTGAGAGCCATGAAACTATTCATCCTGGAAAAGCACAGGCTCAGGGGTGATCTGGTAGCCATCTATAAGCTTATCAGGAGTGCTCATCAGGATCTGAGGGAACGTCTGTTCACCAAAGTGCCCCTAGGGATGACAAGATTGAACAGTCACAAACTCCATTGTGACTGATTCAGGCTGGACATAAGAAAGAAAGAATATCTTCACTGTCCAACCCCCAAGGTTTGGAATAGACTGCTGCCAGAGGCAGTTCAAGCACCCACTTTGAATACCTTCAAGACTCATTTGGATGCTTATCTTGCTGGGATCCTGTGATCCCTGCTGACTTCCTGCCCCTAGGACAGAGGGCTGGACTCGATGATCCTCTGGGGTCCCTGCCAGCCAAATGTCTATGAAATCTATGAAATGTACTTCAATAATCTAGGTATGACCCCAACTTTTCTCCTGGCTGTTGTGAAACAATATCCTATGCGGGGCTAGTCATGTGTTCATCTAGAAACTGCCCAAGCACTCACTATCACACTGCCTTTTTGGCATGTTTAACATTCTACAGTCTGCAAGAATATTGCTGTTTGCTAAGCTCATGCTTTGCAAATTAGATTAGCTAGCTTTACCAACACAAAACGATTTAAGTAGAGACTTTGAAAAAGCTACAATATTGTAATGACTCAGTATTTTTAATTTATTATGAGTTTTAGGGCGAGTTGACTGAATTTTCTTTGGGGGAAAAAAAACTTCAAAAGGCCAAACAAAACAACAAAAGTTTTTGCAGACCCAAGAAATGGCTTTGAACCTGAACCCATTATTCTTCAGTAAGAAAACTTGATTGTTTTAATGTTCTATGTAGACTTTACATCAATTATTCTCAACCAGGGTGCCATGGTACCCTGGGGTACCTTGAGCTTCTTTCAAGGGTGTTGCAAGGTGCCTCACAACGTTAGTACTATTAGGGGTGCAAACAATTCACAAGAGAAGCCCAAAGTTTGCATACTATCCATGGGATTACTGGGGCCTCTTTAATGTGAATATCTACAGACCTTACTTTTGTAGGCCCCCTTTGCTGTCTGGAAGGCCCCATGCTTTCAGTTACCACTCTTTGTGTCAGTAGCATACCCAAGGTGAGGTGAACAAGAAACTAGCCCTCAACACAGATTTAGAGGCAGCGCCAAAATGGCCACTCCAAGGAAGCCTGTGCAGCAGAAGCAGCAGCTAGTGTCTGTGGTCAAAACTTTCTTTGCCATTCTGGTGGTGCTAGACAGAAGCTGATAAATGCCCCTTCTGTTTGTGCAAAATGGGCCATATATGATTTGGATTTAGCCCAAATTGAAAACAAGGATTCCATTTGTTGACTTGGATCACTGTCCTGATTCATTTTGGCTGAATCTGAATCTGAAGATTCAAAGCTGATTTGAGAGAATCAGCAATTCAGCCATAGATACAACTTTAAATGTTTTTTCTACATACCTTGAGGTATTAGATGTGGCTTGTAAATGCTGTAATGCTGGGGTGGATGGAGTGTCCCACAGGAGTCCAGGGGGCCAACCACATGCTCGGCAGCAAACCCAGAGGTAGACTGAAAGTACTTCTGGTCCACTTCTGGGTCTGTCACTGAGCACACTGGGCCTCCCCCTGCACCTCTTTGGCATGGTGATTGGCTGTAGGGGGACCCTAGGTACCCACCCAGACTCAGGAGGCACCAGTTGTCAAGCTAGGCAGTTGAGGGGGGGAGGGCTCTGCACGCTTCCTGGCGGACCTGAAAGTTGACTGGAAGTGCTTCCAGTCCATTTCTGGATCTGCCTCCAAGCATGCTTGGGATCCTTCCCTTCCCCCACCCCACTCCTGTGGGACAATCCTTCCACCCCAGCATTTCAGCATTCACAAGCCACCTACTACCTTGAGGTATGTAGGAAAAACATTTAAAGTTATGTCCAAATCATCAAATCTCTCTGATTTGGCAGAGATTTGGCCAAATTCAAATCTGCACCTGAAGATTTGCACAGCCATACTGTTTTGGCCAGGATACTAAAAGAGAGATGGTGTGAGCAGGCACTCAACAGCATCGTTACCTAGAACGGTGAAATTGTTAACTACATTTCTGCCTTCAGCATTTTTCTTTCTCCTCACTCCATTCTTTAAAAAGAGGGAGTAGAGTACTCTGATAGAGGTTGGTGCGCATTCCAGGAGCTACAAGTAGAGCAGATTGGAGCTGCTATATCATTAGAGAGGACTGGGTTTAAGAGCAGCTGAAAAACAACTTCTGCTCTCCCTCAAAATCAGTGGTTGAGGGCTTGTTCCTCACTTTCTGTGACAGTACAGTGGCTCTAGCTTCTGCTTCTGATTCCTTCCATTGCAAAGATGAGCCCCAGTAGCTAGAGCAGCTCAGGTCCCTCAGGTGTTCAAGCTCTTCCTTCCAGTTTTTGCTTGTTGAAGGGAGAGTGGGGGGCAAGGGGAGAACAAAAAGCAGTGTTTCTGCATCTTCTTCAGAACTGTAGAGTATCAGACAGACCAGACCAGATCAGACCACCAGGGACATGAAACATTCCACAGAATGAGCAGTGCTGGAGAAATATGATTTCTAGCAAGTGCATCTACACTATATAATTACTGTGGAACTGTTTCATTAGCTCCACAGTAAAGTCTCAATGTCTACACATGCAGTCCTATTGGGCTGCAGGAAACTAACTCCATTGTACATTAGTTCTTGTACATACAAGTACTGTCCTTCAGCGGAGTTCTTTAGTGTGTAGTAACATACATGTAGATACTGACAGGGCCAGCTGGGACATGAGGGTGCTTCAGTGGAGGGGCTGCATGACCGCAAGCCCTGCACTGGAATACCTTCTTACCCCAGCCAGTCCCTCTGCAGCATGTTGATCTGGGTTGGAGCAGCCCTCTGCTGGTAGGCTGACTCCCAGGGTCCCCAGCTAACCAAGGCTATTCTAACCTGGCTCAATGTGCTGTGATCCCAGGCACACATGTAAATGCAATACCTGGGAGCAATAAACTCTGGTGTAATATGCACCAGTTTGTGTCGCATTCATTTCCCACGTACTCATGCCTGGTGTTAGTTATACCAATGTGCAATGGATGTGAGTAGGATCAGAATCTGTCTTTTAGGATGCATGCCATTAATCCAACCTAAAGGCAAAATAACTTAGTAACTGTTTATCCCATTTCCATGGATCTCAGCAGAAGCAGTGTACATGGTGCACTTGGGATTCTTACTGGCTTACTTAGACCTTTACCAATATATTCACATAAGCTTCTCTATCCTCTATTACAGAAACAGCTAAGGTCTGGGAATTAGTTCTCACATATACTGTAATTGGATTTAAATGTTAATTTTTTCCATTTCCTTAAGTGTGTGGTTAACATGACTTTAATACCTTATGCAATAATGATACAATTTCTTATATTGGAAAAAATAGGAAATGGTTATTCTAGATTTCATTTGAAATAAGTTAATGGGATCTTCCCATCTTGTTTAAGTAATAAACCTGACCCTCTCACTTTCTATAATGGCTCAATATCACTTTCTCAGAAGTCAGTACAGCTTTCACTGATGGAATGGTCCCATCACATAATGCATGGAGAGGGATGTGACTTTGTTCTTACACATCACTTTAAAGATGTTCTGGTTTGATTTATCAACTATATTTAGTTCTTTCAAAAGGATTTTCCTCCTAGCTCTTGTTCTTCTTAGGAACAAAGACCTATAAGGCACTTCCTGGGTTCATCAAACTAGTCCCCCTGAAACTTCAGGCAACAAAATATCCCTCTTGTCATCTGATCCAATTATTTGAACCCAATATTTGTATGGCTATGGAAGTATTCTGAGAGAAACCCTATTCTTCCAATAATTGTACAAAGATAGTACCTTATACTCTGGCTAAGCCTGAACCAGTCAAAGTTTCCTATAAGTTTGTGCCCCATTTTTCTTGTTTTGGGGATAAGAAGTAATGAAGCTGGAAAGAGGATGGCAGAGTGTTGGTTATAGTCCCCAGATTATCAGGACCAACAAAAGCCCTGATATTACTTAAACAGCACTGGCAGCTGCCATTAGCTTTAATATTCTCAAGGGGCCCAAAGTCTTAGGTTGGCAGAATAGATTTCTGCCCACAATGGAAGACCTGCTGTGCACCTGGGGACACATGGGGAGCTGGGGTACATATGAAGGTAAGTGCTGAAAGAACAGGGCCCAAATACAACAAGAAGTTTCCCTGTTCTAGCAATGTTCAGAGTTTACCAGGTTCACAAAGTATTGGAAGTGTCTTATAATTGTTTGGCAGAACTCAGTGCTGTCTCTTACTATTAGCACACTTGAGCCAGGATGTAGATCTTAATGAAAGTTATGAAAATAAGGTATGTGTGCTATTATGCACCCCTTCAATATTTGTGTAATTGCTGAAGTACTTGTTTAGGAAATGCACTGCAAGAACAAATTTGCTAACTTAATGTGATCATAGAACAATGACGAGTCAAGTGTAAAGGGTGCAGTCACGGAGGAATGATTATCATGCTCAGCACTACTACGTGACAAAGTTTATAAAATTCTTACGATGTTTAAGACCAAAGCTTTATCTTGGAGAGAGTAGAAAGAGAGCTGTAATGCAGTTTTATGGATTGTCAGTATGAAGAGGGTATTTACATATTTTCATCATACCACACAGCTAGTAATTGAGTTTTTATCATTTGTGTTTTCTGTCTAGTTGAGCTATACTGTGTCAACTTGTTTATAAGAACCCGCAGCATTGCCATGTTAACAAATTCAATGTAGCCTCGGAGTGTCTTGTTTGCTTGTAGATTTTGATTAAACTAGAAAATTAATGAATAAATTCAAGGCAATTCATAGTAAAAATATTTTTATTCTTTCAAATGCAAGTTAGATTTACTTCTTAAATTTGTATTTATTTTTATTGTAGCTATACTATATATCTTTATGTAATACGTATATTGCACACTGTGGCTGTATCTACACATACACTTAACTTCAGAGTAGACTAATTAACTGCAGAGTAAAGTGTCACTGTCTACACATGTGATAGTATTAGGCCACAGTAAACTAATTAACGCTGCAGTGAGATACTACTGTTCCCAACAAAAATATTTTATGCTGAGTTAATTTACTGCGATTAAATGCATCACTGCGTGCACTGACTGCAGGCATAAATTGTATCCAGTCAGCCCAGCCATCTGGGGACCATCCTTCTGTTGGCTACCTAGTCACATGGCTCTGTTCGTTTAGTCCTCTCATGCCCCAGCCAACACTTCCACTGTCTGATGATGCCCCCAGAGCCTGAGGCTGACCTGCTATGTCCTCTGCCAGCCTGGGCCTGCTCCACCCTGGCTCAAATTGCTGCTGTCCTGGGCACACGTGTAGGCACTGTGCCCAGGAGTAGTTTACTAGCTCAAACTGTTCCAGAGTTTATTGCTTTGCATTAATTGCACATGTGGACACACCCTGTTTGGCTTATTGTTGACTCTGGTGGTTATAGAATTGTTTGGGTATATCATCTCCAGTTCACAAATCCCAATAAGCTGTTCAAAGAATACTACCCACTGGATATATAGATACTGACTGCTACATAGTAGCTGAGAATTGGGTGTGTGCAGATATTCAAGAGGTTAAATTGGGTAAAAAATGGCCACCTGATCTAACTTAGTCTGCCTATGTGCAGACATGTAAATTTAGATCCCTGGTTAGGTCAGTCTAAGTACCACGCTATACACATATTTCCCAAAGGTCAGATTGTTCCAAAAACATCTGTCTTGTCTAATTTTAGTTCACCTGAGAAGTGCACTAAATTAGATTGGGCATGGTTAGGTCAATCTAGCTGAACATGTTCAGAGTGCAGCCGTGGGGCTGGGAAAGATTACCATGCTCCAGCCCCAAGGCTGTTTTTTTCCTACGCCCTTAGTTTCCCTATCACTGGGCCCTTCACTCACATCCAGGTGGACAACTTGCCTTCCTCCGCATCTCTTTGGACCAGCTAGCCACCCTGAGCCTGAACACTGCCCACAGTGCCAGTTTTATTGGCATTTGCTGGTGCCAGGAAAGTATTTTGGACTTGGGAGGAAGCGTGGGTGGGATCAATGGACTGGGGTTGTTGATCTGTAGGGGAGGATTTAATCATCTGGGGAGGACAGGCTGAGGAACTAAAAATAGCCCATGCTCAGGCAAGGGGAAGACAACCCCCTGATTCTACTAACTACCCACACATACACACACACACCGAGCTGCTAGTCCCCTGATCCACCCACTTTGATCATGATCCCAGCACTGGGAGTAATTTGAAGGATTAGAGAAAGGTATGACAGGTTTGGAGTGGTGGGGTGAGGAGGGTTCAGGTGAGGGTTTAGTGGGATCAAAGAGACTGTCTGATTCCACACCCCAACCTCTCCCCTGCAGATCCTGATACCCTTGGTCCCACAAACCATCCCAGATCCCACCACCACCACCCCCCAAACCTCCTGGCAGACCCTTCCACCCCTAATCTAGATTGGGCTCCTGGCACCTATCTAATCACTGAGTTAGGTTGGACAGCCATTTTCATCTGATCTAAGCTCCCACAATTCTAAATGTAATGTCCATAAACCTTTCAAAAAATACCACCCACTGAACATGTAGGGCACTTTAAAACCATGCTTGGGGAGGGAGGAAGGCGGTTGAGGGTGTGATGCTTTAATTAGAGTGGCTTTGAGAGACGTTCTAATTAAAGCACCACTGCATCTCGTGTATCAGCATCCCCAGGCTTAAAAATGGCAGCAGGGCTGGTTGAACAAAAGCTTGTTCAATGCTCTAAAGCTCGTTCATCACCGTTTTTAAGTGAAGAGACACTGATACACGAGATGCAGGAGACAGCTAGAGCACAGCAATTGCCATGCTTCAGCAGACTGTTCATTGGAATTCCATAATGTTGGAGCAGACTCTGCACTCCTGTGTTACTGAATAGATACTGACTGTTACATTGTAGATGGGATTTTAGCCTTTGTAACCCCAACCTGTGGCAGGGGATAGAAAATGTCTCTCTCTGTATTCATGTCTGCCACTTCATTTAGTATGCTTTGCAATACTATTCACTATTCTGTATTTTATGACATACTTTACCATTTTTTTTTAATCCCAGAGGTATTTTTCATATCCCTCTGCCTCTGTAAAATCCTGGATCTTTAGTTCCTGAATGAAAAATACTACAAGCAACTAATAAATCTTAACTATCTAAAAATTACCTGAAATAACTATTCTGTACATGAAAATGGTACTGTTTTTATGACCAAAGATGTTGAGATTTTCTAGAGATAGAAGTAATTCCTGCATTCTGTAAGATTCTGGATATTCCTTTTCTAGCCGTACAAATTTCTCAAAGACCACCTGGTTGGTTAGGTATCAACCCTTAAATTTGCCCCTTATACAAAGCAAAACACTCTCTTTCTCATATCAAACTGCCCTAAACTGGCATGACTGCTGGGTTCTTTGGGTGAAGTAACATTTGTTTGACAATATCTTTTATTGAACCAATTGCATGGTTGAAAGAGATGTTAAACAAGCTTTTGGGCACAAATTTCCCATCTTAGAATGATTTAAAGAAGAGAGAATGCTACCTTCTGTAAGAAGAAAATAATAAACCAATTTATGAATATTGGTTTAAAATATGGAGGCTTACTTAGCTTTGGTTGTACCTGATAAACCATTTTAATTGTACTTAGAACCTCAGTGTTACATCTGATCCAAAGATTTTCACCCTTTTACTGATTTTTTTTTTTTAATATATTCTTGTAGCATCTAAATTTATTTTTCCTTATGGGCCCTCCATGTAAGCACTGGTCATGTCTACTTCTTCCTATTTTGAGATGTAATGAGCTCAGTGTTCAAAATGTATTTGGCTACAGGTTATTTCATCCAGTACTTTATTTCTCTGTCTGTCTTTAAAGCCTGCTACACGTACCTTTCAATTTAGGCCATACTCTGTATTTGAGTCATCAAACCGTAAGGTTTTATTACAATGAAAAGTCCTTTTACTTTCACAGTGACTCTTGTGTAACTGTCAGCATTGGTTATATTCCCCTTTGTTTAACAGAATCTTTACTCTCACTTTTCAGTTGTATAATTAAGGTTTAAACATACCTGTTTAGAATTCATTAAAAAATGTCTTCATTGCAAAAAAGGAACTAGATACTTAAATGTCACATGGAAATGTTCCATACCATTTCCCTTTTCATGGAGAGGGGTAAGGGGTTCCAGAAAGTGCTAGACAAGAATCATGTTCTCATTCATCAACTTGGGGCTAATCAATTGCCAGGTGTGTCTAGCAGTTAGTTATCTGCTAATGCCCCTTCCTATCCACTTTGAAGTTAAAAAGCACAGCAGTTCTGGAATTAAGTTTGAGAAGGTGTGTGCTTATATAAATGCAAGCTGAAGCTAGACAAGATCACTTCCACTCATCCACATTGCATTGCTAAGATATGCTATGCTTTTCCATACCCTCATCCACACTGTCTTATACACATATATAGGGCTAGAACTTTTGGAGCATATCCTATCTGGGATTTCCTAGCACAACCCAGAATAGAGTGTCACTTAAGAATTGTCTTTCCAGTTCCAAAGATTGCATGGCTTTTTCAGCTCATTCAGGTCTATTGCTATCTGTCTGTATTGCCTGTTTTAAGAGATGTAGGCTGGTCCTTTGTAAGGACCTTTAGCTTTGCTGGTCATAGAGTCATAGATGTTAGGGTCAGAGAGGACCTCAATAGGTCATCAAGTCCAATCCCCTGCCATGGGCAGGAAAGAGCGCTTGGATCAGATGACCCCAGCAAGGTGCTGCTCCCGTCTCCCCTAGAACACCCTCAGGGTAGGAGTGAGCGCCACTTCCCTCGGAAGCCCATTCCAGATTCTGGCGAACCTTATTGTAAAGAAGTTCTTTCTAATGCCCAACCTAAATATGCTCTCTGTCAATTTGTGACCATTGTTCCTAGTTACCATAGGGGGTGCCTTAGTAAACAGAGCATCTTCAATTCCATGCTGCCCTCCCCTGATGAATTTTTAGGCAGCCACAAGGTCACCTCTCAGTCTTCTCTTGCGAAGGCTGAAGAGATCTAGGTCTCTCAGTCTCTCCTTGTAGGGCCTTGCCTGCTAGCCTCTGACCATACAGGCAGCCCTCCTCTGAACCCTCTCAAGATTCTTTGTATCCCTCTTGAAGAGCAACGCCCAAAACTAGACACAGTACTCCAACTGCAGTCTGACCAGTGCTGCATATAGGGGAAGCATCACCTCTTTGGACCTGTTCGTCATGCATCTGCTAATGCATGATAAAGCACAATTAGCTTTGTTGATCAGTCCATCACATTGACGATTCATGTTCATCTTGGAGTCAACTATGACTCCAAAGTCCCTTTCCACTGGTGTGCTTATGTGAAGGTCATCCCCCAGCCTGTAAGTGGGTTGGTGGGTTTTTTGCCCAGGTGCAGCACTTTGCACTTGTCTTTGACAAGTTGAACTGCATCTTATTTCATTCTGTCCATTTTCCCAACCTGTCCAGATCCATCTGGATCCATTCTCTGTCCTCTGGCATATTAACTCTGCCCCATAATTTGGTATCATTTGTGAACTTGGACAAGGGCATGGAGAGCACCCTGTCCAAGTCACTGATGAAGATATTGAATAGCACTGGCCCAAGGACTGAGCCTTGCAGGACTCTACTGCCCACATCTTTGCTGGTCAATATCGGCCCATCCAACACCACTCTCTGTGTGTGACCGCTAAGCATATTTGCCACCCACCTGACCGTGTAATCATCTACATCACAGCCTGTCAGTTTATTTACAAGAAGAGAATGAAATGCTGTATTAAAGGCTTTCTTAAAGCCAAGGTAGATAACATCTACCTCAACTCCTGTGTCTAAGCATTTTGTTACCTGGTCATAAAAAGAAACAAGTTTAGTCAGGATGGATCTACCTTCAGTGAATCCATGCTGATTTCCTTTCAGCATTATTTCCCCTGCTGGGCTCCCACAAATGTGATCCTTAATTTTTTTTTTTTCCTAGAGCTTTCCCAAGGATAGAAGTGAGACTAACTGGCTTATAGTTTCCTGGTTCCTCTCTCTTCCCCTTCTTGAAAATAGGGACCACGTTGGCCCATTTCCAATCCTCTGGGATCTGACTAGAGCACCTTGAGTGCTCCAACAGCCATGCCAGTGGTTCTGCTATGACACTGGCCAATTCCTTCAGCACCTTTTGATGAAGTTTATCTGGGCCCAATGATTTGAACACATCCAGCCCCTCTAAATGCCCCTTCACTAAGTCTACACTAACAGTTGGTGGGCTGGTATCCCTCCTGTCGCTATCTATGATCCAATTGGGAGATTTGTCTTGGTCTGTGTCTAGGAATACAGATGCAAAGAACTCATTGAAGAGCTCAGCTTTCTTCCCATTCTGTGGCCTATTGCCCTAGTTTGTTCTGTAGGAGTCCTATGCTGCCTTGCACCTTCCTTTTGTTGTCCCTAATTTTTACCAGCAGCCTAAATTTTAATCCAGCCTTCCTAATTCATTCCCGGCAAGTGTGAGCAAGGGAGGTATATTTGTCCTTGGTACCTATCCCCTGTTTCCACAGCCTGTATAACTCTTTCTTTGCCCTTAGGCTTTCCTGGACTCCCCTGTTCAGCCAAGAGGGCTTCTTGGCCCCTTTGCCCCCTTTTATGCACAATGGGATTGTCTCCTTCTGTGCCCATAGGATCGCTGTCTTGAGGAATGACCACCCTTCCTGGACCCTCATTTTACCAATGCTCTTGAGCTTTAATACACTAACTAATCTCTTGAGCACACTGATGTTAGCCTGTCTGAAGCCTAGCATTTCAGGCCTGATGATTAGTTTACTCACCCTTTGCCAGATACTGCATTCAAGCAATTGGTGGTCACTATCCCTTAGGTTACTTTATACCTTCAGATTCCCCAACAAGTCATCCCCTGTAGATGATACCAAGTTCAGTAAGGCATTTCCCCTAGTGAGATCGTATACCTCCTGCAGTAGGCAGAGGTCCTGTATTCAGGTAAAGAACCTATGTGAGTGGTTAGATTTGGCTGACTGCTCCTCCCTGCAGATGTCAGGGTAGTTTAAGTGGCCCGTGACAACCATATCTCTTGACCATACAGCCTCTGAGAGCTGTCTGGAGAATTCCAGGTTTAGCTCATCCTTCTGGTGTGGTGGTCTGTAGTAGACCTCCACTACCAAGTTCCTTTTCCCCCATCCCCCTTGTATCCTGACATACAGCACCTCAGTTTGGCCTTCCTCTAATCCTTTCTTGATTATAGAGCATGTATAATGTTTCTTAACATGAAGAGCAATACCCTGAACCTTTTTTTTGCCACTCTATGCTGTCTGTACAACTTCTAACACTCAATGCCTACTGCCTTGTCATGAGTAGGGTCCCACTAGGTCTCAGTTAGTCCAATCAGGTCAAAGTTGTTGCTTGCAAGCTCTTGTTCCCCATGCTCTTAGCATCAGTGTAGAGACATTTAAGTCACCCAATGGGTACCCTTGGTACCCCCCTGTCCTGATGTCTTTCGGGCCCTTTAGTGCTTACCTTAATGCTTACTTGGGCTGATCCAGTGCATTTCTCATGGCTCACTGATCCTAGGTTCTCCTTAGCCTCTGCTTTCCCGTCCATCAATGAACCTAGTTTAAAGCCCTTCAGAGGAGATCAGCCAACATATAAGTGAATAGACTGTTACCATTAGAAAAGAAATGAAGAACATCTCATCCCAGGATGCCTCTCTCATGGAAGTGTGGATTGTGGTTGTGGAAGCCAAAATCTTCATGAAGGTACCAACTCCAGAGCGACAGGTTGACTTCCCTGATGCAGGCGTCCTGATGCAGATGGTGACCACTGAGCAGAATGAATGAAAAGACCACCTGTGCCCCCAACTTCCTAATCCTAGCCCGCAGAACCCTGTAGTCATTCATGTTGCAATTTGGACTACTCCTGGCTGCATCATTTGTGCCCACATGAATGAGGACTACGTGATGATAATCAGAGGACCGGATGAGGTTGGGAATCCTCACAGTGATGCCCCAGATCCTGGCTTCAGGTAGGAAGTAAAACTCCATGCCACGGGATCCAGTCAACAAATAGGCCCCTCCATGCCTATCAAGTGGGAGTCGCCCACTACAATGACCAGGCATCTCTTCCTCCAGCTGCTCAGTTGTCACTCTACCTGCATGCTGTTTGTTGTGGTTGGGTCCTTTTTTGGCTTCTTCTGAAATGTGAAAGACTGTTGAGTGGGAGCTCATGCTAATAACACTGAGAATGCTCTGAGACATCATGTCTGCCATAATTGCTTTGTATAACCCGATGAGCACTGAAATTAACACAGCAGGATAGAATCACATTGTCTTATAAATATGGGATGACCAGCAGTGCCTTCAGAATTTAAAGATAAGGAAGTGATGTGTTTATGCCAAATCTCTAGTATCAGTGTACTCACTAGTGGGAGCTCATACTAATAGATGTGGGTTGCTATTGCTCTCTGGAAGCAGTCTAACCCTGATTGTAAAGGTCTAGCATATTGGTTGGGTACCAGCATGTTGACTGGTAGTCATTAGGGGAGGTTTGTGAAACATATAGTAGTGAACATAAAACATGTACTAAGGAAAAATAACTAGCTTTCAGAGAATATGGAGCTCATGTTTTATGTTGGGACTGTCAACTTAATGTTTTATGTTGGGGTTGTCCCGAGGTTGCCCTCAAGAAAGAGCAAATGAATGTCACTGATAATGAGTGTTACTCTTCTCCAGGTTAGAGCATAGTCAGCAGTAGTGGCAGTGTTCATGAGAACCACAGTATAGAGAAATAAGCCAGTACTGAGGAGATCCAGCATTTACATGCTGAGATGATAACCTGCTCCTAATGACATTGTTAGTGTATATTTTTAGTTTGGAAGACACTGTCTATTTTATCATTCCATGGCTCATAAAACTTCACCCTTCTCATATAGGTCCAGGGAGAATTAAGTTAACCACAAAGTAGTTACAAGGCGATGATGGAGTATGGGGTCACCAGCCTG
The DNA here is from genome assembly GCA_030014935.1 of Caiman crocodilus. Classification (NCBI taxonomy): domain Eukaryota; kingdom Metazoa; phylum Chordata; order Crocodylia; family Alligatoridae; genus Caiman; species Caiman crocodilus. Next base: position 46,726,597 of record JAGPOW010000261.1, on the reverse strand, counting down.
AAGACAAGGTGGCACTGCCTGCAAAACCATTTTGGTGCCAGTGATACAAATGCTATACAGTCATGGACCACTACACCTTACACAACCTTTGCTTAGCTAAAGACAAGCATTTTTCTGAAGCAGTGTGACCAGGATTCTGACAGTTTGCTGAGCTGATTTTGCATAACTGCAGAATATGTCTATTTGTATTGAGACAGTTTTAAGAAAGGCATAAGATACATAGGACTGCATGTGTCCCTATGCAAGTTCATTAGTAACTGAGCAAGAATGCATGTGCTGCTTTGGTAATTACACTTGTCTGGAAAATTCCTGTAATTTTCTTTTTTAAATTTTAGTTTCCAAGTGATAGGAGAGTGCAAAGAGGGTGCTACTGTAATCTCTTGGAAAGTAAATTACTTGTGGTAAAGTTTTTCTCCATGTTGGCTAAAAGCTTTTATCTCTATTTTTAAATGTCTGCCTGTCATGAATTGTAATTAGTATATGGTTCTGTTTTTGTTTTACGGTCTTCCAATTAATTTTGATTTTAAAAAATCATGTTACATTGAAGTGAATAGTTTATTTTTTCTTGCTAGTACTTTAACAAGACTATTTGCGGATGGGAAATAAAAGCTTATAAAAGAAGTGAGTATTTTGAGGGTTTGGGGGAAGTAACATTGCAGGCAATCAGTTTTGAAAGCATAGTGCTGTGCAAAACCAATAAGCCTAAAGTAAGTAAAGGTGCAACAGAAAATAATATCCATATTTAATCTGTTGGTACCATGTTTGGTTGTGTTTTAAATTTTAAGCAAGAACCTGATAGTGGCAACAAGTCATCCAGCCATTGCAACTTCCAGTGAATTTATGTCTGTAAAATGGAAAAAAGAAGTCACTTCAAACTAATGATGTTGTTACAACAGTGTGTGTAAAAGACATGTTTAAAACTGTGGTGTCAAACCAAATATAAGCAAGTGGAAAACTGGAAGGAGATCAACTGAGCTAGAGGTAGATGTAGTGCAGAAATAGAGTCCATGGCACATGTTAAAATAATGTGTGATTGGAATTTGAGGACTTTTCTGCCCCATCTCCAAAACTGTGCATCTTCAGATCTCAGGCATGTGAATGCTGGGACTGCACAGGTTTTAGTCCTGGGGCTACCCAGCTGAGCTACATGTACAGTTTCAAAAGGTCCTGTATACCAGGAACCCAAGCCAGGAAAGACTCTTCCTGATCTTATGTTAGCTTCACCCCACGCTTTTGAACAGCTCATGTGTAGCCTAGGTGCCTGCACATTTCTTAGACCCAGGACTACCCCATGCCTGATCCATGTCATTGGCAATGAAGCCAATTATAAAGAAATGCCTTTCTGGCAGTCTGAGTTTTCCACTTTTATACTTTGTTGTTGATTTTAATGTCATTATATTTCCATGTTGCATCTGAAATATTTGAATTTGAAATCCCAATACATTAAAAACTTTTTTTAGGTACTTTGTATTTTTGACTAGCTTGTATAACAATTGAATGAGTTGTTCCAAATGTGAGATTTTACTATTTCACATTGAATATTCTGAATCCTTATCCTGAATATTTTTCTGACTTCTAGATCTAAAATGGAAACAAAAAAAAATCGAAATGTTATGTTTAATTCCCATGAAAATTTTACTACATTTTTATGTTCCCATGAGGCATTTCAGTTTCAGTGAATCACTGTCTTACAAATGGAAAACTGATCTGTGAAACTTTTAAAGAACATGTCTAATGGAAACCCTATTTTTCCTCTGGACAGATTCAGATTTCTATTTCTTATGTTCATGAGGAGTGATGATCTCCTGTTTATTAAGTTATATTCAGGTCTTGAAAATGGAACAAAACTTGCACTTCCTGCTAGTTACTGCTGCCCAAACGTTAGGGATGGGTGAACTGGCATAGCTCCTGTGTGGCTGCTGACACACATGCCCCTACTGCAGAAGCATGCTATAGGGAAGGTAACTTGTCCGTTCTTCTGCCTGTTTTCTTTAGATATGCCAGCAATTGCTTGTACCTTCCGCAGTTTTGCCAGATATTCAAATAAGGAGATAAGCCAAAACTATAAGCCTTTTTCATTCAAACCTTTGCTTCAGTGGGCAAGCACACTGAAGGTTCTCTTTACTCAGATGGTGTGAAGGATCAGGATTTGCAAATAAAAACGAATGATTGGTCTCAAGCGTCCTGATCAGCCTCCTGTGCGATACTGAAGGAGATCAAAGAAGCAATCATGATAGTAAAACAGGAATAATGAATGACTGACTACCACATGGAAATTGGGATAATGTGCCTGTGAAACAAGATTTAGGGAATAATATTTTTGACATCTTAAATGCCTGTTTCTTGGATTAGCTAGGTCTGCTGCAGAAGAAAAGTGGAGCAAGAGCTACATGGGAGTTTCTTTTCAGAGTAATGTTATTGATAATGATATAAATAAGCTATAAATAAGCTCAATAACCTTGTGAAGAGAGATGTTTTTCATCTTTGTTAAAAAAAAAAAAAAGTTCTAGATCAGACTGCAAGATTCCACCCTCCTGGAGCAGCCAGTTGCTGTGACTACCCTGGCCTCTGATCCCCAGCCCTTCTGCAATAAGGTTCAGCAGAGATGTAGCAGAGAAGCAGGCTCCACAATGGAGGGGAGTGCTGTAAAGTTGTGGAAGGTGAGGTGTTGGTCCAAGCCACCAGTTTCCCCCCCAATCCCTCAGTGCCAGTCTTCTTCCTAGGTTGAATCTGGCCAACAAGCTGCAGGTTAGCGATCTCTGTTCTAAATGAAAAAAAAGGGGTGGGGGCTGAAACAAGTAAATCCATAGTTTCAGCATGGAAGATACCTAAATCCATCATAATAGTAAAAGTTATAAATGTACAATACTAGAATGCAGGATGGAGTGGGAAATGTTATAAAATGACAAAAAAGTACAAAAAAGTAATCAAGACTGGTTGGTACCTTTCGGAAAACTACTGTCAAGTGAAGTCAACAAACATTTTTGAATTAGAAAACCTAGATTAATATAAATTAATTGGGAGAAATTTGGGGGTCTAGGGACGGATATGCACTTGTAGATTTTTTGGCATGGTACAGTCCTATCCCTACCCTGAGATCTCTAGGTGTGGCTGCAGTTTAAATTCTGATATTGTTAATACATAATCAACACCAAAGAAAACTGTAAGGACTTCAGAGGGACCAACTTTAGTTAAATGGACAGGGCTTTTCAAAGGCAGAATTGGTGTGGACTGGTGCAAGTAAAAAGCAATATAAGAATGATTCATACACATTGGTATATTCTAAACTATCTGTAAGCATTCACAACAGAAGACCTGAGCATTACTGTGGACATTTTAATGAAAACTTCTGCTGATTACACAATACTCGATGAAAAGGCCGATGAATTGTTAAGATAAATAATGGCATGGAACACAATGTCAAAATTTATGTCACTTTTATACCTTACAGTATGCCCTCATTTGTAATATAATGCTCAGTTTATCTTTCTAACCAATAGCAGAAATGGAGTATGTCTGAAGGCAAGATATGAACATTATCAGAAACACTTGAAGATTTCCACAAGGGAAGAGAAGGAAAAGGGTGGGGCTTCTTTCAAAGAAAGATAGACTTGGAAATGATAGAGAAGAAGAAAATAAATATTTTCAACAACAACAAATAACAAAGATGAACTAAGTCCTATATCTTTTTACCAGGGAGAAGGGAGAAGCAGCACGTACTGCAGGTAATTACGCTCACCAAAGGATTTTTTTTTAGTGACACATAATCAAGTTGGACAATTCATTGTCAGACATTACATTCCAAGCTGGAACTTTTCTAGGATTCAAACACACACAGAATAAACAAAAACTCTGTCAAACAGACACATTGGGATATTGTAAATATCCCCAATTACATTGTCATAGTTTCAGGATATGTCTAAATGAATAACTTCATAGGATTAAGGAGATTAATCCAAAATAATCTGAATAAGGGTTCTGAAATTTTTTCTGGAATATCAGGTATCCATGGATGTTGCTGATACACGGTTTTGGACTAGAAAAAATTTACCAGCCTCATATGGTAACTTCTATAAGGTTCTGCCACAGCAATGTGAAGTCTTAACTGACTTCAATCTGTGTACTACTTGTCTATAGAGTGGGAAAAACAGCCAAGTATCTTTGTAAATTTAGATCATACCATAAACATTTGATTAAGAGCAAGCTTGTCCTGGTAACAATTACTTGACAAGTTGATGTTGTCTTTTTTTCTGTTTGCCTTTTACATAAAGCTGTATTATTTTTGTTTCCCTCCTTTCTTTTTACTAAAGAGCAGCACTTTCTTTTTATTGTATTTTTCATTGTGCAGGATAGACGGATTTTCTTTTCCTGCTGAGTCTCATTTAAAATCATTATTTTTCCTCTTACCTAAACTACAGTTGTAACTGATCATAATATCAGAGGAGCAATTACTTTAATAGTTATCTCCCCACTCTCATTCTCTAATCCATGTATGCTTTTTTTAGGATAACATCTTCAAATCTGAAAAACAGCCGACCTTAATTGTATTTAATGGTACAATCTTCCACTTTTCCTGATAGTATCTTCCAAAATAAGTTGAAAGCCAACAGGTTTATTTATTAAACTGACATTTCTTTTCATGTAAAATGAACCAAATGAACTCTGCTTTCTGACTTTTTCTTTTGTCTTTTATGGAACATGTCTTAAATGTTAGGATACTACACATTTAGATCAACCGGGGTCCAGTTGATCTAAATGCCCAATTATGCAAGCATTCAGGGGGATTAATTGCCCAAAAAACAGCACTCCCCATGTAAGCTAGTTCACTTAAGGAGATGCACTAACTGGCTAGGGACATTATGCATAAACCAGTTGAAATGATCAGAAACTGGTTTAAACCTGTAATAGAACAGATGTTCAGTATACATAAACCAGTTTGAAAATGGCTGAAACCGGTTTGAGATAAACCTGGTTGAACGTACTACAGACTTAACTCATTTGGGTCAAACCATTTTATGCAATGTCTGTCCCTGCTGTGGGAGACCCCTTCCTGGTTTAAATTAAATCAGAATCCCCTAGCATCCCAGTATGCTGTCAAGGCTGGGCAGGGCTCTCTGCTCAGAGACCTGGGCTGGCCCCTCTCCTCTGTTCCCTGGCTGCAGCTCCAGCAGAGACTGCAGGTACAGCAAGGTCTATCTGGCTTCCTCCTGCTTCCCCTCACCACTCTCTGCTGAAGCAGGGATTCCCCAGTCTCCTCTCTCTTGTAGACACCTCTCAGCATTAGCTAGCTTACCACATGCTGGCTACGGTTCCTCCTGTGGGAGACAGAACAAAGGCAGACGGCACAGCTTTGGCTAGAGCTTTTTGGAGCTAATCAACCAGTAGCTGGTAATGTCCCTCCATTCCTTCCTTGGAAAAAGTTGTTTAAGAAGAGCTTGAACTAACGAGAGATGCTTTTGATTTCTTAATGGGCTGATAAAGACTGAGTTAGGGGTCATAAACACTGTATTATCAACTCCCTGCTGGGCTGCCCAGGAAGGGCTGGGGGAACCCCTGCCTAATCAGAGCATCCTGCTGCAGTCTAGCCATGACTCCCTCATCTCACCACCATGGAAGAAAAGGAAGAGCTGCTGTAGTTCCTTCCAAATTCTAGCCTGAGGCACTGCAGGCATGCGCCTGCATTTCTGGAGTGAAAAGGGAATGTCTATCCACCTCCAAATCAATTTAAATCAATTCAGACCTTAGACTTTTTGAATGTCTGTCCCTAGCCACCTAGGTCAAGATCAAATTAACCCAATCTAAAAAAGGGTTAGCCTGATCTCATGAATGCTTACATGCATTTGCAATACAGCCTGAAGGCTGTGCTATTCCCACCCTCCCCTCAAACCAGACTGATCTATTTCCCCTTCTCCTTCTCCTTCTGCCATCCCCACCCCCATGGACCCACTGACCCCTGTCCTGGACCCGCCAACCCTCCCTCCCCCACAGACCCACTAGCCCATCTAATCCTGCCTACCCCTCCCCTACCTTGAATTGCTTATGCTAGTTTCCCCACGTGGCTCAGGGAAACACTGAATGGCTGCATGTGCTGCTCCCAGTCTGTTTATGTGGTTTAAAACAAGTTGCCTGAATGTAGACTGGGTGCAGCAAATAGTCATGCACCATTAGACTAATTTTTTTTTTAATGGAAGAATGCCTTGAAAGGTGTCAACTTGAGGGCACAGAAAAATCATAAAATTTATTTTCTGCTTGATTTCTCATCTCATATTGTATATGCAAAATGAAAGAGGAAAATAAAATATAGGAGCAATTGTGGTATAGTGAGTTATAGTAGCAGTTATCATAGGTACAAGAAATTTCTCATCTGTAAATCCCTACAGATAGTTGTCTTCTCCATGAGTCAGAGAACAGAGAATTCTGAAGGCTTTTTTATGCACATGTATACTTGTTTATTAAACAATATTACAAAGAGAGGAACCCAGCAGCTGTCAAAAGATTTTTCAATAAATCTGCCATATTCCTGGATATGACCAAGTTAAAACCCTCTAGCTTTCAGTTTCTGCATAGCCTTTTGTTGCTAAACTTCTATAAACATAGTTTATGGTCTATTGGTGGATTTTTAGAATGCTAAACTGTATGACATTTTTTTTAAAAGGTAACAAATGTTCTTCAGCTATAGTACCCTGTATTTTTCATAATCTACATTGATAATTAAAGCTATTAGTGACAGGAAGTATAAATAATTCAACTAGTTAATTAATAATTCATTATAAAAATGACCAAAATATCTGATATCACCAATGTCACAGAGCTCTGATTTAAAACTCCCCAGCTAGACACTTTCCAGTTTGCTGATTGAGTCCCCCCACACTGAGCCCATACCCTCAGGCTTGCTGAATAGGTTGCATCATTGTCTCTTTTCTTGTCCTTTCCATCATGTTACCTTCATAGATGATTTGTTGGTTACATGGACATGAGACTTCATAAGCCAGGAGTCCAAGGCCCCTATGTTAGTGGCAGCTTAAGTACAACCTTTTGTAAAACATTCAAGGGACACAGCAGCTAGAGCTCTCTTCAGAGTCACACGATAGTGGAAATAAATATTTTTGTACGGGATAAAAAATCACTCTCTTTAGTTGCTTCAAGAAACATACAGAAGTAGACAAAAAAAAAGAAAAAAACTACATGAATTTCCCCCCTTCCACCCAATGTATACAACTGCTCTTTTATCTTAAGTTCTTAAGTTAGTCTTATAAGAAATCCAGAACTTTTTCTTTTTTCTTGTCTTCCCATTTCTCCTCTAGAACATGGAATCAGTCAGCCTCCTCAGCTAGAGACAGACATTCAAAAAGCCTGAGCCTAAATTGATTCAGTCTCTGACTAGGCTGAACTGGTTTGAAACTAGACAGACATTCTCTCTGGACTGAGGAAATTGAGGCACGTGCCTGCAGTGGCTCAGGCTAAAAGCCAGGGGAAGGTGTGGGGGCAGTAGTGCTAGAGCAGACCTTCCTTCCCTTCTGCAGGGAACTGAGCTGAGGCAGGCATGGCCAGGCCCTGGCAGCACTCTCTCATCAGGGAGATCTGCCTGCATGGTCCCGGGCTTTTCCCTGTTGGCTTTTCAAGGGATGGGAGTGTTGCCAACCTTCAGGCTTAGGCTAGCACTCTGAGGCAAAGAGTTGGTGAGGGGCGGGGATGTGCAGTGCATACATCTGAGTTCCCTCCCTGCATCTTCATACTGTCTGCAGCAAACTAACAAGCAAGCAAGCCAGCTGGGAGCTGATAGTAATAACAGTCCTTGTCATCTGATTAGCAAAACTGTGGCCTCTTTCCATTATTTCAAACTTCTTAAACAGCTTACCAGCTGACCTGTTGATTAAGTCCAAAAACCCTAAGTGTTCACTGTTCTGTCTGCCTGCTCCAGTGAAACTGGAGTGGGACACACACAGACACCTCTTGGCATTAGCTAGTATACTACATTCTGGCTATGGTCCATGCTGTGGCAGAGGAGGAAGGGATCTCTGCTTAAGCAGCAAGTGGTAAGGTGGGAGAGTGGGGGTCACGGGGAAGCCAGCAGAACCTGCTGTGCCTGCAAGTCTGTGCTGAGCTCCAGCCAGGGAGCAGAGGGGTGGGGCCAGCCCTGCTCTGGAGCAGAAAGCCCTTCCCAGCCCAGAGAGGATGCAGGGAGACTCTGATCTAACTTAAACCAGCAAGGGGTCTGGAACAGAAATTGCATAAATGAGTTTGAGCCATAAACCAGTTTAACTCTGATACTATTCAACCAGGTTTATCTCAAACCAGTTTCAGACATTTTCAAACCAGTTTATGTACACTGATCATCTGTCCTATTACAGGTTTAAAACAGTTTCTGATCACTTAAACTGGTTGATATGTAATGTCTGTCCCTAGCCCTCCGGTCCATCCCATACAATCCAGGCAGTCTTCATCCACTGTCTCTCAAAATATGTGTTAAAAGAATTATTTATAATCTCTAGTGCCCTTTGTCAGGGGACCTCCTGTCTGCTTTCCAGGTTCAGTTCCTCACGTGGTGTCCTACTGCTTAGTAATCTTCCTCTTAGAGGTGAGAATCAAAATACTGAGGGAATGAGGGACTGGATGTACTCAAATCACTGGGACTGGAGGGACTCCACCTATGGGTAATGAAGGAATTAGCGTGGGTCATAGCTGATCCACTGGCAAGGATATATGAGCACTCATGGTGCTCAGGTCAGGTTCCAGAGGATGGGAAAAGGGCTAACTTCATCCCAATCTTTAAGAAGGGGAGGAAGGAGGACCCATGGAACTATAAACCAGTCAGTTTTACCTCTATCTTAAAAAATCCTAGAAAAAATTATCAAGCAGTGCATCTGTGGGAGCCCACTGATTAATGTGATGTGGCAGGGTAACCAACATGGGTTTTTAGAAGACAGATTCTACCTGACTAACCTAGTTTCCTTTTACAACAAGGCCACCAATTGTTTAGATGCAGGAGTTTTGTGGATGTCATCTATATGGACTTCAAGAGGGCCTTTGACAAGGTATCCCATATCATCCTTATAAATAAATTAAGGGGATTTGCCTTGTATGATTACACGGTAGACTGGGTAGCAAATTGGCTCAAGGGTCACACTCAGAGGGTGGTACTGAATGGGTCAGTGTCAACCTGGAAAGATGTGGGCAATGGAGTCCCTCAGGACTCTGTTCTAGGGCTGATGCTCTTCAACATCTTCATCAGTGATCTGCATGAGGGGGTGGGAAGCACCCTGTCCAAATTCATGCATGACACAAATTTATGGGGTGCAACTAACACCCTGGAGAGGAGGAACCAGATTCAGACTGACCTAGACAGGTTGGGGAAGTGGGCAAAGAGCAACAAGATACAATTCAATAAGGACAAGTGCAAGGTACTGTATCTATGGTGAAAGAACTGCCATCATACTTACAGGCTGAGGGGCGACCTTCTCAGCTCCCCTGAGGCAGAAAAAGATCTTGGAGTCACTGTTGACTCCAGGATGAACATGAGTCACCAATGTGATGAAGAAGTTGGCAGAGCCAATTGCTCCTGGTCATGCATCCATAGGTGCTTCACAACCAGGTCCAGGGAATTGATTCTCCCCCTTTATGTGGCACTGATCAGACCGCAGCTGGAGTACTGTGTCCAGTTCTGGACACCGCCATTCAACCAGGATGCGGACAACCTGGAGAGGGTTCAAAGAAGAGCCACTCACCTGATTCGAGGCCTGCGGGGAAGGTCCTATGAGGAAAAGCTAAGGGACCTTAACCTCTTCAGCATCTCCAAGAGAAGGCTGAGAGGGGACCTTGTGGCAGCATACACATTCATAAGGGAAGAGCAACATGAAGTAGGCGATGATTTGTTCACCAGGGCACCCCCTGGAATGACAAGAAACAATGGCCATAAGTTACTAGAGACAAGGTTTAGGCTGGACATTAGGAAAAAGTTCTTCATGGTCAGGGTTGCCAACATATGGAATGAGCTCCCAAGGGAGGTTGTACTTGTCCCATCCTTGGGGATCTTCAAGAATAAACTGGACAGGCACCTGGCTGGGATCACATGACCCCAGGTTGGTGACTCTCTTCTTGCCTGCCAGGGGCCTGGGTTGGACTAGATGGCTCATTGAGATCCCTTCTGACTCTATGGATTAAAATAAAAAAAAAAAAATATTAGTTTGTCTTGCATTGCAGCCAAGCTTTACTCAAGCAGATTTCTATATGAATAGAGCATCTTCAAAGTTTATTTAGTCTCTGTTAACCCGGTGTCATTACCCTTTGGAATTTGAGTCCAGGTTAGAGCTTAAAAGACAACAGAGTGCAAGCAAATCCTGCATTTGAAATGAGTTTGCAGACTGACATGGATACAGAGTCCTCAATAGTAAACAGAATTCTTAAACTGTATATAGATTTCTCAAATTGGCATATCCAGCAAATCATAAAGATCTATTTTCCAAGATGCAATTTGTAGGATAGATTTAAGTAAAATAGTTAAGTTGTTTTACAAAATGGAAGATCCTTGTTTTCCTAAAATTTTATTTCCTGTCATTTTATAAGGTGGACGTTCAGCCTCCTCACATATCTTAAAAGAAAAAATGCTTCTAAGTTCTTGCTGTTCCCTTGTTATCTAGGGGCAACTCTAAAGGATCTAAAGCAATGTCCAACTTGTGGACTGGATTTGCAAATGGAAGGTGCCTCCGGTCTGTTAAGGGTACTGATGGAAATCACCAGTTTCCCTCATTTGAGGCAATTCTGCCTCATTTGTTTCCGTTTCATTTCCCAGCCTGAACTAGAGAAACATAAATATATAACTGTGTTACTTTCTTTCAGCTTTAAAAGAGAACGTACATTCATTCAAAGGATTTTTTTGAGGAAGAGAACTGTCTCTTCTGTAAAAAAAAATCAGTTCATTTGGGGAAGATTTCCCTCCTCCCAGTCAAACTTCAACAACTGTCCTCTTCTCTTAGGTTCAAAGGATACCCAGTATCCCACAGTTCTCTGCTCTCTCTCTAAGAGGGAAGAAGGGAAAGCACTGGCTTCTGGATAGCCCACCCAGGAACAGAGGGACCCTTCAGGAACAATACCCATCCCTTTTCCTGCCAATCAGCTGATTGTCAATGAGATGTGGAAAAATTTTCCTGTACAGCCATTTAAAAGCTGGCAGGGCCTGCTTCCCTGCACCTCCAGTTTTAAATTACCCTGTCTGCAGCCCACATGGGACTAGATGCTGGCCTCTTGCTGTCCAGAGGGTTGGGATGCCATAGCTGTCCAGGGACCAGGCCTACCTTCTACAGGTGCCTGCCATCTCTTTCTTACTGCCTGCTATAATTGAAAAAAATTCATTCATTCATATTCTCTTGTGTTACCATGCAAGTGTTAGTTACTCTGACTCTCCTTTTTTGAATTTATTCCTCCTTTTCCACTAAATACTATTGCTTTTTTCTTTCTTTGTTATAAATTTGGATTGTTGAATGGTCTTTTAGGAAGTGACATTAGTTACTTCTATGACTTGTATATTTTCTTGTTCAGTTGGATTGTGGTTTCTGGTATGGCATCAATTTAGGAGTCCATGCCTCTCACATTTTTAGCACATTATTATTATCATTATTATTTCCTTTTTGCCACACTTGCTATGTTTTTTAATTCCCAAAATATTCTTTGTTGGTAATTAGACCATTATTCTCAAGTGCTCCATTAACTCATTCCTTAGAAAGGAGCTGTACAAAATAGAATTTTAAAAATTGTGGGACCCCTGGAACAGCTTTATGAGCACTCATGGTGCTCTGTTGTGGTGCCAGAGGACTGGAAAAGGGTCAGTGTGGCTCCCATTTTCAAAAAAGGGAGAAAGGAGGACTCAGGAAACTATAGGCCTGTTAGTCTTACCTTAGTCCTGGGTAAGCTTTTTGAGAGAATTATCTTGGCGCATGTCCGCGAGGGGCTAGCAGGGGAGATCATGCTTAGGGGCAAAGAACATGGGTTCATTCAAGGCAGGTTCTCTCAGACCAACCTGATGGCCTTCTGTGACCAGGTCACAAAATCCTTGGACACAGGTGTTGCAGTGGACATAGTCTTTCTGGACTTTGGGAAGGCCTTCAACACTGCTTTCACTCCATTCTCATTAAAAAACTAGGAGACTGTGACATCGATACCTACGCAGTCAAATGGGTCACTAACTGGCTGGAGGGTCACACCCAGAGAGTGGTGGTGGATAGGCCTTAGTCGACCTGGAGGGATGTGGGCAGTGGGGCTCCTCAGAGCTCAGTCCTCAGGCCTGCACTGTATCATAGTATCATAGTATCATAGTATCTAGAGTCGGAAGGGACCTGGGCAGATCATCTAGTCCGACCCCCTGCCTTGGCAGGAAAGAGCACCGAGGTCAGATGACCCCGGCAAGGTGCTCATCT
>JAGPOW010000261.1:46679306-46714087 GCA_030014935.1 Caiman crocodilus | reverse complement strand
ACAGCAACCCCTGCGTCTAACGACTTGGTGACCTGATCATAAAAGGCCACCAGGTTGGTCTGACAAGACCTGCCACTGATGAACCCATGCTGGTTGCCCAACTGTTCAACATCTTCATCAGCAACTTGGACGAATGGGTAAAAAGCACCCTGTTCCAATTCACAGATGACACTAAAATGTGGGGAGAAGTGGGCATGGAATAGGGAGGAATAGACTGCAATCAGACCTAGACAGGTTACAGGGGTGGGCAGATGAGAACAGGATGGGTTTCAACACTGAAAAGTGCAAGGTGCTGCACCTGGGGAGGAAGAACCAGCAGCATACCTACAGACTGGGGAACTCCCTTCTCATCATTGCCGAGGCATCAAAGGATCTTGGAGTCATTATTGATGCCAAAATGAACATGGGCCGACCGTGTTGGGACACAGTCCGGAAGACCAGCCGTACCTTGCTATGCATCCACAGATGCATCTCAAGTAGGTCCAAGGAGGTGATCATCCCACTCTATGTGACACTGGTCAGGCCGCAGCTGGAGTACTGCATCCAGTTTTGGGCGCCACATTTCAGGAGAGATGTGGACAGCATTAAGAGGGTTCAGAGGAGGGCCACCTGCGTGATCAGGGGTCATCAGGGCAGGCCGTACAAGGAGAGGCTAAGGAACCTGAACCTGTTCAGCCTACATAAGAGAAGGCTGAGGGGGGATCTAGTGGCCTTTTACAAGCTAGTCAGAGGGGATCAACAGGCATTGGGAGAGTCCCTGTTCCCTGAGCACTCCCAGAAGTGACAAGAAATAATGGTCACAAGCTGGCAGAGGGTAGATTTAGACTAGATATCAGGAGGCGCTACTTCACTGTCAGGGCAGCTTGGATCTGGAACCAACTTCCAAGCAAAGTGGTGCTGGTTCCTACCTTGGGAATCTTTAAAAGGAGGCAGGATGAACACCTTACTGGTGTCATTTGACCCCAGTACTCTTTCCTGCCATGGCAGGGGGTAAGACTTAATGATCTGCTCAGGTCCCTTCCAACCCTACCAACTATGATCTATGAAACTATGAAAAATGGAAGAAATCTATGCTTCCAGGCATTTAGTAACTACCTGGGATTAGGCATATGCTTCTCAAATAGATGTACTGTTATAAAAGTGTCTAATATAGTTTTATACTTGCCCTGAAATACATAAACTTGCCTTGAAATACATAATACTAGCCATTGCAAAAAAGAGGATAACCACATTCACTGTACCGTTGATCCAGTCAGAATGGCAATTTCAAAGCATCTTCAGTGTACATCTTTGTACATCAGTGTATTAATCTTTATTTGCATTCGGCATTAACAGGATAGTTGGGAAAATCACCTGCTTGTACCTGTCTTCACTTTCCTGAATTTGCTGGTGAGTGGCAAACATGGGCCAGACACGTTTTAACAGATCTTTGAGATGTTGAAATGGAAGAGAAAATCAAGAAACATTAACACTGACAGTAAGTGGGTATTTAATCATTCGCTATAATGATGAGGCATACTGTACTAGTCAGTACAGTGCTCATTATCTGGTGTAGTGAGTGATTTGTATTCATTAATATATTCACAGATTCATATTTTAACATCTTCATGAACTGGGAAAGTTAATGTACAAATGTAATAATTAAAAAAACAAAAGACATTATTTGAAAAGCTACTCTGTTAGAGGGAGGCAGGAGGGACAAAAATATAGTTTTTAAAATAAAGGTTTAACCTTTAAAAATGTAAGTCACATCATCTTGAGATGTAAGCTACAATTGGTGTTTATATATGCTAGATTAAAGGAATCCTTTTATTGAGTGTTAGAGGAGACATTATTATTGATATTTATAATATCAATATTGATATCAATAATTGATATTTTTATTATTGATAACAATAGCTTACAAGAATGATCATCTCTATAGATGAGTTTTTATGATCAAGCCCAGCAACTAGTTATCATGGAGGGGGAAAGAACATAACCTAGAAACTGCAGTAGAAAAACAACAGAATTAGAACCAGTACAGAAAATCAGCTATAGCTGGGTCAAGCTGAGTCTGTGACTTAGAATTTGGAATTGCTACTGCCAGGTGTAAAGTTGTGTCTGTGCTAGCTGTGGGAAGACTTTGGATTACCATGCCAAGTATTTTTCCCCTGAAAATGAGTGTGAAGGCAAGGTTTTTAGTGACCTTGATACATTTCCAGCTCTCTTCTGAACAGAAGAGAACATATTCTATAAAGTTCACATGTGCGTATTAAGCCTATAACCATCTGCTGAAATTATGAACGGTGTGTTGACTAAGTTTAGCATGTGGGGAGGAAGTCTGAAGGTCAGCTGTGCTTCAGCTGCAGTGAAGTATTTTAGTGGGACTGGTACATTTTTTTTCAGCCAAGCTGAAAAAAATGACGAATGTTTAGACATCATTTGAATTAGGTCAGCTTGCTTTTTCCTTAAATATCCACAGGAAAATATATCAGTGGATTGAATATTCAGTCTTCCAATATAGTAGAAACTAGACTCTTACTAAAAGCATTAGAGTAAGGCTGAACTATGCTTTTTGGCAGATTCTCTAATTAATGATGCTGTGAAAAATAACAGAATAATTCATTAGCAAGTTTCTATTTGTACTGCATTGTTTCATTTGTTTCCTTGTGGCATGTTATATCTTAACATGCAATTTGGAAACTGGCTTTGATGTAGCATTTCTCATATATACTATGATGCTGCTTTCTCAAGTTCCTTTGAAATAAGCATATGAATATAGTTTCCTCATCTAGTGTTAATTCTGTTGGGCCACATAAGCAATTGATTTTCCAGAGCATAAGCAAGTGTTGCTTATACTATTGAAAGTGTGCAGATTACAATATGGTGGTTTCTACTTCACAGTGCACACCTGTGCCTGAGTACAGTGATGCGTTTTTTATAGGTTCAAATGCTTTCATCTTTTTAGGTAAATGTTAGATATTTTTTCAATGTAAGGAAGTGTTTTGTAATCAACTGTCACTGTGAAGTAGGCAGTGAATGCTTTCCTTCATTCAGAGGTTAATAGGTGGGTAGAGACTTCTCTGAAAATCTGACTTTGATTTTTCTGCATCCACTTGTTCAAGAAAAATTCTATAGAAATCTATTAAAGTTTTAAACTGCTCTGCCTGAGTAAGCTACATGTTCCCTGTGAACATCTTATTTGCTTCTCAGTGATCGAGGAGAATTAGACCACTTTTTTCAGTGGAGGCAATAGAACTCTATGCACATCATGAGGTTGATGTTTCCTTTAAAACAGGTTTGTGCCATAAGCCAATATTGCTGCTGCTGTGAATTGTGACACAGAGCCAAAGAATTCTGGGGAGGGAAGGAAAAGACAAAAATATAAGTTAAAAACACAGTGCAGGGGTAGCCAACATTTTTAGCCAACGTGCTGAAAATACCACAGTAGGAAAGAGGTAGCCCAACAGGTTGGGAGGGGAGGGGAGTGGGGGCAGCACAGTCCCAACCTGCTGCCCTCACCTTGAGCTGTTCTTGACCAAGCGGCTCTGATGCAGCTGCGAGGAGCTGGGGCGATGCAGCTGCTGCTGGTTCTTGCCACCCAGCACCTGGCATGTCAAGACTGGCAGGCGCTTAGTGCCCTCCTCCACTCCACTCCACTCCCCAAGTGAAGGCATGTCCCCCTGGCAGCCCATGGAAAGATGCATTAGGGCAGGCAGGGCAGAGCTGCAGCAGCCACCACTGGGCAGGGAGGAGGAGGTGGGGGAAGTCTTCCCCACTGGTGGTGGTACAGCGAGAGCTGCGGGAGGGGCATCTCTCCTGCCCCTAATTGTTCCTCTTAAGCACTCTTCAGGCAGTATCTTCTCCTGAGTCTCTTAAAAGACCCCAGAGCAGCAACTTTTTTATTTATTTTTTTTTTTTTAAAGCAATTTCCTCCACACATCTCCTGGCATGCTGAGGAAAATGTCTCCACGTGCCACTAATTGACATGTTGCCTATCTCTGACAGTGTTTCCTGCTTCTTTTTAAGCTGTGAAAGAACTAAACTGTATCTAAATGCTATTTAGTAAGTATGTGACATAGCCCACAGAAATGCACTATGAATCCTATCCCAGGCAGCCTTGTATAGCTACGGAATACCCCAAATTCAGTGGAATTATGTTGATACTTGTACCACCATGCCAGATTTGGTCATTGAAGCATGATCCCACTATGAAAAGACAGCCTGGCTGGGCCTAGTCCTGCCATGCAGTGGGGTTGGTTCCTGACTCCATCTATCCAGCATACTGGGAAGGAAGGGGTGGATCTCACAACAGAGGCATTCCCTCTCTCCAGCTGTAGGCAGCAGTGAGTTCCCAGCCCCGCTTTTCAGGGTGCTGGGAGCTCTGGTGGAGGGCAGAGAGTGGAAAAAGAGAGAGACAGTGTACAAAGAAATGCATCTTCTCTAGAGGATCTTTTTTATAGAAATATTGACACTTTCTTCTCCATATCAAAAGATATCTTATCAGACTCTGCCTAGGTTAACAAGAATTCATCTGTTTTTTTGTTATGATGGCTGCTATTGCTGCTTCTTTCTTTCTCTTTTTTGGTGTGGGGGAGTGCATTCTACTTATAAAAGGCTTGGCATAAATTCTTCTTTAAAGAAATGTTAAAAAGAAAAATCTTGAATGCTGTGTGCTGTGTCTTGCCATTCTGATATGCTTTATCGGTTTTAGGCTTATTTTAATGCTACATGTATTATAAGAATTATGTTCGATACTGAAAAATATTGCTTAGATAGTGAACCTTTCTCAAATGGGTCTAACCCTTGGTCGTAAACCATGTGACAACATTCTAATAATTTAGTTTCAATTCTGTTATGACTGGCAGTGCTTAGTCCTTTGCTGAATATTCATTTCCACTTCAACAGAGGTCTTTGCATTGGATCTCCAGGGAAGAAGACTCTTTCATCCCATATCTTCAGTCTTATCTCTTTAATATGGAACCAGGGGAATAATGTGAAAAAAAAAATCTTCAAATGTTCATTAGACTACTTTAATTCAACTTGCTTTGGCCGTGGTTATACTGTTTTGTGTTCACTGTACATGAATATTAAATTGATCAAATATTTCTGGGAAGCAAGTGCCACAGTTGTATAGATATTTATACCAGAGGTGCTAGTATGCTGCTCCAGCACCGAAATGGAACTGAGCCCATGTGACTGTGTCTGACTGATCCTTACAAAGTAACACAGCATTTCTGAATTCTTTGAACGGATTTGTCAAATACTTTTGATACTGGGAAAGAGCATAATTTTTCCACAAACATCCTTATCAGAGCATGGTTTAATTAACTGGGTTTCAAATTACATATAAATATAAGGTGATAAACACAGTCTTTCTTCGATTTCCATGCCTATTTAATATCAATAGAGACCATATATTGGCCCCCTGCCTAGACTTGAGACAATTGATCTGATATATCAGTGATATCAACCTTTTGTATCTATGGGAGTGACTCTCTCTATCCTCTCTCCTTTTCCTCCTCCCTCATGCATATGCTCCCTCTCTCTCCTAGCAGAGAGTAGTTAAATCACTATCCTCAGTGATGCTGGATTTTTGGCTGTAGCCGTGTTGGTCTAAGGACACAGGCAGGCAAGGTTCTTTAGGTAGATGTGATATCTTTTACTAGACCAACTGAATGGTTGGGAAAAAGTTCTTAGGAAGCTTTCGGGCGCAATCACCCATTGTC
The DNA here is from genome assembly GCA_030014935.1 of Caiman crocodilus. Lineage (NCBI taxonomy): Eukaryota > Metazoa > Chordata > Crocodylia > Alligatoridae > Caiman > Caiman crocodilus. Next base: position 46,708,376 of record JAGPOW010000261.1, on the reverse strand, counting down.
AGGTACAGGGAGTCTCTTATGCCTAACAAAAGGTGACTGCACTTGAAAGCTTGTTAAGAATTTTTTTTCAACTACTCAGTAGGTTTAATAAAAGATATCACATCTATTGCCTGCCTATATCCCCACTGATTACACAGGAGTCAGTCACATAGGTCATCCCACTGATTACAATGGGACTTTTCAAGTGAGCGGGTAGCTGCTGGGCTGGATCCTTATCTGGATAAATCAATATAGCTCTATTGAGATTAATGAATTATGCAGACTTACACCCAGTGAAAATCTACCCTTTGACTTTTCTTGTGTCTTCTGTGCTCAGATCAAATGGAAATGAATATATGGGACCAGCTGAGTATACATAATATGGTGCAAGTACCAGTTATATTTAAATTTGGTGTTTGTAGGAACTTATATGAGCGTTTCCTACTAGTGGTGTTCAAATCAACCTCTGTGAAAATAAATGCAGAGTCAGCTTTTTTCCCTATGAAATTCAAGCAGCTCTGTTCACTTCAGTGAGACTTGATAGGTATAGATAAGAGTAAACTTGGTCTGTCATTTCTGACACAGATCTAAAATGACCCTGGATTTTATATAGATAAACAAATTGGGGGGGTAGAGTGGGGGAGCTGTCTGTTCAACTTTTTGAGGGAGGGGATTGTTTAGAATGTATATTGCTGAATATATCCTGTTGAGAACCAGGTAGAAAGCCCAGATGTATATATGATTTAAATGAGTTGTAAAGACCTCATGAATTTTTGAGCAGGGTAAAAATAAACCGTGTATACTTTCATTACAATGTCTCAGTTCCCTTGACAATAGAGTAATTGCTAGCCCTATCTTAAGCTGGGTCAGCCTTCTCTTCTGACCATGATGCCAAAATATACTTTGAACCAAGAAATTTAATTTCTAAAAACATGAACTAAGGATAGTTTAATTATTTTTAAATATTTCAAAACTGTATTTATAGTAACTCCTTTTTTTAATAATTGCTTATTACTGAATGCTTCTTAATCAAAACAATATTTTAATGATTAGGTTCAGCAGCTGAAATTACTTTTGCATTTCCTTTATATTTACCTTAGCTACAAACTATCCACTTGATTTCGCCTTTTGCTTTAAAGCTTTATCTAGAAATTGGGTATTCCACTAATGTTAAACTAAGTGCACATATATATAAAAAATTGGATGTCACATAAATCATGCATTGAAATTTTAACATATACTGCTTAAAAATGGATATTAATGGATTGCTCTCATATATTCAAATTAAAAATGCAGAATTTTTTTTTCCCCTTCATACAATAACTAGTATAGTCCTCCAACTGTACTGGCCCCCGTAGTCTTACTTGGGGTCCCGAGGACCTCCCAGGGCTGCAGCCACAGCAGAACATGTGGCTCCAGCCAGCCAGGCTCTGGTTTTGGGCGGCACGTGCTACCACCATATGCGACACCCTTCTTCCTTTGACATGGGTTTTTGACCCTGGGAAGGAGTGACTTAGAGACTAAGAATGAAAGATGCCTTAGTGAAGATGTCTTGGCAAATACAGTGTGTTTGTGGGCTGTTGGCTCTTTTTTTTTTTGGGGGGGGGGGGAGAGGGGGAGAGGGAGGATCGGGATGTATTATATATTAAGGCTGAATGAAACAGCACCATTCCATTTTGCCTTGAGTTCTGAGGTTTTGACAGAACAGCATTTCGTATCAAATTTCATTTCAGTTCAAAACAGCTGTTCCGTTTTGCTTTGTTGAAACAATGAAGCTGTTTCAACTCTGTTTTGATGTTTCACTAGATTGGCCAGGGATGGGAAGTCAGCCCAGCTGGGATGACTTCCATCCCCAGTGCTATGGTCAAAATGTTTTCACTTTCAAAACATTTCGACTAGCCTCATTTTGTTTTGAGGCTGTTTTGAAGCCCTTTGTTTTGTTTCAATTTTGCTGTTTTGACATCAAAATGAGTCAAAACAGTGTTGAAATGAAACAGTCAGTGAAATTACACACAGCCCTAATGTGTGTGTGTGTGTATAGAGAGAGAGAGAGAGAGGAACAGGGGAAGATGGAGTGAGAGGGAATGGAGTTCAGTATGTTAACGTTGTAGGCTTAACAGTAGAATTAGCTTCTCTACTTGGAAAGTTCTATAATGTAGGTTAGGGATAACATATGGAAAATATTATGTAGTGCACCTGCTTCTTCCTGAATCTGTAATAGCAGCTTCTGAAATGCATAGGTTTTTTAAGATTTTGTTTAATTCTCCAGGTACTTTGTAGACTAAATTACCACTGATACGCTTAATGCGTGTTAAGTATGCAGAAAGTGCTTCGAAGCCATAACAGAATAGATGTTCGTGGCACTTAAAGTGCTTTAAAAATGATGGATCCTGCTCTAAGTTGATGGATGTGTTGTTATAAGTTAATGAATGTGTTAATGTACTTTAGATTACAATGTTTTTGAACATCTGTATATAGGTCACATTCTGCTGCCACCCCAGGGGCCCTTTATTGGGCAATCCCTCTCCCCAAGCTTGCAGGCTCAGGTTTTGGTGGGGGCCAGGCCAAGTCCAGGTAGCAGAGTGGCTCGCTCTTTCCTCCCTCCCCCTACTTATAGCCCCAGTTCCAGTCATGGTATAAAGCTAGCAGGGCAGCCCTGTGCTGCAGCTTGTGGCTGCAGCTGTCAAGAGGCTGGGACAGAGGGTGGCAGGGAAGAGCAGCCCCCAACTCCACTGCAAGAGCCTCCCCACAGTTTGCTGGCTTGGAGAAGGGGAGCAGTGTGCCAGGCTGGACCCGTATGGCAGGGGGGCTTCCTTGCCCCATACCCCTGCCTAAGCCTCCAAACAAAGGCACCCAAAAGCTGCACCATGGGGCTGCATCACCTCCCCGCAGTTGCTGCTGATGGTTGCCAGTTGGCAGAGGGCTGGAGCTGGCTCTGGGAGGGTACGGGAATGCCCCCATCTCCTGGCCTTGGCCAGTGCAAGCAGGCACTGAGTCTCTCGACCACCAAACAATGAATGTTCACTTTATTTAAAGTGTCATAGAGCACTTCTGCCAGGGTCTTTTTCAATGTCTGTCCTTAGCTTGGGTGTTTTGCCACCCCTCCCCCCACACACAAACTATAGATAATTCAATGTAATGCAACATCTTGTAATTATTGAACCTGTTAGATACTTTCTGGAAGGTTAGGAAAAAATTTCAATTTAAAAATCATGTTGTAGTAGAAACACTAATAATGCAGTAACAATCATTTTCTATGGCTGAAGATAACTCCAGGCTTAAGCAGAAATATAGATTTTAGACATCTGGAGAGAAAAATCATAATAAGTTCATAGGAAAGTACAGCTGGAAGGGACCTTGCAAGGTCATATAGTCCAACCTCCAGCTCAAGGCAGGATCATTCCTGACTTAAGTGAAATCTATCATTCCTGTGATTGAAAGGCATATTTGGATATGAGCTTTTTTTGTTTCCTTTGACCAGGAAGAATGGCCTAGACACTTTTTTTTACCTCATGAGCAGTGGGCTTTTAGTATTCTCTTCACAGACTAACTTTCACTTTCTCCTTAACAAGATACATTTAGGAACTTTTGAATAACATTAAACTCTGTATTTGTAAGTAATTTAAGGACTTCTCCTGGACCTTAACCACACATTCCCACATTCACAGCATGGGGGGTGTCCTATTGCTCTATTTAGACCAACATTTCTGTGAACAACTAATAGGGGTGCGGTGGTCAAAAGAATGCCTGAATTTTCATGATCTCCCTGCGGTTGGCTGATCCAGAAAACCCAAATACCAGTCTATACTTTTAAAAGCACTGTTTAGGTCATCCAAAAAAGTTTACATTAAATTTATGAAAAAGGATTTTATATACAGCTTAACAATAAATCAACATTCATGCAAACTTTGAATCCTTTAAACACAATTGAACATCTGTATATAGGTCACATTCTGCTGCCACCCCAGAGCCCTTTATTGCTAGCCTCGATAGGTGTTTGTCTGTTCTGGCGAGCACTGGCCCAGCCATGCCCCGGGGCATAGGTGGGGGAAGGACAGGACTAATGAGGCTTAGCCCCCACCAAACTAAGGGGGCTAGGGTTTGATTTGAGGGTCAAACACAATTTTTATTACTCAATATTAAATTATTGCTGTTATTCTAAAGTAGGGGAAATAGCATGCACATCTCATGCCAGAATGTGTGCAGCCAGATCTGGAGCCACTCCAGGATTGAGGCACTAGCCAGGGCTGGGATGGGTAAGTGGAATTCAAGGTTGAACCAAGTCAGGAAGCCAGGACATCAATTGCAGAGCAAAGTCCAGAGAGCAAGGTGAGTCAAGAAACTAGGAGATCAAATAGAGAAAGCCAAGGAGCAAACCAGAGAGAGCAGCAAAGCAGTCTCAAGTCAGGTTGTCCTGTTGCCCATATGCTTCTTGTCCTGAGTCAGGGGTTTGTATGTGGGACATGGAGGGTCAGTTGCCTTCAGCCAGCCATTCCAGTAGCAGGATGTAGGTTAGAGGGTTAGGCCCTACTGGAGATTTTACTCCATCCTTGACCAGCCTGAATGACTAGCCCCAGTGACAGGCTGAGAAGAGTGGCTGTACTCTCAGGCCAAGGGCCCAGGTTTGAGGCTATGGCCTGACAGTGTGTCCTAAAGAGGCACTGTAATGTTGACATTATGGGTCATCTTGCTATTGCTTTTAACGTAGCTCAGCAATTTGTTTCTTCACAAAGTGTGTTTGGTAACCTTATATACTCAGTTTGTGTATATAAATGACTAGATTTGCCTTAGCACAAATCAAATTGTGCTCATGCTGGATCTTCAGAACTTTGGTATTGTGGTAATACTTTCTCAGCCCCTTGAGAGTAAGGTGCTTAAGTCATTCAAGAACATGCTGCAGAAAAACCCTGTAAGAGAAATGCATTGTAACATGATATTTTTGTGATTAAAAAGTAAGTATTCCATACAGACCAATGATCAACACCAGGCTTGAGTCATGGAGCTTTTATATAACAGATCACAGAACTAGATTTCACCTTCTACCTTTTCCTCCCCAAATTAGCATAAGCTAAAATTGCTTTGACTTATCTATGAAACTTAAGAAAATCTGATTCTTTTTCTCTTCTGTTTAATTATGCATTTATAGATTATGTAAACTTGTATTTCTCTAATGAGAGAAGCTCTGATCCAGTCTATTCAGGTGCAGCTCTGCTGATTTTGGGGAATTGCGCCCCTTTATATTGGGTTTGAGTTAGGCTCTACTGTCAGATGTTATGACAGGCCTTCAGTTATTTTTGAGGGGCAAATTGTCCTTGGAGATGTATGCAGGACTCCAGCTGTGTAAATGTATCTGAAGGCACAAGTTGGCCTTAAAAGTTTGCCATTGTAACTATAACAGGAAAAAGGGGTGGAGGGTGGATTTCTTTCAGTTATTCTTGGGTAACTGCAAGTGTAGCTCACAGGAAGTCTTGAGCAGTAGAGCGTTCACATGACTCCTTTTTAAAAGTACGTTTTTTTTCCATTTTATTATACCTAAGGGTATCACTAGGTATGGTAAGCATAACATAGGGCTAGATTTAGAGAGATTTCTAAAAGACAAAGATTTTGCACTGAAATATTTGGGAATTTTTGGAAGATGTATGAGGAGGAGAAAAAATGAGAGTGATATTTTTCCCCTTTAAAAGTCCTCTTTTGTCAGTTCTCTAACAAAACATTTAAACTAGTTTTTATTAAATTTGTACACTGTAAATTTGTACTATGAGGTCATGTGGAGACCCTACTTTCCACTTCCTTATGTAGCTAAATATAATCTACTTGATCTGCATGTTTTGGGGGAAATCAGGGGCTCACTGTACAACTAAGCCATGATTTAATTTCTTTTTTCCCCCCCTCTCTTCTACTTCTAGCATATTACATCTTTCTGAGAGTCAGGTGTATGCTGCATTTTTCAAAGATCTAGCACTATCTCCTTGAGAGAAAGGTAAATCTGTTGCAAATGTGCTACAAAGTGTGAATCACAATATATTCTGATGCAGCTCCTAAAGCAGTGGAGCTAAAGACTGTCTATACCCAAAGTAACCTTAAACATGGAGTTTACTTCCTAGTGGGCATGTCTACACATGCTACTAGTACTCCACAATAAACTCTACAAATTATTTCTCCTGGGAATCTCTTAGTTATACAGTTTACACATGTGCCCAAACCACAGCATGCTGAGCTGGGTCATAGGAGCCCCAGCTGGCAGGAGGCCTGCCAGCCTGGGGCTGCTCTGACCATGCTCAGTCTGATGCAGAGGAGCTGGCTGGGGCACAAGGGTACTTCTGTGCAGGACTAGCCAGGAGGCAGCTCCAACACTGAAGAACCTTCATGCCCCAGCCAGCCAAATCTGTGTCTACATGTGCGCTGCTGCACATGAAAATGCTGCAGCAGGATACTACTTGGATTTACAAGTATTCCCCTGCTCTGGAGTTTATTAGCTTTGTGTGCCCAAATATAAGAGCATGTATAGACACTGAGACATTTACTGTGCAGTTAATTAATCAACTGTGTAGTAAATTTCTTATGTAAACATGGCCAGTGAGTATTTATTAGTATATTTTTGTTATACTTCTGAATTGTAGTGAAAACTCTTGGAAATTTAAAATAGACCTCAAAAAATTAGGCCATTCATTGATTAGGTTACATTAAGTATTCATAACCTGACCGGGTAAATGGAGAACTTTTGGACAAGAAGTGTCAATACTTCCAGATCTAGCTATAACTAAGTAAGAGGCAAGCAGTGGCTATTTCTGAGTCAGACTTGCACAAACTCCAGAAAAGGTTCCATTTTATTGGTTGGTTTTGGTCTGCTTCTAGTTTGAAACAATTTCTATTATAAAATTGGAAAGCCCACATTTAGGAAAAACAGTTGGTTTGCATTTATACCCTCTGCTTGCCTTATACATGTGTGTAAGGAAGAGAAGATGACAGTGCCAATCCTGCCCAGGAGGAGGCAGGAGCCAGCAAAGGAAATGTGAGGTTCCTGGGAGCCATGTATCTAGAATTACTGCTCTGTGAAATTAGAACAGCCACAGAGAGGACAGACGGGGAGGGAGCCAGATGACAGGTAGGAGAGAAATGCGGCACAGGGCAAAACCCATGGTGGTGGGTAGGACAGCTGGAGTGGCGGAGAGCCGACAGTCGGCTGGCTGAAAGACTCTAAGGAGTCTTTCTAGACAGAGAGGATTCAGCTGAAGAAACATCAATGTATACATGGTGCTAGAGCTGGGATAACTACTCAGAGAGCAAGGACTAGTCTGAGCCCTACAGAAGCAAGTAAAAGGTTTCCTTTAGTTTATTATAAAATACCAAAAAAAAAAAAAAAAAAAAAAAGGCAATTGATCTGGAGAACACCAAGTGCTGCAGGCTCTGGAGATTGAAGACCCAGCACAGATAGTTGGGGGAAAAGCCTGAAGAATGTCCGTTGTTTGTTATATTATCCTGAAAAGAAGAGTGGATTAAGCATCCTCATCTCAGAAGGGTTTCTGCTTATTTTGTTGGTTATCCTATTTTTATTTTACTTTTGTTGATAAAGACTGGACATTGTACTTACCAGAGTCGATGAAACTGTCTGTTAGGAACTGGCGAAGAGAGATCTGAGACACCTAGAAAAAAAAGGAAATTATAATTTAATAAATATAATTTAACCCCCCCGATCACTGTGAGTTTTAATAATAAGAACTGTATAATTTCCATTTCCATGGAGTTGGGTTTCAAAAGTTCAGTGCCACAAGAGAAAGTAGCATAGGTCCAGTTGTCTAGCAGTGTTTAAAATTCAACTCTCCTGATAGAAATTCTTTTTACACCAAGACGTAGCAGGTGAGAGTTGGGATCACCACAAAAATAAACCTGTAATTGAAGTTTTTGCTGTTGCTTGCAACATAATTTTGAAAGTGGTGGCTATCCATGTCTTTGAAAAATTAGTCTTACTACCTCAGAATGAGCTTTAGGTCTTGCCTTTTACAAGCTGTCCAATTACTTTCCATGATCATGAGAGGTATTTATAGAGTATGTGTCTGAAAGGTGACATTGGGCCATATGTTCCTGTAGAAGGCATGGCACATGCATAAGATACACATTACAAAGAGAGAGGATGCTGATTTGTGTTGGTTCTGGTAGACCAGCACCCTGTAGGAGGCTTACATTTTTTAAGTATGTTTTTTACTTATGCCAAGATACCATGGAAGTGGAAGAATCTATTTAAAGGATTTTCATTGATTGAAAGCTCTATGTCCTTTTCACAAAGAGTACTTCTGATGTAGATAAACTACAAGCCAAAATGAATAAAATGCAAGAGTTATAAAAACTTGCACAGGGGATGGGAATATATGTTCTAATAGGAGACCAGAAACCTATGACAAATCTCTCTTGGAAGCTCTACAGGGATGAGATAAATATCTTAGATGGTCAGTCTAGAAGCTTGATTGAGGATAGGTTTGAGAGTTAAGGATTTCCAATGGTTCTAACAATAATTAATGATCATTATACTACATATTTTAGATCATGCTTGATCAAAATGAAATGGAAAGGCTAGGCTGCAATACTGCAGAAAAGGATCTTGGGGTTACAGTGGACTATCAAGATAGGTGATTCTTCTATTCTATTCAGGACTGGTTAAATCTCACCTAGAGTGCTCTGTCCAGTTCAGGGCCTTACACTGCAAGAAGGATGTGGACATCATAGAATCATAGAATTGTAGAACTGGAAAGGAACTGTAGGATCATCAAGTCCAGCCCCCTGTTGTGGGCAAGAGTTATTGGGCTTAGAGAAGCTCAGTAAGGTGCCTGTCCAGTCTCTTCCTGAACAACTCCAATAATGGTGACTGCACCACCTCTGGTGTGAGTGTGTTCTAGATTCTAGCGACCCTTAAGGAAAAAAAAAGTTTTTCCTTATGTCTAACTTGAATTTGCCCTTTGTAAGCTTATGTCTGTTTGTCCTTGTCCTTGCTTGAGGTGCTGTCCTGAAGAGTTGCTCCCCCAGATCTTTGTGTTCTCCCCTGGTGTACTTGTAGGCAGTGTATATCAAGTCACCTCTCAGCCTTCTCTTACTCAGGCTGAACTGGTCTAATCCCCCGAGTCTTTCCTCATAGGGCTTATCCTCCATGCCTTTGACCACTCGAGTGGCCCTTCTTTTTACCCTCTCAAGCTTATCCATGTCCCTTTTGAAGTGCTGTGCTCAGAACTGGACACAGTAATCTAGCTGAGGCCTCACTAGTACCAAATAGAGAGGGAGGAGCACCTCCCTAAATCTACTGGACACACATCAGCTAATACACACCAGAGCTCTATTTGCTTTCCTAGTGACCTCATCACACTGCTGGCTCATATTCATCTTTCAGTTGATTGTAACCCCCAGGTCTCACTCGGATTCTGTGCCAGCCAGTGGGCCACTGCCCATCATGTAGTTGTGGTGAGGGTTCTTCCTACCCAGGTGAAGGGCTTTGCACTTATCCATGTTAAATTTCATCTAATTTTGCTTCGCCCAAGATTCCAGCCTGTAAAAATCTTCCTGGATCCTGGCCCTATCTTCCAGTGTGCCTGCATTTTTCCCATAGTTTGGTATCATCCATGAACTTAATAGCTGAGCTCCTTATCCAGATCATTGATGAATATTAAAGAGCCTGGGTCCAAGCTCAGATCCCTGGGGGCACCACTGGAGACAGCCTCCCAGGATGAGGCCAGTCCATCAATTACCACCCACTGGGAGCAGCCTCTAAGCCAGTTGTACACCCACCTCACTGAGGACTGGTCAAGTCCAGCACCCTCAAGTTTGTTTGATAGAATCCTATGAGAAACTGAATCAAAAGCTTTAGTGAAGTCTAAGAAGATCACGTCCACCACTTGTCCCTCTTCTATATGGCTAGTTACCTGGTCATAGAAGAACACAAGGTTTGTTTAGCATGATCTACCCTGAACAAAGCCATGCTGATTTGTTCTTAACACCCCGTTCATTTCCAGTTTGCAAATGATTGCCTCCTTTAATAAGTTTTTTCAAAAATTGTACCCAGGACCAAGGTCAGACTAACTGATCTATAATTTGCAGGGTCATCTCTCTTCCCTTTCTTTAAAATGGCACTACATTGGCCCTTTTCCAGTCATCTGGGACCATTCCCAAGTTCCACAACTCTTCAAATAACTAGGCCAGTTGTGCTGCTATTAGATCAACCAGTTATTTTAGGACTCTTGGGTGCACGTTGTCAGGCCCCACAGACTTGAAAACATCCAGGTGTTGCAGGAGATACCTCACCTGTTCAGAACTGATTTTATGTAGTTTGTTGTCTTTCCTAGCAAAGTTGTTGAATCTTTATCCCTGGGAATTTTCAAGAGCAGGTTAGAAAGACACTTGACTGGGATGGTTTAGTAAGGAAGGATTCTGCCTTCAGCAGGCGGCCTGACAAGGTGACCTCAAGTGGTTCATTATAGCCCTACATTCTGATGACCCTATGATCTTACAATAGAAGACTTAAGCTTTGTCTGCACTTATACATGTGACAGAGCTGTGCTCTAACACAGCCTAATTAGGACATGTCAGATCAGACTTGATTAATCAAGTCTGCGAGCACACTCCAGCAGCCTCCATGTCATGTGTATTCAGCATCCCCACATTTCAAAATAGCAGTGGGGGCACTTTAACTAAAGCCCATCAAGTGATCTTTTGTTGAAGCACAGGACACTGAATACAGTGACACTGCAGGTATTTTAGTTACAGTGGCTCTCAGAACTGCTCTAATTAAAACACCCCCTGCCATCCTGGAGCATGTGTATAGACACCCTCTATTATCAAAAAATGGTAAGTTAATAGGAATAAGATAGTGCATACAACTTCCCTAAGAACCAGTAATTTCTGATTGACTAGAAACTTAACTAAATCCCAGACCTCAATATTTGGCAAAGCTTTATGCCTGGGCACAAGATTTTGCAGCACACCGGCATAGATATTCCTACTCAACAAACTAGGAAATGGTGACCAGGAAGGGGTCAGTGTTTTGGAGGGTATCTTTCTTCCCTGCCCTTTTGCAGTGGCTGGCAGGCATGCTGTAGCACCCCCAGCTTTTGGCTTGAGCCACTGCAGGCTTGTGCCTGCATTTCCTGGTTTAACAGATCATGTCTGTCCTGTTATTAATTAGTTTAAGATCAACAGCTTAGATTAACTTGCAAAGAGTGAATCAATTCAGGCTTGGGCTTTTTGAATGTGTCCCTAGCCATGATGTGGAGCTGGTACAACAGCTCCTATTCCTTGTCTTCTATTTATGGACTATTAGTTCATGGGTATGCAGACAGTAGGGCAATGATACTTCCCAAGTTTAAAATGAGGCCATAGATGCTACTATAAAATGTTATTGAAATCATAAAACAGATTTCTGAGTTCATAATCAAAACTCAAGGTGCATTTAATATTCTGAAGTACGTTGAACACTCTTATGCTAGACAAGCCTGGCAGATCTCTGAAAGTCTGTTCAAATCCCATGTCTCTCATGGTGCCTGTTGTGAATCTCACTGATGTGTGTACAACAGACCTTTTTATGACCTCTGTCTCTACATCAATGTGAATTTAAAACTGTGAGCTCAATAGGATAGAGACTTTCTTAATATGGCTCAAGAAAGTGCTTTGTGTATCATAAGAACTGAAAGTGTGGGGGAGAGGGGAAGGAGGAGAGGAGGGAAAGCTGATGATTGCAAGGAGAAATGCATTCCAAAGTAGCTTCATGATTTGAAGGCCATGAACATTTGACATGGAGAACAGAATCTGAAATAGAAGCATACTGAGTGCATGAAAGATTTCATTACTAATTTTAAAAGGTAGAAAATGATCAGATCTAAAGTCTTAATCATGGAAAACTGAATATGAAAACATAGCATTCAGTAATGTCATGTATAAATACACTGTGAGGCATAAAATAACTGATGTGAAAGCATTGACTGATAAGAATAAGAAATGTAATTGTGATAAATTAAGGGCAAAGCTCTTTTTGTACTTGCACAAAGCCTGAACTTACTCACAGGAGTAGTCCTTGTGTAAGCAGTCTGACGTCAGTGAAACCACTCATAAAATGAATGGCTTTAAGACTGGAGCTCTAATAGGAAACTGATCATAAGGTTTTTAAAACTTCTAGGAGTTTAAAGCAAGAAGTTTAAGGTATATGTGTGTGCACATGCATTCATGTGCACTTTCTAAGAGCTTCTTCTTTTTGATTTGATAGGAGAATAAAAAAGAAGAAACGGGGAGTTCTCCATACAGCACAATTTATGATGATCAAATGATATTAGAGATGAATGCTATAAATTATCCAGGGAAAAAGTACAGTTATGAATAAAAGTTTGACTTCTAAAACCACATAGAACTCCAGTAAGTTGTCCTATAAAGTGGGTTGTTACAATGCAATCATAAAATTAATCTGAAGCTTCTCTTTGCAAATATCTAAGCTACTAAGAGCCAGTGGCTAATAGAGATGTAGACTATATAGATAATGAGCATAAAGGGAATATCATATTTGGAAATAAATCTATCTTTAATCCACCATTTACTAACTTTATCTTGTTAGAGTCTTTCATGTACAGTAGTAAAGCAGGGTTTGCATGTTTGGGAACTTGAATAAACATAAAAAGAAATACAAGATTTGAAGAATCAGACTTTTACTGCCAACTAAAGAAATGCATACCATTCAGCAAAAAACAATCAAAATGTCATTATTATTAAAGGTAGCACTTGCATAAGACAAGACATATGATTAACCACAGACCTAAAGTAAAGTGTTTATTTGTTACAAGCAAAAATGAAGTGTGCTCTTGCTAATTTACTGAAAACTGATACTTTTGAATTATGAAAAAAAGAAAATTGGTTGGAATTTGTAATTAGACAGCTTTGAGCAAATGAATTCAGTTTAACCAGCTATTAAATCTGACTGCAGCTAAAATGTAGTTATCAGAAGTTAAGTAGTTTATCAAGATGGGATTTATTTCAAACTCCCTAAATACATAAGCCAATTGAGACCACCATCAAAATCAGATGTTTTCTCCCTCCTTCATTCCCTGTAGTGACAGCTGGGTTGCAGAGGCCTAGCCTACTACTTTAAGAAGGTTGCCAGTCCCTCACATTAAACCATCAGCAGCTAGGGACAGAACTTACAGATACATCAGTGTAAGTGATCAGAAACAGGTTTAAATCTTTAACAGAACAGAAGTTCAGTGCACTTATACCACTTTCAAAATGGCTGAAACTGGTTTAAGATAAACCTGGATGGATGCATTATCAACTGATTTAGGTTAAATTGATTTATTGAACTTCTATGCCAGATCCCATCCAGATTCAAGTTAACTCAATTTTCCAGCATCCCAAGATGCTTTTCACCTCCCCCACAAGCTACCCCCCCACCTCATAGGGCAGGCAGGCTAACCTTGGCCCAAGCTGTCTACTCCAGCCAGTCAGGAAAGTGTGCTCCAGTGCCCTGCAACTTCTGGCCTGAGCCACTGCAAGCATGCGGCTGCATTTCCAGAATCAAAAGTAAATGTCTATTCACTTGCTTATCAGTCCAGTCTGTGCAGTTTAGAGAAATCATGCTTCAGATTTTTCTGTTTTTGTCCCCCTGGCCCTGTGTTTATCAATAAGGTTAATGTTAATAGTTCCTTACATAATGAGAGCAAATTTGACTCTGTCCTTAACATTAGTTGTCACTGGCTTATGCACCAATATGTCAAGGGAGAGTAGAATATTACCTGAAAGCTGGGGTGGGGGAGTGGGGTTGGAGAGAGTAATTTAAAGCCACTCTACCTTTCCCACCCCACCTTTATATTTTTTTTTTAATTTATGATCCATCCTGGTCTTGTAGCTAGACACAGATGTTAATTATTTTGCTCTCTTTTCTGAGGAACTCGGCTAAATTATTACAGATCAAATTCTAACCCTTGTTCTAGCACAAATCCAAGGTATTAAGCTATGTGCAGGAGAGGTCCTGCTTCACAGAGAAAATGGTCAGTAGACTTATTGACCTTTACCAGTCTATCTTGCTTCCCTTTCACTTCTGTTTTCCAATTTCCTTGCAAACTTCTTCTCTAACAAGCATGCAACCAGCATATCCCAGGCCACTTACTTGCATAGTAGCACACCTCTTCCTGCTTTCCACATCCACCCAGTGCATTTTTCAGGTATAGCTAGTCAATTGCTTTAAATTATGACTCTACCTCAGTAGTTTGGCCTTAGCTCACTCCCTCCCCTTTTAAAAAGAAAAGAGAGCCGTGCTGCTTCTTAAAAACCTTGATCATAAAAATAAACTTTTTGGGCTCTCTGTAGCCACTGAAGACAGGGTGAAATTTTCCCTAAATAGTTAACAATGAAAGAAATGCTAATATTGACTCTTAATTATGAAACAAGATGAGATTTATTTTTTAATGCAATATCACCACATTCCTGCCTTATGGGTAGGTCTACATGAGACGTTAGCTGTGGAGTTGACTAATTAGCTAGGTAGTAACTGTTTTGACTTCTGTTCATGAACCAAAACAGTTACTACCTAGTAACTGTGAGCTTGGAGTAAACTAATTTACTCTGCAGAAAAACAGCATGTGTAAATATAAATACTAGCCTGCTGTGGAGTAAAAAACTCCATGGCAGCACACATGTAGACACTGTCCCAGCTGGATAGGGTGCAAGTGTGCTTCAGTCCAGGTGCTTCCTTCTGGCTAGCCTCACACTAAAGCACCTTTGTGCCTCAGCCAGCCCCTCTGCAGAACGTGGCGCCTGAGGGAGCAGCCCCGAACTAGCAGACTAACCTCCAACCCACTTGCCAGCCAGGGCTGCTCCACCATGGTTTAATGTGCTTTGCATGAACAAACTGTGCAGCTTCTTGCTTGCAGTTTATTGCTCCCAGGAATGTTATTTGAACAGTGCACCCAAGAGACAAAAATACTGAAGAGTAATAAGCTCCACAGTTTTTTCACACACTGTAATTGCATGTGTAGATGCGCCCAGTATAATACATTCTGCTTCCATCTGAAGGTTTCCTGATCTTTTTATAGGCTATCAGTTACTGCCCCAAATCATTAAGATTTTATTATCCTTTTGTTTTTGCAAAAAAATAGAGACAAATTTAGAGTATTTAGCCTTTTCAAAACATTTTTATTCAACTCTGGTTAGAGAGAGGGATCAGACAGAATGGCGAATGCCATAGTCATCGGTAATCTGAAACTGTAGCCACACAAATATGTGGATTAAAATAAATAGGTTTCTAATACAAGGCTATATTAAGATAGAAGCTTGTAAAAATGGAAGAGCCCAGAACTTGGGAGTCAGATTTTCCAAAGGTGTGTAACACTCACTCACTTCCTTTGGTCCCATTAATAGCTTGTGTGCACTGATGTTGGATTTTCATCTGAAATGCACGTAAGCAGCAAACCTTTCCAGTTTTGCACATTGCTAATTGAAAGTTCAGCTACAATTATGTAATTCTTCTGTATTTAATGGCAGTGGTGAGAGAGAGATAGCATGCACTCAGCTTTACAGTGTATACAATATCAAAGTGCTATGGAAAACATGAACTGCCTGTAACATGCAGCATATGCTAATGGATAGAAATACAATAAAACTAATAAAAGGGCTATGCAATTTGATTATGTTGCAGTTTATATTTACACTGAAAGAAGATTGCTAAGAAGATATCTGCTTAAAAGGGCCCAGGAGAGCTGCAGAAACTTTGGCAGTAGAAATCAGAAGTGTGCAGTCCAGTGAAGAATTAAACTACTGGGAGTAATAATATGGGCTGATGCACTCAATATAGCAGTAATGCCCTCCGAGAAGGATAGGAAATAATTCAGTTCCTCTAGGCTGCACGGAAACTAAATACAGTATGACAAGAAATAGTAGCAGTACTCATTATGTCTGATTGCTAATTACCCCTTTGAATGATTCAGTTATGCCTGCTACTAGATAATTAGTTTAGTAATTTATGGCTGCAGCACAAACTAGTATTTTAATTTTCACTGCACAGTTTTCACAACACCTACAGTTCCGATAATATCTCCCTTTTTTATTCAATTTTAAAT
Source organism: Caiman crocodilus (assembly GCA_030014935.1). Lineage (NCBI taxonomy): Eukaryota > Metazoa > Chordata > Crocodylia > Alligatoridae > Caiman > Caiman crocodilus. The sequence continues at coordinate 46,692,324 of JAGPOW010000261.1, read as the reverse complement.
TGCTTTTTTGATAGCCTATGGAAAAAACAGCAATTCTTTCAATTTTCTATCATAGCTTTAATGTTAAATTATCTATTTTTATGGAATTTTATTCAAACCTACACTATATAACGGTAGGAAACCTTTATCTTCTGCTTCTGTTGCACTTGTTTTACAGATCTGGGACCTGATTCTGATCCTATGAATAACTTTTATTTCAGTGAGTATTTCTATTGCCTAAGTTGACTAGAATATAGTTATTCACATGTGTTGGCACCATTGGACTCTTGGGCTTGTCTGTATTGCCCTAATGATGTTCCTCTAATGAGTCCCACTGAGAAATGTGCCTCCTGACCTTCTCTGCGTGGGCTAAACCTGGAAATGAGGTAATGAAGTCACTTGAGGATGTCTCTAGTAGCTATCCCCAAGGACTGGCTGATGTTTTCAGAAAATGGCATTAAAGGGATGCCTTTAAGGGAGATTCATTACCTTATTTCTTCATTTGGCCCATGCAGGGTGAAAACACTACTTTTTGCACGTTACTTACAGAATCATTTTTCTGTATTTGCTGGTATTGCATGTTCATATGCACGAATTGATCCTATTCATATTTACTATTCACATGCAGCTTTGGACTCCGTATTGTGGTTCTGAATTTTAGGGGTCAGTGGAATTTGAGGAGCTCATTGTTCTTCAGGAACAGACATTTATTTGGAAACAAGTCCTAATATGAAGCATCAGTTATGCCTAGAGTGTGTAAGCATGGCAGCTAATTAGTAATAAGCTGTATATTTGGTAATTTGAAAGTTGTATTGTTTTCTAAGAAAACTCCAACATGGTAATTTGGCTTATCATTGACAGTTAAGTGTCTAAATACCTTGTGGATCAAGATCACATTGATTTATTGATATAGTTATTTAAATTTCAATCTCTATTTTACTCTCTCTTTTTTACTTTGGTCATTATTAATATACAAATGTTTCATTCTGTTATTAGTAAGTCTAATTCATAGTTTGCATTTATTACATTCTCAAAAGACTTGCTGGTGCTCAATCAAACTCTTATTAGATTTCAGGTGTCTAAAATAGTAAAACTATGTTCTGGAGTCTATCTGATCATGACAGATGGAGGTCTGTCACTTTTTTTCCATTTAAAGGACAACCTAGACTTTGTTTTGCCATGGCACTAATGTTTGAGAGATTTATTACAGTATCAGCTAATGGCGAACCCTGTGTGAGGCGCCACTGTGCGAGATGTATTGCTAACGTAACAGAAACTTTGCTTCACAGAATTTACAGTAGTTCAGTCTGCTGGCATGCGATGTGATGGTAGCAAATGACACTTATGTCCAATGCCTGCTGGGGTGGGGAGGATGAGTTTAGAATAAGCTAGATAAAAAGTTGAGGGAGAGTGGACACTGTGAAGGGTAGGGCTGTGGAGATGAGACGGGGTGGGATGGGGAGGGAAAGAGGGCACTAAAACTGAAATGAAGGGTTTCTCAAAGGAGAAAAGGCCAAAAGGCAAAAATCATGTCTCTTCCAATTGGTTTACCATTGATTCTCAACCAGGGTTATGTGACATTCTTGGATCCTTTGAGATCCAAGATGAGATCCTTTGAGGGGTGCTTCAGGGGTGTAAGGAGATGAACACACTTTGTAAATTCTGGGAAGCAAAGGCTGTCTGTTACATTAGCAAAACATCTAACACAGTGTAATCCCACACAGGGTTGGCCCTCAGCTAATACTGTAATATATCTCTCAAACTTCAGTGGCATGGGAAAACAAAGTCCAAGTAGCCCTTTAAATGGAAAAGTGACAGACCATCATTTGTGCAAAGATAAGACTAACCACAACTTGTCATGCATCCACAGATGCATCACAAGCAGGTCCAAGGAAATGATCCTCCCCCTCCTTGCGACACTGGTCAGGCTGCAGTTGGAGTATTGCATCCAGTTCTGGGCATCGCACTTCTGGAGGGATGTGGACAGCATCGAGAGAGTCCAGAGGAGGGCCACTCAAATGATCGGGGGCAGCAAGGCAGGCCCTATGAGCGGTGGCTACGGGACCTGAACCTGTTCAGCCTCCACAAGAGAAAGCTGAGAGGGGATCTGGTGGCTGTCTACAAACTGGCCAAGGGAGACCAGCAGGCTATGGGAGAGTCCCAGTTCCTCCAATCACTACCCGGAGTAACGAGGCTTAACGGTCATAAATTGACCGAGAGTAGGTTCAGGCTAGATATCAGGAGGCACTACTTCACAGTCAGAGCGGCTAGGATCTGGAACCAACTTCCAAGGGAAGTGGTGCTTGCTCCTATCCTGGGTATCTTCAGAAGAAGGCTAGATAATCACCTAACCAGGGTCGTTTGACCCCAGCATCCTGTCCTGCCCATGGCAGGGGGTCAGATTTGATAATCTGCTCAGGTGCCTTCTGACCCAACCTACTATAACACTATGAAACTAAGGGTGAACTCAGGCTCTCCTTGCCTCCCTGTTTCACTGCCTTCAGAATCTGTCCCTTCTTCAAGAAGGTAAAAACTATAATACATACATTAGTTTATGAAATGAGGTGCTGCCAAATTCACAAAAGTTATGGAAGAGTTCCTTTAATCTAATGAAGGGTGCCTTGAGACTAACAAGGTTCAGACCCATTGATACTCTTGCAACATTGGCCATGAAACTTTCTTGTGTATACTATATTTATGCTGTAACATTAGCTGAGTACCAGTGTGCTTATTGTTTCTAGTTACCACAGCTTGCCTAATGGCATCAAATCAAAATGGCACTAACCAGTTTTACCACTTGTATAACTGAAGTTTGAAAAACTGAGAATATATTGTACTATCCATTCATGATTTCTGCAAAAGAATCCAAGTCATTTCACTCTTTCCTTCCCCATCTGTTCCAACTGGCATCTACTTTTTGTTCAATATAAAATGGAACACATTGAACCAAATTCAATATTAATATCGCATCCACAGTGTAGGACAATGCACTGCCCCATGCACCCCTATTAAGTGCATGTGTTAATACTTCTCCAGGTTGCTCAGCAAGGTTCTTCCCTGGCCACAGTGCTAGGCTATTCTTAAATACATGTAGTATTTTGTAGTCCTTGAAGCCATGTTGTAGAGTATGGGTCTTGCATCATTTTTTTTCCTTAGGGGCCCTTCCATTTCAGGTCAGGACTTCAGTGGAACTACTAATGGATTAAGCTAGTTCTTGCTAATTATGAATTTAGGGCTCCTTTTAAAAGAACAAATCCTTAAAGGAGCTCAGATAGATAGATAGATAGATACATAGATATCTGAGCTCCCTCAAGGATTTGTTCTTATATATAATTTTTTTTTACTATCTTTTGCACCCCTTGTATATGAGTGCTAATATATGAATGGTCCCCTTCTTAGAAGGATTTCTCAATGTATTCCTCAAATAAAAATTTGGAATTTTTAGTTGCATGTTAGACAGTCATACCTGTACTTTTGTATTGGTTTGAATTATGACCTTCATTTTACTCTTCAGTTTTCCATTTACCTGCATCTCGTGAATGAGTAAGGAGAATAACAAATCAAACACTTACACAAACAAAAATGTAGATTGGAAATAATTCTTCTCCTTCTCTTCCTTCTCATAGGTCCCTTTTTTTTTTTAACCCCCACTGAGAGACTTGCTATACTGTGCCTCAGCTTTACCTTCTGAGAAATGTTGTTGAATCATGGAAAACGTGTGAAACAAATTTATCCCTTACCATTGCAAGCTTACTCTTTTATTGTTCCTTTTGTTTTCCTTTGTGCAAGTTCTTCCATCCTCTATCTTTAATTTGTACTGGAAAGGTGTCTTGCTGTACCCTCTTTGAGTCTCCTCAAACTGAGAATTGAGGAGGAGGAGTAAAAACTAATCCTGGGGATCTAGGCAGTATGATAAGAGACCAAACAATTTCAGATGAGAGACCTTGGGGTGACTTATGTAAATGAATACCTTGGTAAAGAAGTTGGCATTCTATATCCTCATATTTACAATGTATCATTTTAAACATCCCATTAAAAGGCTGTGATGTTGCAAGCATGAGACAGTTTTTGCTGAAAGATATATGCATATTTCATTTATTTTCCATACAGTTTTAGTATTTCAGCATTTACATTCCAAAGAAAGAGGAGGTTGGACTAAACATTGGATTATGGCTAGCCTCTTTGCAGAAGTAATTATGTGATTTTCTTGTTCAGGGACAGCAACTGAGATGCTTGGAATATCCAAGTAAGACTAAAAGCATTTTCAAAATCTTCGCATTACTATTCCTAGCACATTAACACTGTTGCTGACAAATCAGTTGGGACTAGAAGGAAAATATTTAGATGATCAAAATGTTTTTTTCCTTATGGGCAGGAGTGCAGATTGTGTTTGCAGGTACTGTATTACTGTGAAAAATATTTGGCATTATGAGTTTATCAAACTTGGTTTATTCTTGTTGTTTTGTTTTCACTGCAGTCCAATAACATGATGTCTGTGGCTTACACCTGCAGTAAACTGTAGTGTCCTCTTACCCAATGTTTATCCATGCTGTATCAATGTTCTAAAGGGCACCCCTGACAGTGTTGTTTCTATGAACATAAGGCTTGTGTTTATTACAGAACAAAACTCTGCCCTTTATAGTAAACAGTCTTGTTTGAACTATGTGTTCTCTGACCCATTTAATAAATAGTTCCTTACTGATTGGATCCAGGAACTCTTCTCCTTTACTGCTTAAACAAAAAGAACTTGGTGCCTATAAGGCAGGATGTCTAGGCATCATCGTGACCTTTTTAACTTTGTTTGAAGTGACAGGGTTAGTTTCTTTTACCTACTAACTGGACCCCTGGCAGAGGTTTGTGCTTCTGGAGCTGTAACCAGCCAGCTGCCTGATCTTTCATTTATTTTCTTTTCTCTTTTTACATGCTGAGTTTTGCTACTAGCAATTAATATAGTAGAAGAATAAATGTATACACAAATGTGGCTCAAACAGACTCTTTCTTGATTGGAGCCATGCTGCTTGAACAAAGCAATCCAAAAGCTAGCACTATCAGCCACAAGAGATTTCCCCAGGATAGAGAATCTGTTAGTTCTCCAAAGCTGAAATAGCAAATTGTGTACCTGCCCTCCCCATTCTTGCAGTTAGCACAAGTTGTGGGAAGTGAGAATGAGGAAGAGAAATCTGGAACAGATATTATGGCTAAATGTTCCTTGTGCCCCATCCCTGAGGTGTTAAAACAGCAACAGCACTGGGAGCCACTGGTATTCAGTGAAATGTAGATAGAATACCTCAAGCTTAGGCCTGCTACAGACATTCAGTTTCTCCTGGGAGAGTTCCTGCTCTCCCAGGATAAACCATGAGTGTACAAATGTTCATGCTTTTGCTTGCAGGGTAAAAATAGTCATTTTAAGAGAAAAATAACCTGGCAAAAACAGGGTCAAATCACTTCTGAAAGATCTTCTAAGTTTTCATTAATCTTCTCTTTTTTGGAATGATTGTAAAATCATTCCAAATGAAAATCATTCCAGATTTTTCATTTCCGGATGGTTCACAACCTGCTTGATTTGCAGCAAACTACTGAATTAAGGATGAACTTCTCCATGAATGACTTGTGCCTTCTGAGACTGGGGGGAACATAATTTGTAGGTGGCGGGGACCACCCACAGATATTGGTGGTGGTGTTGGTGGGGAGGGGAGAAAGGTGGCAAGCAGGGACCCCCACAGACACTGGCATCAATGGTGGTGGCCAATCTCCGGGGAAGTATGTGCCCCAACTACGTGTTGCCTACGAGCTGCTAAGCTTCTTGCTGAAGCTTTTACTTGAGCAAAGTGACACCTTTTGATCAGCAACAGTAGCAGTGCCACACAGCTGATTGGAGAAGAGGTGCCCTTTGATATAAAAGCCACAATAAGCACCTGGAGCACCTCAGTACAGCTATTTGTTGCTGCTATACTCATAGCTAGTTTTCAACCCCTCATCTTAACAGGGGGCCATGGAGCCTAGTCCTACAAAGAATCCGGGGTGTAAAATTCATCAGCTATGGAACAGGGAAGATAGGATGTATATATAGTAATGTTAGCATTTTATTATCAACTCATCAGTGGCACCTGTTAAACTGTTTAATTGTGAAGAAGGACTAATCAGCAAAAATCAATCTTGTCATTCATAAGTCAAGAACGTAAGGGATATTTTTTCATAAATATTAAAATTTTCACATATACTCAGATTTTTTACTAGCTTTTTTGCTATTAAGAATTTTGAAATTTTGGCTGACATCCTGGCTCACAATCTATAAATTTGTTGCATTCAGTTTTTTCTATAAAAGAATGCTGGGAAGATGCATTTTCCTTTTCTCTAAACTAAAGCCCCTCAAGAATATTACACTTAAGTAGTGATTAACTGGTTAATCATATCTTAAGTGATGACCTGGCCATATTGAATCAAATGATGGTGTGATTAAATGATGAATGTGCCACACATTTATTACACAAAATGTGTGATAACTTTCTAGCTGGTCCCAATCATGCCTTTAATTGAATGTTTGACCAGTGCTCATCCTTTGGATCACCCAGGAGGTTTTCAAGATGCCCGTGTGCACCAGAGGCTAGCAGTACCCTCAGATGATCACGATTCTCAGCCAGGAAGTATACCATGTACTCCCCTGCCTGGGAGCTCCAAGCATCTGACAAGAGCTCCCAGCCATCGGAGCAAATGCAGTCCCCTGGTTCTGGTTCTGATCAGTTTCAGTTCCTAGCCAGACCAGTGCAGGGAGATACACTTGTTACTGGCATAGTGATAATATGTTGTAATAGGATCTGATGTGAAATCCTACAATCATGCTTTCTGCCATGCATTGGTGGCATGTCAGAAAGTGTGATTGTTGGGATCTCAGATCAAATCCCATTGTGCCTTTACTTTAACTTTTATCAGGGGCCTAAAGAGTTTAATCATTGTTCTGGATGAAATCAAAGTCTAAAATAAATTTATTTCAGTCTCTTAACCTGCACATGATGATTCACTAGTTATTGACTGCATAGGAGGACACGACTGACACTAATTTTCATACTAAAAAATAAAAAATAAAAAAACAAAATTTTGGAAAAAATATAAATTTTAAATGGAAATATGAATTTCCCAGGCATAAGACAAAAGGTAGAGCCTAATAACTGTGATAGTGTTAGTATCTATACTCTACAGCTTATTAGAATTGTGTGTTTGTGTGTGTTGGGTCTATTGTTTACAAAGCTCCAGTGTCCTAAACTGATGCCTGCATAAGATAAACTCCACACACTTTATTTTACCTTTTTGTTTGTTTCCAGTTGGAGATGGAATAAGAGATTTTAGGTTTTAGTAGGCTAATTCTGATAAATCTAGCATTAATGTTTTAAAGCTCGATCCCTTACCAGCAGAGATAATACTGGACATCCCCATGTGTTCATGTGTTATATGTCAGAACATGGATAAGCATCTTGAAAATATATTTTCAGCCATTATTTTGGGAAAATCCCTTTGTCATACATGAAATCTTTTTACTGGGGTATGGAAACACTGATTTAAAAGTTAGGAACATGGGGTCTTGAGTTCATGCTTGGCATGATCACAGTCCATTCTAGTGCTGTGGTAGATGGCTTAAAATTAGAAAATGCATGGGATTTCCATTATTAATGGTATATCTTAGAAGAATGCACTTTAAGATGTATGTGACAAGGTAATTAAGATCTGTGAAGTGTTGAACAAGTCCTGGCTTGTAATAGGCTGCCTAAGGAAAAATATGAAAGGAAGGAGAAATGGGTGTGTCCTCTCTTTCCTGGTTTATTGTCCTGCATTTTTCAGTTGACTTGCTTTTGTTTTTTGTGACTATTTTGTGGATGTTAGATAAACCCTGAGAAAAGATATTTGAAAAGACTAATGCTGGGAGCACTGTTTCCCTTTCCTAGCTGGCCTGGCTTCCAACCAGCATAACACATGTCCCTGCTCAGTGTCTTTAGAGCTTCTCAACCCGTTGTCAGATCAGTAAGCACAGAAAGCCACTTAATCAGACATGAAAAGCATCAGGGCCTGCAGAATGATAAAATAGGAAATAAAGTATAAAATGGATGAGAGGAAAAGTCAGTATGTCCTTATTTAATTCCAAACTTGGACGTTTTGGTATCAGAAGACCATTTAAAGAGGCACTTATGCCTCTTCAGCATTGAATTTCTCCATATCACACCATTTGCTCAAAGAAGCTATTTTCTTTGTGGGCTTCAATGACTCAACATAGTTGCAGTACTTTCCTTCAACAATATGCTGAAAATAAGAGGAAAGGGTTGTTAACAAGGCAAATTACTGAATTTAGAAAGACTGCTAGATCTACAAGTGGGTATTATGCCACTGTAGCCTTTTCTACTACCATTTACTGCAGTGGTCTCCAACCTTTTTAAGTAGGAGATCAACTTTTGGCATTTAAAAGCAACGCAAGATCTATCATGTGTTGCCAACACCTCCATCCCCAACCAGCAGGTAAGTTTGTGGGGAGGGAAGGGGGAGGGCAGATAGAGGCAGGGCAAGAAAAAATATTTGTGGGAATGCCTCCCCAGCAAGTAAGTCCCACCTGGCCAGGGCCCCACACAACTTACCCCTGCTCCTGCCTCTGCGGCACTGTTCCTCACCATGGGGGCTTCGATCTAGCCCCTTTCCCTCCCCTCCCCCATGGACTAACCTGTTGGGCTGGGGCTCACGCATACACGCAGACACTCAGCCCCCCACCCCAGCCTCAGATTGACTCTAAGAGGATCTGAGATCTACCACAAGAGACTCCGAGATTTACTGGTGGATCAAAATCCACTGGTTGGTGACTACTGATTTACAGTTCATAGTCTTCCCACTGACTTGGTGATCATAAGGGTTTAGTTTACCCCACTCTGACATGCTTGTTAGAGATAAATAAAAATAAATGGGTAATATTAATTGATATTATTGTTCTTTCCAAGACCAAGTAACATTTCTGTGCATCATGGAACCTCTGAATGATTATCAAAAGATACTGTTAACGATAATCCAAAGATTTGATTTGAGTAAACTCAACTCTTAAGGGTATTTGTTTTTCAATGTCAATTATGGTGAGGACTTTAAATAATTCTTTTTATGGTGATGTATAGTTCAAGACTGCTTTTGTTCAACTAACATTATTCTTCATTATATTTTACTTGTAGCACTATCTGTACAATATTCATTTAATTTAGATCAGTGAATACACATTATTTATGATTTCAAATAAAATCTCTTACTAAGTCAGTCTGCCAGCAGACCAGTCTCTTGGAAAAATGAAAGGTGCAGTAGAAAGAGGATTCTACATTCATCTTTATTACTTCTTTATTGCTCACAATTTATAGCTAGTGAAATTTGTGTGTGCATGCACTGTGTATGGGGAGGGAAAAGAGAGGGAAGACACATGGACAAACACATACCAACTGTCAACTGACATTTTCTCATCTTTTAAGGCCCTTTAACAAAAATCTATTTGAAATTAAAAGTGAAATGATATTGTTTTATATGAATAAGAATTATTGAGTGAGTTCAGCCAGAAAGCCCATTTTGATTTGACATTTAATTTGGGGAATTAGTGCTGTTTGCTCTTTCTGTGTATGTACAACGGAGAAGAGAGCAAACATGGGAAGAACAGAGAATAGAGAGAAGTAGAAGGAAGAAGAGCACCTCCACTGTATGCAGTTGTATCAATCAGCCCTAAACAGAAGGGCTGTTTGGAAGCCTTCTTGGCTAAACAGGGAAATTACGGTCCTCTTAAGAAAGAAAAAAGAGTCTTATAAACAATGGAAGCTTGGGGCAGGCTCCAAGGAGGGCAATTCCACGATGGCCTGCATTTGTAGGAAACAGATAAGACAGGCTAAAGTGGCAACCGAACTTAGATTAGTAACACGAATCAAGAACAACAAAAAGTCTTTCCTTCGGTACATGGGGGACAGGAAGAAAACAAATGGGAGTGTGGGTCCATTGGTCAACAACTCAGAAGAGCTGGTTACTGGCACCCAAGAGAAAACTGAACTCCTGAGTGACTACTTCACCTCAGTCTTTCATCGGACCAAGGGGAAAACAATGCCAGGTACAGTACAGGACGAGCATGGTAAGAATAATCACCTTCCTATGATTGCTGTAGAACTGGTTTATGGCTATTTAAAATAATTAGACATATACAACTCAGCGGGACCAGATGATCTTCATCTGAGAGTGCTGAAGAAGCTGGCTGAAGTCATCACAAAACCCCTGGTGAAACTCTTTCACAACTCGTGGTACTCTGGAGAAGTCAATGAAGACTGGGGTCAATGTTGTGCCCGTCCACAAGAAGGGCAAGAGGGAGGACCCAGGTTATTGGCTTATTGATATAAGCCAATCAGCCTAACTTCCGTCCTAGGGAAAATCCTACAAAAGTTCATCAAGGTGTCTATCTGCGATAAGCTTGCAGAAGGTAATATTCTGAATGATAGCCAGCATGGCTTCATCACAGGCAGGCCTTGCCTTACCAACTTCATCTCCTTCTATGACCAGGTGACTCACCACCTGGACATGAGAGAGTAGATTGATATTGTATACTTTGCCTTCCAAAAGGCCTTTGATCTAGTATCCCATGATGTCCTTGTGAGAAAAGTGGATGATTGTGGGCTTAACTCCAAGACAGTCAGGTGGGTAAGAAACTGGATGCAGGATAGAACCCAGAGAGCCATAGTGAATGGATCAGTGTCATCCTGATGAGAAGTGAATAGCAGTGTCCCACAGGGGTCGGTGCTTCATCCAGTACTTTTCAACATCCTTATTAATGATTTGGATGAGAGGGGTGAAGAGCTCACTGTTCAAGTTCACAGACAACACCAAGTTATGGAGTAGTGTGGTCATGCTTGAAGATACAGATACATGCAGACGTAGACAGTTGGGCAGTCCGGATTCTGATTAAGTTCAACATCGAGAAATGTAAAGTGCTGTACCTGGGGACAAACAACCCCCAACACACCTACAGGCTTAGTGGCACTAAACTGACTAGCACTATGAACGAAAGGGACCTGGGGGTAATAATAGACCACAGTATGAACATAAGCCGACAGTGCGATGCTGTAGCCAATGGGGCAAATGATACTCTAGTGTGCATCAATTGATGCATCTCCAACAAAACCCAAGGACGTGATTCTTCCACTCTATTCAGTCCTGGTGAGACCGCAGCTGGAGTACTGCATCCAGTTCTGGGCACCACACTTTAACAAAGACATGGACAAGCTTGAGAGAGTCCAAAAAAGACCCACCCATATGATTAGAGTCTTACATAACAACCCATACAAGGAAAGGCTGAGGGACCTCACCCCTTCTATACGCTAGCCTCCAGGACAAGTCACTTTGTTTTCATGCAGTGTGCCATCTGGTCAATCCTTGCTCTTCATGTCACCTGGACCTTGACCTGGCTCTTCCCTGTCCCTGTGCTCCTGGGACAGCTGGATTGCCCTCACCTCTCAGTGTTTCTTCATGGCCAGCTGGCCACCTGCCATGGGTCTGAGGCAGCTCCTGTCTCCCAATGCATTGCCTGTGCACCAGCTGAGACAACAAAAAACTGAAAGAACAAAGGAATCCTGGCACTTAAAAAAAAAAAAAGAGAGAGAGAGAAAGAATATGAGGGAAGTAGGCTAGAAGCCCCTCCTTCCTCAAAGCCCCTGTGCCTGGGATTTAGGCTGTCCCCCAATGCTGCTCTAGGTCCTCCCTCCTGCCAGCGGCCTCTCTTCCTTCCCTGATGCTGGCTTTTCTGCCTTCTGGTGCTGCCTGCGCTCAGCGTGGAGAGCAGCTTCCTCACAGGCCATCTCCTCCACTTTCCCTCTGTCTGTCCTGGTGCCAGCTGGATGGCTTTATGAAATGATGTCAGCTACCCAAGCCAGCTCCAACCCGAAGTAAGTGCGGCTTACAAATCACGTGGGAATCTCTTCTCAGTGTGGCTCATCTTATGCTTCCTTGCCTGAAATTGGTGAGTTTGCCCTGGTTTCAGGTCTTACCTTGTAGGGGTGGGTCACCCACATCTCCCTTCCTACCGCGTGGAGGGTTCCCCATCCCACAGTGACTGTCTCTCTTGGACAGATTATAATCTATGTGATTTTTAATACCATTCAGAGTAGCATTCCATCCCCTCCCATACCTCATGCTTTCATCAGAGACAGGATGGCCATAGGTGGGAAATCACCAGCCACATGTAACTTGAGCAAGTTTAAAGTCCATCTACTTAAAGGTAGACAAAGTTCTTTAGGTGAATCTGGTATTTTTTATTAGACCAATTTAAATAGTTGGAAAACAATTATTAAGCAAGCTTTTGAGTTCAAAAACCCTTCATCCAGCTAAGGAAGTTTCAGCAGTTGGTGTGTGCTCTTCCTGGATGGAATGAAAAGTAAAGCAGCCAGTGGCTGGGCTGGTATGCATACAAGACAGGTAGTCAGTGAAAATGTATTTTGAGGAGTCAATGGGTAAGAGACAGGCTGGTGTGGCGGGGGGAGGGAGAGAGAGCGCGAATGGGGTTGAAAGTGGAGAGATACCTGGGGAGTCAGATGTCAGGCAGGTTATAATATGTCATAAATCCAATGTGTATATTTAGTCCATGATTTTTTGTATCCAGGAGGTTGATGAAGTGGAGTTCATAAGCTCATCTCTGGGAAGTGTTGTGTAAGTTTCCTCTGAGGATCAGGACTGAGAGGTTGGAGAGAGAGTGGTTTTCTTGTGAGAAATGTGCCCCCACAGGTAACTGGGTATTCCTATCTTTGATAGATTTTCAGTGTGCGTTCATTCTGGTGCACAGTTGTTGTTTGGTCTCTCCTACATATTTTCCATCAGGGCATTTGGTGCATTGGATGAGGTCTATTACATTTCTGGAGGTGCAGCTGTAAGATCTGGGGATGCTGATGGCTCTCTTGTTGGGTGTAGTAATAGTGGGGGTGGTGGAGATGTGTTGGCAGGTTTTGTATTTCTTGTCCTGGCACGGTCTGGATCCTTTTGGTGTGTTCTGGGCTTGAGGAAGTTT
>JAGPOW010000261.1:46650138-46674059 GCA_030014935.1 Caiman crocodilus | reverse complement strand
CCCCAAGAAGAGGGTTAGCAGCACAGCGCCTCCAGAGAAGGGCAAGAGGCTGTGGTGGTCTCCAAGGAGACAGCAGCACACAACACCTGGCTAAAGGGGATAGGACCGTGCAGAAAGCCTGGGGCCAGACAGAAGGTCCCCAGAGTGGATGAGGGTCCCGGGGACGGATGATATTCAATGAGACAGCCTGAGAGCAGGCGGGCTTACAGATAAGGCCCTGAGCGCAGGCAAGTGTATAGAGGGGCCCTAGAGAGGGAGGGCTAGACTGACGGTGGATACACCAACGTCCGGGACAACAGTGAGGCTTTGGATGTGGTATCAGGGGTGGTAGGAGCCACGTTTGGCCCTAAGGCCAGGGTGCCGGGAGTGCACCCAGCATATGGAGGGGGAACATCCCGGTGGGTCCGTGAGATTGCAGGAACAAAGGTCCCGGTACGCCGCGCCCAAGGTGGTATAAAGGTAGCCTCCCAAGATATACCTCTTTATCATCAAAGTCATGGTGGGCGAGAATAGAGGGTGCCTTGGGCCGGACTTGGCGCAGACAGAGAGCCTTCAGGAGATCACGGCCCTCCTGTAGGACCCCGCCGTGATACTAGTGATATTTGCTACTAGGAGTCTGAAAAGGCAATGAGGATTCCTCTGCTTGATTCCCTTGGGTGATATCTGGGACAGCAGTAGATATTAGCATCCCTGACACTGTACTTCCAATAACGTAAATGTCATGGGGTGGGATCCCTAGAGGCAGCCATGATGTCTTGAGGACCCTGTAACCATGCCAGCTTCACCCTTCGGGCACCTTCTATTCTTTCCTGAAGGAAAGAAGATGATAATTTCAATGACACTAACGTCTTACATGCATTTACTAAATCTTCAGGTGAAAGCAACTCCAATCCTCGAGCACGATTTACAAGACAGTAAACCTCTGTAAGTGACATGATTCCCCCTCATTCCTCTAATGGTGCCTGTAGGATTCCAGCTAGTTGTTTTGCCAGTTGCATATGGTAATGTGTACCAGATCCATAGGTTTCCCTGGTGACTGGATTAGCTAATCCCACCATTTCCTTTGCCTTTTCCATGAGTTTACTGAGGTCTTCAAAAGCCTCAGAAATATTTTTGTCAGTCTCTTTTCTCTTTTCTTCCTAATTTCTTGAATTCTCTCATTGGTTGAAATAATAAGTTGGGAGGCTGCTCACGAGTCTGTGTGATCACGGTCCTGCTGAACCCCACTAGATCCTGCTGCCCTTGAATCCCTTTCTGGGACTTACACAAAGTCTGTGCCTCTTGAGACACCTGAGCCTTATAGGCTAGGTGCATGGCTCCAAAACCACCCCTTTACCATGCCCCATGCCTCACAGGTGGTATTCAAATGTTGTCCCTCTGAGACCTTAGTCTAGCTCGGCCTCCTGACATCACTGGGCCCCCCTGTCTGAGCCCTCCCTGGTGCTGGGCTCTCCACTGCCCTGTCACTGCACAGTCTAGTTCTGGGGCTCTACATGGTAGTGTTCCCCAATGAGGTCTCCTCCTCCCCAGCAGCCTCATTCTGGTCCACCAATTTAAAAACAACAACATACGTTATAGCCCTGGGGCTTATATTTAACAGCAACCATAACACTGGAGGTCACACTCTGCCTCTTTAAGGAGGTGAACTTCTCTTTTAACAATGCGTGCCTCCTAGCTCCAGATACTTTAGCTGCTCCTGGAGCCCATTAGTCTCACCAGCAGTAGAACAGGCACTCAGCCATCTTCATGGCTTTTCTGCATGAACTCCAGTTCCCCTGGCAGCTTCCAGAGCACTAATTGCCTTCAGTCCCAGCCCTGGGGCTTATGTGCCCAGGGTCCTGCCTTCTTCCAGTCAACTGATGGGTCAGGTACTACCTAATTCCCTCATTAGCCTGCTGCCACAGCAATCTACACAGGTGGAGTTTCTGCCTGGCTCCTAGGGCCCCCTCTCTAGGCAGTTTCTGCCCTTAAAGGAGCAGGCACATCTTAGTGCCTTGCCATAGTAAGCTGGCTCCATATATTCTTTGTTTATATGTACTCTCTTCACAAAGCCAAGCACAGGATGTAATATGTGAATTCCTAAGTGTGGGGGCTGAGGAAATGGGCTGGAATGGACCCACCAATGGAGAGGAATTAGGCAAAGCACACATAGTGGTTGCAAAGAAAAAAAACTTTACTTACAAGCTGCGATACAGGGACTTGCATCGAGATATGCAGTGTAGGTGCGCTAAGAAGAGTTGCAAACAGAAAAGAAAACTCTGTGTGGCACAGTAGGGTATGGGGTACATCGGGAATACATCGACGGGGAGTCATTGGTGGTTGATCAGGCCCCAGTGTGGCTCCGGGATGCACATAAGGATCTCTTTGAGCATGCAAAACTCTCTTCCGTGCATCCAGGATCTCCTCCAACTTGGGCGGGTACCTCCCAAGCCTTTTGTACGGCTAGTGAGCCAATTGCTAACCGCCACGTGTGCATAATTTATATCAAGCCTATCGAAAGCATGCACTCAACGGTGCAGCTGCAAGCTTTTGGCAGGAGCTGATATTGCACCAAGGACTCTTTCCCACCTCAGGGGAAATCGCTGCACCGGGTACTTGCAGTGTGCTAACACGCAGCTGTCCTGAGGCATTTTTTAACCATTTAGTTCTGACACTAAGTTGGGTAACAGTTGTGTAGGTTCACATGCAGAATAGGTGGTACCTGGTAGACTTTGCACCTGAGTGGATTCTGCCACCTTTTAATTATTCTGTATAATAGATTAAATTAAATAACTTTGAATGAAATAGGCCATGACATGCTAAATGGATAAGCTTTTAATATAGGCTCATCTGAGGAGCCATCTGTTGTCTTGTTTTGTCACAGTGGTCAAGATGGGCAAAATTGGTTTGGTGGTTACAGATCAGATCAAGAGGAAGTACAGTGGCAGAGATGCACCTCCCTTTCAGCTGACCACACCATGGGAGCAGAAGCTGGTGACTTGTTTTTTTAAGTCCCCAAAGCTAGTAATAACCCCCATTCCCTTTTGCTTTGTGTTCAGTGATATCTTGCCTCCTCCCCTTCCCCCACCCCCAATCCCTTGCCCACTACTGATGCTGTCCATGGTTGTGCTGGGGGCAGGAATCATGAGGAGCTCCATAGCTACTCCTTCCCATTCCAACCCAGCTCAGCCAGGAGCAGCAGCGGCAGCAGGCAGATGCCTTATCCTTGTTCATTCTCCCCAGGTGTTCACTGCCAGCTTGGGAAAATGCTCAAGGGAAGGGAATCTGTCTGCTGCTGCAGCTGTCTCTAATCTAGGTAAGCCTGGCTCCGTGTGCACCCCGCTGCAGCAAATGTAGCAGCTCTCTGGAGCTCCACCCCCAGGGCAGATGGACACAGCAACAGTAGGGAAAAGCGTGCCAGAAAACGGGAGGTGGGAAAGGGAAAGGAGGGAATGTTTAGCTGAGCGTGGATGGGAAGAAAAAGAGAGGGAAAATATTTACTTGAGGAACTTAGAAACAGTCCCATGCTATTGCTCTGATGTTACAATCTGCCCTGGTCTGGAATCCTGAATCCACCTATAGATGATTATTTGAGATAATCAATTTGAAAGTATGAGGGAAAGTGTCTTTTTTGATTGATGGTAGAGGGCCCTTCTAATGGATGCATGTTAGAGTACTTCATACACAAGTTCAAAGCTAATCACAAGATTTCTATTTATTTTGTTGTTTAAAGGCTACTTTCAGAGCTTAGATGGAATGTGCTATGCAACTATAAAGTATTATTGTGTTTATGGATGCATTTATGGACACACACCATCACTTAATGTTCCTTATAGACATGTATTATTCTACATATTGTGGCCTTAATTCTAGTCTGTTTGTGTCAGTTGATAATGAATATAAATGTTGTAGTTCAATTGCTTTTTTCCCCGAAAGTTGTTAATGAAAATATTCAGGCAATATGTATTTTTAACATCTTTATCCATTATCAGCATAATAACATTTCTCTGTAGGACTATTATAGAATAATAGAAAATTAGGGTTGGAAAGGACCTCAAGAGGTCATCTGGTCCAACCCTCTGCTTAGATCAGGACCATCTTCAAGTAGATCATTCCAGCCAAGGCTTTGTTGAGCCGGGTCTTAAAAACCTCCAAGGATGAAGATTCCACCACTTCTAGATAACCCGTTCCAGTGCTTCACCACCCTTTTAGTGAGAGAGTTTTTCCTAATATCCAACCTAAACCTCCCATGCTTCAGTTAGTTAAAGGCTGCTATCACATCTGTCTTCGATGTTCTATTCTGCAGACTAAATAAGCTCAGTTCCCTCAGCCTGTCTTCATAAATCATGTGCCTTTGCCCCCTAACCATTTTCATTGCCCTCTGCTGGACTCTCTCCAACTTGCCCACATTCTTTCTGTAGTGGGAGGCCCAAAACTGGAGACAGTTCTCCAAATGTCATCTTACCTCTGCAGAATAGAGGGGAATAATTATTTCCCTTAATCTTGCAACATTCCCATTAATCCAGTCCAGTATGATATTAGTCTTCTTGGCAACAACAGCTATTGACTTGTATCCAGCTTATTGTCCACTGTAACCCCCAGGTCCTGTTCTGCAGAGCTGCTGCTTTGTCAGTTGGTCCCAAGCCTGTATAATGCTGTGCGTGGGATACTTCCATCCTAAGTAAGGGATTCTTCCATCCTAAGAATACTTTGCACTTGTTCTTGTTGAACCTCATGAGATTTTTTTTTCCCAATCATCCAATTTGTCTGAGTCACTCTGAATCCTAGCCCAAACCTCCTGTGTAGCTATTACCCTGCCCCAGCTTGGTGTCATCAGCAAACTTGCTGAGCATGGAGCTCATCCAGATTGTTAATGAAGATATTGAACAAAACTGTCCCCAGGACTGACTCATGGGGCACTCCTTTTCATACCAGCTGCTCACAGCTGATGTAGTATACCTATGCTGGTGTCCCTTGAACACCAGATGACCACAATTTATAGTCACTCACTACTCTTGTCCTGCCACTACTTTGGTATAATCTTATGAGATAAGAGGCTGCACCTGATTTTTATGTGGCTGTGATTAGATCTTCATCATGGTCTTTTGACAGAGTTCTTCTTCAGCCCTCTTCCTCCCTACACTCTGCTCCCTTAGCTCAATTTATCAAAGGGAGGCATTATTCTCTAAGGTTATGGCTCTTGAGTAGGAAACAAAGAACTCATAAGCACCAAAAGAAAATATACCAGACAATCCATCCATCCCCAAAAAGGGTTGTTGTTTCCCTTCTTCCAAATACCCCATCTTGCTTGAAGGGCATGCACGGCTTTGGGTTTCACCTTCCCAATCTGACGGTTCCCCACTCTTTGGCTTGGGCTTCATGGTCCGCCTAATTACATACACTGAGTCATCTCCTCAAGGTGCCTCGAGCCAGGTTAAGGCCCAACCCAAAATCCAGTTTATGGTCCCCTGGCATAGCCCAAAAAAAACCTTAAGCCATCTTAGGTAAGTCTTTCCCCCATCTGGGACCCTGATCCATAGTCAATGTTCACAGCAAAAAATGAAGAGCATAGTTTAAGAGCATAATTTATTTGCTCATTGCCTCAGGGGATGTCAGCCCTGAGCTGCTGCTGTCAGCTGCTTCTTCCAGGCTCTCAGTCCTGTCATGGTCTTCACAAGCCCTGCAGCTGGCCAGGCTGGGTAGCTGCAGCCAGCATCTCTTCTGTGGCTTTCAGCTCCCTCTGTAACTACCCTCTCTGACAGCCTGAAAATGCAACCCCCTGTTCTTCCACATGGGCTCTCCTTCTCCCTTAGCAAGCTGCCTGCCAGCTCTTTATTTCTGGCTCCTCAGGTTCCCTGTTGACAGGGTAATAGCCTCCTGTAGCTGGAGCTCATCTAGTGAGCTTTGGCACCCCTATGGAGCTGCCAGCATGTCTCCAGGAAGGGTGTGCCTCATGGCCAGGGTAGCTGTGTTCCCTGCTTGTTCCTCCCATGTAAGTTACTGATCTTGCTCCAATTCCTATCTCACCAGCTGCCAACTAGATCTTGAGCCATTGTTTGCTACCTATTGAGCCCAATGATCCAGCCAGCTTTTTATCCACCTTACAGTCCATTCATCCAACCCATACTTCCTTAACTTTCTGGCAAGAATGCTATGAGAGACTGCATCAAAAGACTTGCTAAATTCAAAGTGTATCACATCCACTGCTCTCCCTGCATCCACAGTGCCATTCATCTGATCACAGAAGGCAATAAGGTTGGTTTGACATCACTTGCCCTTGGTGAATCCATTCTGACTGTTCCTAACCACCAGAGATCCTGGTTTTCTCTGATTTAAAAAAATGTCCAATTTACAGATATAAAAAAGTAACCCCAAATCCACATTTTTCCATGCTTAAAATGAAACACCACTATCTATTTAGGTATATGGATAGTGGTGTTATATGGATATATAGATACATAGTGGTGTTTCACTTTAAGCATGGAAAAATGTGGATTTAGGGTTACTTTTTTATATCTGAACATTGGGCTTTTTTTTTTTTTTTTTTTAAATCCAAGAAAACTAAGATCCCTGCTAATCACCACCTTCTCCTCCAAGTGCTTAGGAATGGAGTCCTTGAAGATCTGCTCCATGACTTTTCCAGTGACTGAGGTGCAGCTGACTGGTCCGTAGTTCCCTGGATCCTCCTTCTTCCGTCTCTTAAAGCTGGGCACCATATTTGCCCTTTTCCAATTATCCAGAACCTCCCCCAATTGCCATGAGTTTTCAAAGACAATGGCCAGCAGATCTGCAATCATATCAGCCGGTTCCCTCAGCATCCTCAGATGTATTGCATCAAGCCCCACAGACTTGTACACATCCAGCTTTTCTAAAGAGTCCCTCACCTGTTCTTTCACTGAGGGCAAACTGTGCTGCTCAGTGCAATAGTCTGGGAAGATCAAGGTAAAAAAAGCATTCAGTACTTCTGCCTTTTCAGCCTGTTACTAGGCTGCTTCCCCCATTCAGTTAAGGACCAACAAAACCTTTTATTTTTATTTCTCTTAAAAAAACGAAAAACAACAAAAAAGCATCCTAGGAATTGATATGCAATAGATTGTCTTGAGAAGTTTTAAACACTGATTTACATAGTAACTTCAGATTAAATATAAAACAAAAGTTCTCCATGTGGTAGAAAGGGCACAAATACAGCTGATTATGTTGTTGTTGTGGTTATTACCTATCAGTAATGGAAAGAATGATCTAAAATTAAAATAATTACATAGTTCATATTTCTGTTAGTAACATCAAATACTGGATGCTTTACTGATATTGTAGCCTGCTTGCCTGCCTGATGTGAGATACATTAGTGATAAATGTTACTTATTTTTCCTAGTGACTCTTCAAATTATCCTTTTCTTCAGTCTTTTATGGCTTACCAGCAGTATTCCAACATATTACCATTCTCAGCAATCAATTCACCTTTGGCTTGTGTTCAATAGCCTGCTTCCCCAAGTCTGAAAGTTATTTCATATTCTTTTTCTTTGCTTCTAATTCAACATTCATTGTGTATAATTGCTGGGTAGAAAGATGATTACACTGCAAAGAATTACAATCAAACTTGGCTTGTTAGTGTATAAAGCTCTGGTTGTTAATCACAATCATTTAAGCAGTACTAACCCTTACTAAACACAGATGGCATGTTGTTATCATTTAGAGCTACCCAAATCAGACATTGTTGATAAATCCCAGAGAGGACTTTCCTGTGGTTTTTCTCATACTGCTTCTCTTCTGTAACACTGAATAATATCTGTTGAGTTTGATAGCCTCTCACACACTTAGGATAAACTCATGAATGTCATACAGCTGTAGTGTCTCATTCAAATAAAAATGCATATTTTTTCCACTGGAAATGAAGAGTCTAAACATACAACCCAGGGTGAATACAAAGAGGAAATTAGTATGGAAGAACAGTCAGTGTAAACAGGAAGTTGACTTGATTAACATCACTGAAAAGTATGTTAATATATGTGCATATTTGACTTTAGAGAGACTTTTTTTTTCAAGCTTGATTGGTAATGGGAGTTTGAAAAGGTCCTATATAGTCATGCTGAGGTAGAGAACCTTTTGGGAGTGCTAAGGTCTAGTGAGTTTCAGTAGACCTGTTGTCTTTTCCAGTGTTACTGACCTAAATAAAACCCAGCTACTGTGCATCAAATAGTAGAACAAATCATAGCATCAGTGTCAAGCCCTGAGGCAAGGATTTTTAATAAGAATGATGAAATACGTGATACAGCACTGCAATCCACTTTAAAACATCTTGCATTACTTCAAAGCAGACACTGGGACAACAATACCAAATGTGTAAATGTAGAAAAAATGAATTGTTAAATCAGAGTGAAGAAGATTCTTAAAGAAGTAATGTAATTGAGTGGCATGAGCTCTGAAAACCAGGTGCTCCTCATTGTTAATTCTGGCTGTATTGCTGTTTTCCTGTAGACTTTCCTTCCTGCCTTAGTTTCTCCATCTATAAAATGGGGATTAGACTTTAGTTTGCCTTACTTGCATGAGGTTCTTGCAGACATAAAATCAATAAAAGCAGCGCTTTACTTTAAACTCTGCACATTCCCAAGCCAAGCCTCACGCATGCCCAGAAGATGCAGTGTGTTACTTCAACTCAGCTTGCTTGATGTCTGTAAAGATCAGGTGCTTTAGTGGAGGTTTTTTTGAGTTTTCATCTAATATCTGATTAAAACAGCTTTAGCTAAAAGCACCAAAAAGCCTGCTGAAGTGCCTGGTCTATGCAGACGCTGCACAGCCAGGTTAAAGTAATGTGCTGCTTCTTCCAGTAAAGTGTGCATGTGCATTTTTGAAGCAGCAATGACGGTTTCATTTTTTAAATTGTTAGTTATTTCATATGAATGTTAAGGAATAGGAAAACAGTTCTTAATTGCTTGCTAAGGCACACACTATGCCTGGCCTGAGGGGATAATGACAATGCTGGAGAAAGAGGGTAAAGTCTGGTGCACTCACATTCTCTTAGTTTCCAAAACTGAGGGACTCTCCACACTCCTTCAAGGATGCCTAGTATCATAAACGAGCGGAGAGAATGAAGTCCAGGGCAGGTGCAGTTCAAGGAGACACTCTCCTGCACTATGTAAAGCCCAAATATCATTGAGTTAGTGTTGACCCTCAGTGCACATGAACCTCAGGCAAACAAGGTGCTGTGAAAAGAAAGCATGTCAGGAGCCTGCATGCCTTCACAGCTACTATGGGTAAAGGCATAGGGCACAGAGCATACCTTAACTAAGTAACATTACTTTAGTAAAGTTCTTAGCATACAGTTAGAAAGAAGTTACAAATTTTGAATTGGGCAGAACAACGAATTCAACGTGAGTCTTCCACATCCAGGATTAGTGCCAAAGTCAATGGGCTATTGTTACTGTTTGTTCAGGTACACAGTTTCTCTTCTCTTTCTCTCTAGATTCCAGGAAGAAAAAATAAAATGTCCATATACAGAATGGGAAATTCATGAAAGTAAAATATCAGATGTTTGATTAGATGAAAATGCCCACTTCTAATTATAGCCCCAACATGAATCAGACAATATTAGTCCTCTATCCATATCAATTTATAAGCCGCCCATAGACCAATTTACCATTTATTCACAACATACAGTCCTGGGTTCAAATCATCATAACTTGCAGTCTAGATTTTGGTTGTATGACATTTTTAGAGAGGATCCTACTTGCTTGTATCCTGAAATATTTTGCTGCAAAGCAGGAAACTTTCTACTTTAAGTGACTAGAGAGGTAAATAGAAGTTTTTTGATTGAGCAGATCTTATCAATGACCACCTCAATCTTAACTATTCTGAACAATATATTTACCTTGGAGGACTGTGTTTCATAAATAGAGTGCACCAGATGGCTTTTGATTACATTTATTGAAACTTAAGTCAGCAGGCCATATTGGCTGCAGAAGTCTCAGAAGGAGCTACAGGGCAACCTTTTTCTAGCCAGAGGGTACATTTGTGCATTTCTAGCTGTTTTTTGAGATGTTTAATAAGGAATGTAGGGATCCTGAGGGTTCAGTTAGCTTCTGCTTCTTCCTTGTACAATGTACTAAGTGACAAATAGAGGGCCATTCTATGGAGCTCTGTTCACTTATCTCCCATTATTCCTTGCTACAGACTTCAAGATGGTACTTGACAGGGACTGTCACTACTTAAGGAGAATCATTCTTTTCATTTCCAGAATTGAGGTAACTAGTCATCTAAAGTAGAAGTTATCTGAACAATGTCTCAAGGAAAGAGTAGTTACTTAACCTGCAGTAACTGTATCAGTGTATGTTGCCCACATTAATTTCATGTTTTATCTTCCTTCTTCACTAATTCAGAGTCCTCTTCATCTCCGATTTTTACTGGCAAAGTAATTCAGTGATATTTCAGGATGTGCAAACCTGTACGCTCTTAACTATGGTGGTTATGAGGGCATGCCCATTCAGAAGGATCAGATCTCATGGGTCTTTGCAATATCCACACCTACAGAGGAGTCTGTATGGACATTGCCTCTGATGGAACCACAGTTGTTGCAGGGAAAGTAAGCGGTCTTTCTGATGGCTCACCCTGTTCATGGATTTACACATCCCTCCTTAGACAGTGGTGAGCTGAAAGGCACAAATGAACTTCAAATGGGGTACCATTACCACAGAGGAGTCCAAGAAAGATGTAGCTAGTGCTGGACACAAACATTTCTTTTCTGTGTATACTAGGTATTTTCTTGTTGTGTTCTACTCATTTTTCTTGCAGTCTTCTTTTGACTGGGAGAAGGGATCTTCTCAGACTTAATTCACTGTCTTTAAACCTACATCTTCCCATTCCCCAGAAGCAAATGTATATGTTGCCTGAGACCAGGGTGGCTGACCAGGGGCACATATGCCACAAGTGGCACAGGCAGCTTCTGTCTGTGGCACATGGAAGAACAGGGGAAGTGACACTCAGAGAGAAAACAGGTTTATTTTGTAGCACACCTTGCAAAAAGGTTGGCACCCCACTGTCCTGGATCATACTTTAACTAGTGAGATATCAAGATAAATTCTAACCTTTTAGCACAGGTTTTTTGCAATTAAATTCCTTGAAATTGAGTTTGTGAATGGCAAGAAGTGCAATGTGCTATTTTTCAAATTAAATTAATGTGTTGCTTTCATTAATTGACCTCCTTTAGATTAATTTTCAAACTTTACATATTTATTTAATCATAAAACCTTCTGATTTATTCATGAAATGTTGCTTGCCTATGCCTTGAAATAGCCTTTGTCTATTCAAGCATTTTCAGTGAGTGATTCTGTATCCCAAGTTTTAATGAGGTTTCTTTATATATGTTTTTTTTTTTTTAAATAAAAATCATGTCTTTGGGGTGTTCATTAATTTAGCATTAGAAACCATGACTGTTGAGAGAAAATTTGTCAATTTAAAGTTCCAGAGTAGGTCACCAAATATCATTCCAATAAAAATGAAATTTGCATGCAATGCTTCATTTGTAAGCAATGTTTGTTTGTCTTCACTAGCATTTATTACCGTGATCAAGAAGCTGAAATAATCTGCATATTATGCAAACCATTCCTTTCCATATGAAAGTTTTTGGTACTTTTTATATTAGGAAAGTAAGATTAATGCAAAGGCCTGATGTCAGGCAGAATGAAACAGAATTGAATCTTGTCACAAGAAATTTTTGTTGCTGCCATTACAAGTAACTAACCTATTTCAGGCAATTAGAGGTTCTGATACATAGGGGTGCATCACTGAAATATGGCTTTATTATCAGTCACTTAAACAGAATGAAGGATAGCTTTATTAGCTTCCTGTTTAATTGAGTTATTGCCCATACTACCAATGTAACCATAAAGTTCTGTAATTGTACTGGTGCTGAAGCAAGTGCTGGTTTAATAATGAAATGAGCTTTTAGCCAAAGAGAATTTCAGTTGGGAAAGGTTAGCTCATCTGGGAACAAAATGTTAACAGTACATGTAGCTTCACAGTCACAAGCATGAAACTACTGAAGTGGGAAAAGGTCATGTTATTATTTGCAGCAAATTGTCAAAATCATTGTGCTTCCATGATATCTATGAAGAAAACCTTGTCAGGCTTGTGACCAAGACTTCTTTGGGGAAAGATAAAGGGATGATAATTTTACCTTGTAAAAATACTTTAATTTGTCATGAACTATTACCAAACATATCAAGTATTTCTAAAAATCACATCTTTTTATGTGAATTCTGAGATAGGGGAAGAAATTGAGGCAAAATTATAAAAGGCCAGCCTCCAATTTGAATGTATGAAATGATATATATGTACTTGCAATTTTGCACTCAAATATATGGGGACTAGATAAAAATTTTACCTGTTTGGTGCTGTGGGAGGAGAGTTCCACTGCAAAAATTTTCAATTTTTTCAATCTGTTGCTATAAAAAAAAAATCTATAATCATTGTAGGAAAAGGTGGCATTAATTAGCTTTAAATTCATTGACTTGAGGGATGGAACAGGTGCCCCTGCTACTACAAAACTTTAAAAGCCCTGGGAATTGAATTACAAGAATTGTTGATGTGGGAAAAGCAGTGAATGTAATATGCTGTGACTTTAGCAACGCTTTTGATATGGTCTTCCACAGTATTCTTGCAAGCAAGTTAAGGAAATATGGGTTGGCTATATAGACTGTAAGGTGTATAGGAAGCTGGCTGGATTGTTGGGCTCAGTGGGTTGGTCTAGTTGGCTGCCAGTATCAAGTAGAATGCCGCCGGGGTCAGTCCTGGTGCCCGTTTTGTTCAATACCTTGTTAATGATTTGGATTGCATCCTAAGAAAGTACATGGATGACAGCAAGCTGGACAGAACAGTAAATATGCAGGAGGGTATGGCTAGGATTCAGAGAATGCATCTACACATGTGCTTTAATGCACATTAACCTATTTTAATGTGCATTAAAGCATCACAAAAAAGTGGTTTTAGCTAATGCACATTAAAATAGGCTAATGTGTATTTTTCTAGTACCTTACAATGGGCACTTTTACATATTCTCCGGGGTTGGGGGACACAACTCTAATTAAAGTCCATAGTGTCTTGTGTATTAGCATTCCTGGACTTCAAAATGAACCAAAGCCTGTTCAAGTCTGCTCTGATATGCTGTAAATACAGAATGTTAGCACAAGCTCTGTGCTCATGTACAGATACCCAAGGGAAGTATTACATTTAATGTGCATTACCCAAAGTGCATTAATGAATATGTAGATGCACCCAGAATGACCTAGGCAAATTGGAGGATCGGGCCAAAAGAAGTCTTATGAGCTTCAACAAGGACAAGTACAAAGTCCTGCTCTTAGGATGGAAGAATCTTATGCACTGCTACAGGCTCGGGACCAACTAGCTAAGCAGCAACTCTGCAGAAAAGGACCTGGGGGTTGCAATGAACAAAAATATGGATATGCATGAACAGTATGCCTCTGCAAAGAAGGCTAACAGCATGCTGGGCAGCATTAGTAGGGGTGTTGCCAGCAGATCAAGGGAAGTAATTATTCCTCTCTATTCTGCAGAGGTGAGGTCACAGCTGGAGTGCTGTGTCCAGTTTTGGGCCCACTACAGAAAGGATGTGGACAAGTTAGAGAGAGTCCAGTGGAGTACAACAAAAATGGTTATGGGGCTGGGTCACATGACTTCTAAGAAAAGGTTGAGAGAACTGGGCTTTAGTCTGCAAACAGGAAGACTGAGGGGATTTGATAGCAACCTTTAACTAATTGAAGTGTAGTTCCAAAGAGGATGGAGCTAAACTGTTCTCAGTGGTGGCAGATGAAAGAACAAGGAGCAATAGTCTCAAGATGCAGCAAGGGAGGTTTAGGTTGGATATTAGGAAAAACTCTCTCACTAGGAGAGTGGTGAAGTACTAGAAGGGGTTACTTAGAGAAGTGGTGGAATCTCCATCCTTGGATGTTTTTAAGACCCAGCTTAACAAAGCCCTGTCTGGAAATATATAGTTGGAGATGGTCCTGTTTGAGCAGGGAGTTGGGCTAAATGGCCTTCCCAATCTTAATTTTCTGTGATCCTGTGATTGATTCAGAAGAGTTCCTTATTTTTCAGAAAGTGTCCAAGTCATTTCAAGATGTTTTTTCAAAAGCAATGACTATTGTACCTTTTCTTATTTTGGAAACATAACACATGTATATGTACACACGCACATTGAGCACTGCAAATACACATGCAATTTATACATGCATTACATGTTGCATTGTTTGTCTTTCAGATTTGAAGATGATCATAACATCACTGGTTGGTTTGGTTTCTCTGAGCACATGTGTGGCTAATCAAGTCAATTTGTGCTTTGAATGGTCTGTGGTGCACTGAGCAAGAGATACATACCACTTTGGGTTGCTTGATCCACAGAGGACTTGCTACTTTTTCAAGAGTTAAACTGTTTGTGTTTCTGCTCTGCCTCAGCAGTTCTCCTCTGCTCATAGACCCAGAGATCTTCCCAAGATTTGGGGTCAGTGTTGAAATTTTTCAAGGAAGAATTGATGGGAGTCCTTGAAATGTTTCTTTTGGGCTCCCTTGAGAGCACTTACCCTCCTTTAGCTTGCCATAGAAGATCTTCTTTGGCAGGTGCTCATGTGACATCCTGGTGACATGACCTCCCCATCTCATCTGTGATTTCATCAACAGTGTGGATGCTTGGAATGCCTACCTGTGTGAGAACCTCATTTCTCACCTGGGACCTTGTCTTGTCATCTTATCCTCATTAGTTTTCTCAGACAGTCCATGTGAAAGTGGTGCAGCTTCATAACATGGCATGTGTACACTTTCCATTTTTCAAATGCATAGATCAGGATCAGCAACACAATGGCTTTGTATTTTTATGTAGTCTGCCAAAGGCCATGCTTGCTTTGACAATTCTGGCATTGGTTTTATTATCAATGTGAACTGTACGTGATAGCATACTGCCAAAATAAATGAACTTGTCCACTGCCTGGAGGATTTGGCCATTCTCTGTTATGGTAGGCTCTTCATAAGGCTTTTCTGGTGCAAGCTGGTGCATTACTTCTCTTGTCTTAGTGTTGACTGTGAGAACAAAGTTGTTGCAAGCTGAAGAAAGATAGTACATAATCCACTGCATATCAGATGCAAATTTGGAATTCACGGAACAGTCAGCAGACAGAAGATCATGAACAGTCATTTCCTGTGACTTCATCTTCACCTGTAGTCTTTTCAAGTTGAAGAGCTTGCCATCAGTCTAGTATCTGATGTCAATCCCAGTATCACAGTCCTAAAAGGTATTTGTAAGCATGGCAGAGAACATAATACTGAAGAGGGTTGGGGCCAAAACACTGCCCTGCTTGATTCCACTGGTGACTAGGAATGGTTCTGATAGCTCCCCATCATCCACAATGTGAACACGCATACCATCATGGAATTGCCAAACCATTGTGATGTACATCTCTGGGCATCTGAATTTTGCCACGATCTTCCAAAGGTCCTCCCAACTGACTATCAATGCTTTTGTCAGGTCAACTAAAGTCATGTACAAGTTGCAGTTCTGTTCCTGGCATTTCTCTTGAAGTTAACAAGCTTCAAATACCATGTCTATGGTCCCATGTCCTTTCCTGAAACCACGCTGATTCTCAGGCAGGAGCCCTTGTTCCATGTGTGGCACAAGGTGATTCAGCAGAATTCTGGTAAGCAATTGTCAGCAAGGAGACGCCCTGATGTTTGTCTTAGATTTGTCTTTTGCCTTTTCATTTCCACAAGTGGATGATGGATACATCCTTGTAGTCCTGGGTTATAGTTCCTTGAGTCCACACTGACTGGAAGAATTCAGTCAGTTTAACAGCCATATGTGAGCCTCTGGCCTTGTAGACCTCTGCTGGTATAACATCTGCTTCAGGTGGTTTACCATTTGACAGCAGGTTAATTGCTTTAACCCCTGATTGAATATGTGGCTTCAAGTTAAATAAGCTATTTGTGAAAGTAAGACCTACTTTTATAAGTAGGGGCTCACTGGACATTATTTTAAAAAAAGAAATGGGGCTTGGTAGATGGGGAGAAGCAAGCAAGATTTTTACAAGCAAGTTTATCTTTTTTACATAGCTGTTTGTCATTAAAAGGTTTTAATAATTAAAAGGACTTCATTGTTTAACATAAGTGCTAAACAAGTGCCTGTCTCTCTGGCTGATACATCATCTTCCATTCTCTTAAACTGTTACACCTATTTTTCCTGTTTTGTTCCAAGTTATGATGTAAGGTTTTTGTAAGTCTTATTCTTAATATAAGTTTGTGCTCCTGTTTGGACACTATAGTACCAAGCTCTGTCGGGACCTCTAAATGCTACAAAAAGTGAAGTGGTGAATCCAGTTTATGCACTAATTACAGAAATTTCAAATATAAAATGCTTGAAAAGAAAGTGTGCTATTAAAGGAGGTGGAAAAGAATAGTTTAGATATTTTAAAGACCATATAATAAGCATACCTGGGAGCTTTATGGGAAGGAATTGAAGCTTCTCTTTCTTCAAATATGATTAATTTAAAGCTACTTAATTGCACATTTTGCTCCAATTATTATAGATATTTTTATTTAGGCACGAACTGAGCACATAATTGTTTCATTTAAGCACTTAGGGTAAAAGGTGACAAAGTACTTTTGTGACTGTGAAGAATATTGTGGCCATGGTCTCACAGGTTTCAGAACTAATGTAGATGTTTCCACTTCATTGCATTCTATAGAACAAAGTCTTATCTGTCTGCATTAATGAATAGATACCCTTCCAGAAGTAATGCTACTGGTTATATCCTAATGATGACACAATTAGAAAGTAGAAATAGCTTTTAGTGAGAGGAAGTGCCTATACCTGCAACCCACAAGTTCCTTCCTTGGACTCTGCACAAATCCAGAATTACTGAAGCATGAAAAGATAAACTGCATCATTATAAAAATGTCAAGATGATAATAGTGATGGTCTGTATTTTTTGGACTACACTCTTTTACTTCAGTTGTTGAATGAATGCAGGTTTTCTGATGCTTTGGGTGTAGCTGTGTTGGTCTAAGGACATAGGCAGATAAGGTTTTTTGGGTAAATCTGATATCTTTTACTAGACCAACTAAGATAGTTGGAGAAATTCTTCTTTGCAAGCTTTCAGGTACAAACACCCTTTTTCAGGCAGAGGAAGCGTCTTGTGTTATTTTGTGCTCTTCCTCGATAGGATAGAATAGAAGTCAGGGGCCACTTTGCAAAAATGTCAGTCAGTGAAAATGCAAATTGAGGCAGTCAATGGATGAGAAACAGGTAGGAGGGATGGAGGAAGGGGAATGTAGAGCTGGTGATAAGATGTAGCCGGTAAATAGTAGAGAGTTTATCTGGGGTAGGTTATAATGTACCATAAATCCAATCCGTAGCCCATGACTTTTTTGTATACAGTAGATTGATGAAGTGAAGTTCATAGGCTTGTCTGCAAAAGGTGTTTTGTAAAATCCCTTTGAGGATTAGAACTGAGAGATTAGAGAGAGAGTGGTTTTCTTGTGAGAAATATGCCCCCACAAATAATTGTCTTTGATAGATTTTCAGTTTGTGTTCATTCTGGTACGCAGTTATGGTTCAGTTTCTCCTACGTATTTTCCATCAGGACATTTAGTACACAGGATGAGATGCATTACATTTCTGGAGGTGCAGATGTAAGATCCAGGAATATGTAATGGTTCTGTTAGGGGGTGTAGTAATTGTGGGAGTGATGGAGATATGTTGGCAGGTCTTACATTTCTGTTTATGGCATTTTCTGGATCCATTTGGTGCATTTTGGGCCATAGGGAGTTTGACAAGGTTTGGTGTTTGTTTAAAGGCTAAGATGGGTGGCTCTGGGAAGATCTCTTTAAGAACTGGAATTTTCTTCTTGTATGGGTTGCAATTGTTTAAGGACTTTCCATATATGTTCCAGGGAGGGATGATATGCCGTACCTAGAGATATGTGAGTCATAGGGATTTTCTTTTTATACTGCAGCAATTCTTTACATGGGATCTGAGTGGCTCTTTCAAAACTGTGATCTCTCTCTCAGAGGAGCATCTTTTTGAGGTTTGTGAGGTGACAATCACAGCTGTTCTCATAACTGAAAATTCAGTGGTATCGAAGGGCTTGGCTGTATACTACAGCTTTCTTGGTATATTTAGGGTGATTGCTGGTTCTGTGCAGATAGGTATGTTGGTCTGTGGGTTTCTTGTATATAGTGGTCTGCATTTTACCATTCTAGATAGTGGTCACAGTGTCTAAAAAGGAAATGTTGGAGCTGGAGTATTCAAGAGGGAGTCTCATGGAGGGGCAATGATGAATTTGTTATGGAAATCAGTCAGAGATTGCAAGTTTTCAATCCAAATAATGGTGTCATCGATATCTCTTAATTATAACAAGGGGTTGATGGTACAATTCTTGTGGAATTCTTCTGCCAGGTGACTCATAAAAAGGTTGGCATATTGTGGGGCCATATTGGTGCCCATAGCTGTGCCCATGGTCCAAAGGAAGTATTGGTTATTGTAAGTGAAATTGTTGTGTGGGAGGATGAAGCATATAAGTTCAGTACCATCTTTAGGTCTGTACTCTGAGTTGTAATCTTGATTTTTTTTGTAGATATGTAAGGCAAGCTTGGATGCCATCCTGGTGTGAGCTGTTGGTATATAAGCTGGTAACATACAAGGAGCCTAGGAAGCTGCTGCTGGAAAAGTGATCTGTTTTTAAGTTTGCATAGAGTCTGTTGTGTCTTGGACAAAACTCAATCTTTCTGACATTTATGATGGTTCCTCAAATGGAGGTTGGAAGCTGGTACATACAAAGCTGAAATTGAGTTCTGTAAGTAGCTTTAGCCTTAGGATTAATGTCTTTGATATGTTTTTAAGCAAAGATATTTTGGTTTTGGGAAATAATAGTAATAAAGTTATCTCTCAAAGGTTGGGAAATAATAAATTGTGTAGAATTATTGTGTCAACCAGCAAAGCTAACACAGATTTAAGAACAAAGTTTTAAATAAGATGGCAAGGTCCATAGCAGAGAAAATAGGTAAGGAAAGTGGTAGCTTCAGTGGGGCCCATCAAAGATAGAATGACTGGTATAAAGAGTGCAAAACAGATAATGCATGTTCTGTTTTTTAGCAGCAGAACAATACTAAATTATGAACATATATTTTCCTGGGGAGTGAATTCCAAGTCACATGAGTATAAAATAGGAGTCCCTGTGAGAGGTATTCTGATGAGTATACATAGTAACTCCAGATATTTATACCTTATACAAAACTTTATAGGTGTTTTCACAACAGTGTATACATCGGGTCTGTGCAAAAAATCTGAATGATCTTTGGAAGCAGTAAAAATTAGTGGAATATTTATAGGATTGAAAGTGAGGAATCTGAGAACTGTCATTATTTTCCTATGGGAATTCAAATGGGTCATCTTTTTGTTGTTGTTCTTGTTTTATTTTATCAAAGACTTGCCATATAGAACTTCAATAAAAGGTTTACCGTTCTGTAAGTTTTTTGGGGGGGTTTTTGGGGGTTTTTTTGGGTTTTTTTTGGTTTTTTTAAGTTTATCCAGTTTACTGGAGAACTATATTCCTGTTACAAAATTCTAGAACCTGGTGTTTAAAATACAGACATTTTATCATTCTCTATGAAGTAGTTTTCAGACCGCATTTTGTAGAGTTCTCTTGATTTAATCCTTTTAAATCAGGTGGGACTGTTTCATGAGACTCATACCTCATCAGTAAAATGAGTTACACTAACTTGCCACATAACAGTAATTAACTTGTACTTGGTTCTGTCTTTTACAGCCAGAACCTACAGGTTTCCATAAGAATGGAGTGCCTAGGTGCTTTTTTTCAGCCATGGTCCCATACCTACAGAAGAGCAGGGAGAAGCATATTAGAATAACAGTTATTCTAATAATAAATGTTATGCTAACATTTAAATAGGCTGCTCAACACTTAATGTGCTAAGTAGGATAATGAGTAAGGGCCAGCACCATTGTCTAGTATGCTCTATCTCCTGTGAAGGTGTCCTCTAACACCAGTGTAGTACCTTGAACAGGCAGGCAGAACCCATTGTGATCTAGCCCTTGGCACTGTTGAACTGATGTTATTATTGTGATGATCCAAGAAAAATTCAAGAGGCAAGAATTAATGTGGGTGATACGTTAAATTGAACCATTTGCATGGTTGGGGTAGTGACAGACAATCAATCTAGCCCTTGATATTCATGGACATCAATGGTGACTTGCATCAATCTAGCTCTGGATGTTCCAACAACTTAGCAAAGATTAATAGTGCCATGTAAAGCTATTGACACATATTAAACTTGTAGGACTGTGTATATGTATACCTTTGTAGTACTACATAAAGGACATATGCAGACATTTAGAAGACTTGCACAAGAATGGTGGATCCATTAAAGAAAGTTCTTCTTTCAATAATGAACACTGTAGCACCACATGTGATGTGCCCAGTTGCATGTGCATGTTGTGCTATGGAAGGTCTCTTCGACTTCCAACACCCCACAGTCTTCCACTTTTTTCCTTCTTGAACCCTCGAGGAAGAGGGACAGAAAGTAGTGGGTTCTCAACCAGCCCATCCAGCTGTATTGAATTGTCACAAAGCCCTGCTGAGCTTTATGGCCAAAATGGAGAAACTTTATCAAACAGAAGTTTTGTCACAGTTTCTAAAGGTGATCAGATTCTGACTCATGCTCACCTTATCAGGAAGTTCTGTTAAATCCTTTTATACCATGTATAGCTGTGATATATTGCAGTCAAAAACTTTAATCAATTATTAAGGGATTAAAATAAATTATCTAGAATTGCCACAGAAATTTGTGTAATTTTGGTGAAATCTGTTTTTAAGTGTCTACTCAGAGACTAACAAACACAGGATGCTTAGCAACTTTCTAATAACAATAAAGTAAAACTCAGGTCAATATTGCAACATTTTCAGAGCTACTTGCAAACAAGATAACTAGTATAGTTCTCTGTATGGGGGCTGAGAAACACTGGTGGAATGGGGCCGCTGATGGAGCGTGGAATTAGAAAGCTAGACGCGCGGGTTGTTGGAAGCAGAAAAACTTTACTTACAGTCCTTAGGCTGTAGGCACGTTCCTTGAAGTTACAAAATTCAAGACAGGAACTCAGGCACACAGAAGCTCACACTCACGCAGGATATGGGGTGTTGGATGAATCCGGCGGGGAGTCGTTGTCGGCTGATCAAGCCTTGCGTGTGGCTTGGAAACGCATGCAGATGTTTCCTCGTGCGCGTCCCAGCTCTCCTCCTCTGCTTTGGGCGGGCAACGCCCAAGCCTCTTATTCAGTCAGCTAGCCAATTACCGACTGACACGTATGCATAATTTAATGTGAGCCAATAGCAAGCATGCACTCGCTGGTGCAGCTGCAAGGTTTTGGCGGGCTCTGATCTTGCACCGAAACTCTTCCTGCGCTACAAGGGAAACTCCCTGCTCCCGTGCTCATAATGTGCTCAACACAAGCTGTGCCGGGCATCTCTTAACCATTATGCACAGGCATGCCCCCTTGCCAAAGGCACAGATGTGCCTGCAGCACATTTGGACCAATTACATTACATTCACACTTTTGTACAGGGTTACATTGCAAACGACCAAAAACAACAGCGGACAACGAAGCAAGTTCGTTCTCCAACGATCTAATCAAATAATATCCTAACAGAACACAACTACACATCAGTACATTTGTGATGAACAGTTCAATCATCAAAATTTCACTGGGCGTTGGATTCACAGAGATAACTCGCTCTTCTCAAAAATCTTTTCTTCTCTCTGATTCGGT
This sequence comes from Caiman crocodilus, assembly GCA_030014935.1. Taxonomy (NCBI): domain Eukaryota; kingdom Metazoa; phylum Chordata; order Crocodylia; family Alligatoridae; genus Caiman; species Caiman crocodilus. The sequence continues at coordinate 46,652,248 of JAGPOW010000261.1, read as the reverse complement.
CTGCACACGTTCTGGTGGACCTGCAGAGAAAGAAACTCTCAGGGGAAAAATTAATTAGCTTACTGACAGAAAAATGTAATCATTATCACAAGATGACTTTTCATCTGGATCATCTTGACACTGGAACCCCATCTCATAGGCCAGGTTCCATTGGCCCTCATCACCTAGCACTCCCATCTGCTGCTTGGTGAGCCTGGAGTATCGCATCAGGAACCTAAACATTTCGTGTTCCTCTGGTGTCCTCTGCGTTGGTTGAAGTTGTTGCAGGGTTGACTCATGTCCTCGATGCTGCTCTGGGTTGCTGAACTCTCTTCGACCCCACTTTACCAAGGCTTGCGGTCGCGGTAACTGCCTCAAGAAATCACTTGCAGGCTGTCCGGCTAAGGGATTCAACAAAATTCAGAGAATAACTGCAGCTCTTCCTCCGTATACTTCGACACAGGCATCAATGCTCGTCAGGGTAACTGGAACAGCTCCCAGATCTTGCAAGTAACAGTGAGGCCACAGTTCCTGCTGCTGGGCTGGTGACAGTCCCAGTGCGTGCCGTCTGGGTTCCATGTACAAAAGGAAACTCCGATGATTGCTTGTAAGATCTGCTCCACACTGACCCTTGATGGTCCTCCTTCATGCCACACATAGGCTCTCTGGCTGGCTTGACCTGCAACAAGTGCTGAAATTAAGATTGGCCAGTAAAAATTGTACCTGACCATGCTGACATCAGCAGCACATCCTCCACTCCACGAGGCTCGTCTAACTAAAGAGCTCGCCTCATTCCTATCCACAAAATCGGATCTGAACTCCATAACCAGGCATCCAATCCACATAGCTAGCGTTTCCGCTGTCTTTATTTTAGACCTTTTACACAAGGCCTGAATTTCAGTCCAGGACCAAGCATGATAGGTGCTGGCAGTAGTGCAGGCTGCACTCATCTCCTGACCCCCCCCGTCAGCATAGGGTACGTGGCTGCTCGAGCTGTCGCTGCATCTGGTGAGAGATTCAGTTGCAAGATGCTTTTCATTGGTTCCTGGTTACGGCCCAAGGATAAGCCCATGGGAATGCTTCGGGATGGAGTTTCTACTTCTGCCCCCCAAGTTTGGGGTGGAGTCGCTACTTCCGCCCCGCCGTTAGCTCTGCCTTTTTCTTTTTCCCAACTGTGGCAGTATTTCTGGGGTGGAGTCGCTACTTCCACCCCACCATGGGGAACTCTGCCCTCTTTCTCAACCCTTCCGTGGCAGCCCCCTTCCGTCTCGCCGCCATCTTGCGGTGACAGGGGATTCTGGCTCTCCTCTATAGCTGCAACCTGCCTAACCGCGTGCACAGCGCGCAATCAGGCTTCTAACTCAGTCCTCTCCCGAATAAGGGTTGTAACCATGCTAAACATTACTCACAGCATTCTCCCCTTCTCTAACACCGTGCCAGTCCCTTCAGACATGAAGCGGCTTCTCTCTGCTTCTCCGTGGAGCTCCAAAAGCTCTGGCTGCCCCGATTCCGGTAACAGCGTATCTACATCTATCAGCACTGCTCCTTTGCTCTCCCACACACAGTGCATACAGTGAGTAAACTCCCAACTGAGAACCGCATCTTCCTCACTCAGCTCCTGCTCAGCTGAGGATTCAATGCCCCCTTGCTCCCGGGGTCTAAACTGAACCTGCTCGCTCCCCATCACACATCCGAAGTCTCTCGGGTGGAGGCTCACTTCCCATTCTTTCGCTGGGTCCCCTTCTCCCTTAAGTGAAAGACAACCGCTCACAACTCTTCCACCCATTCCACTCGCTTGATGGTAAGCAATGTGTGCTTCCAATTCTGCGGCGTTTAGCACGTGGCGTTTTCCAATGCGCCAGGGACAACCTTCAACTAATTCCAGCTCCATTGCGTCTTCTTGGCGTACTGATAATCCTGTTCGTGACGCCATGTGGGGGCCAAGAAACACTGGCGGAATGGGGCCGCTGATGGAGTGTGGAATTAGAGTACTAGACACGCGGGTTGTTGGAAGCAGAAAAACTTTCCTTAGAGTCCTTAGGCTGTAGGCACGTTCCTTGAAGTTACAAACTTAAACAGGAACTCAGGCACACAGAAGCTCACACTCACGCAGGGTATGGGGCATCAGATG
>JAGPOW010000261.1:46620246-46645471 GCA_030014935.1 Caiman crocodilus | reverse complement strand
CACACTAGAAGGGAGGAATAGGCTGCAATTGGACCTAGACAGGTTACAGGGGTGGGTGGATGAGAACAGGATGGGTTTCAACACTGACAAGTGCAAGGTACTGTACCTGGGGAGGAAGAACCAGCAGCATACCTACAGGCTGGGGAACTCCCTTCTCGTCAGTGAAGAGACAGAGAAGGATCTTGGAATCATTATTGATGCCAAAATGAACATGGGCCGACAGTGTGGGGATGCAGTCAAGAAGGCCAACCACACTTTGTCATGTATCCACAGATGCATCTTGAGCAGGTCCAAGGAGGTGATCCTCCCCCTCTCTGTGGCACTGGTCAGGCTGCAGTTGGGGTACTTTGTCCAGTTCTGGGCACCACACTTCAGGAGGAATGTGGACAACTTAGAGCGGGTCCAGAGGAGGGCCTCCCACATGATCTGGGAACAGCAGGGCAAGCCCTACAAGGAGAGGCTAAGGGACCTGAACCTGTTCAGCCTCCACAAGAGAAGCCTGAGGGGGGATCTAGTGGCTTGTTACAAACTAGTCAGAGGGGACCAGCAGGCATTGGGAAAGTCCCTGTTCCCCCGAGCACTACCAGGAGTGACAAGAAATAAGTCACAAGCTGGCAGAGGGTAGATTCAGACTAGACATCAGGAGGCGCTACTTCACTGTCAGGGTGGCTAGGATCTAGAACCAACTTCCAAGCGAAGTGGTGCTCGCTGCTACCCTGGGGGTCTTTAAGAGGAGATTAGACGAACACCTTGCTGGGGTTGTTTGACCCCAGTCCTTTTTCCTGCCATGGCAGGGGGTCGAACTTGATTACCTGTTCAGGTTCCTTCCAACCCTACCAACTATGAAACTATGAAATACCATTTCTAAGCCAACACTTGCATTCTAAGATCTAGCAAGTAGAAATTCCTTATTTATTTTTTTCACATTTGTACAGCAAAGTGTCATTGTGACAGAACTAAATCCATTGTTCCTGGGGAAAGGTTAGCCAATGAAAATATGGAATTTAGAATCAGAAACAATGGTGTTAGCCAAGGTTGAATTTATAGACCAATAATATCTCCTTTTCTGCTACCCTCCCACCAACATTAAGCTTGAAGAATCCCAGACTTTTCAATCTCACCTCATTTGGAAGCCATATTCGTGATCACTTCCTCTCTTCTCTGTATCTTTTTCTAGTTCTGATACCTACTTTTTGACGTAAGGGGAGGAGGAGAGGTCCTTAAACAAACAACAATTTAATAACAAGCTGTTGTTTGGGTAGTTCTAGTATTTTAGATCTATAAATATCTAAAAATACTTTCTAGCTGCTTTGAAATGACAGCGTAGGACAGATAAAGTAACAAAAAAGAAATAGAAAGTACATACAGTGTGGACAGACATGTTACATTTTTTGTTTGCTGAGAATGCCTTGGCAATTTTTATCATCAAGCTTAAATAAATGCAAGGTTGGCATAATTTCAAATACAGAGGCACAAGCATAGTAGGATTAATAAGTGGACACTCTTCAGATTTCCTCAGTAGAATCACAGGTCTGTAATAACTAGAGCCCTGGAGTACCCACACATTATTCTGCTCTAAATGTGACTTTGTATTTATTAATTGTAACAGCATACAGAATAAGCTTCCAGAGAGATGGAGGCAAGCTAGAAGTGAAGCTGGTTTAAGAAAGGTCAGGTTTCATAGGTAACAAATGAAACATTCATTAAGAAATAAAGCACGTTTGCTCCTGAATCTATATTGCATATTAATTTGGGGTCTTCTTGCCCCTTCCCCTTTTTTTTTAATAATTGAGTAAATTACACATACATTAATAAGGATAATGGATTTGTGCCTTCTATTTGGTGACTGATAATAGAAAACTTGACAAATGGTAACATTTAAAAATACAATTAAAAATGTTATCTGAACTCCCAAAAGTTTTATCTTAAACAACTATTAAAAATGAAATTGTTGTCAGTAGCCCATCTAATGTTGTTCTTCACAAAGTTTTAATATAGAATTGAATTTTAAAACTAATATTTCAATATGAAAGTAGGTAAATGACTATGAACCAGGTGATGATTTGCACATTTTCATCAAATGCCACAAGTAGTTCTTTTGATTTCAGTGCATCTATTTGGAGCAAAAAATGGTAGAATGTGGGTAGAACCCTGTTTTGTTTTATTTGTTGTATTTTAACACACTCATTGCCTGGATTTTGAGTTGGCAAATTAATCAATCTGAAGTGAGCTTCAGCTCATGAATATATATGGCATAAGCTTTCCCTTCTCCCCCCCATTAATCCCCATAGCACTCTTGGAGATACTCTACTAAGAAAGAGCCAAATTCATCCCCATAGCAAAGCTGCTTCTACTGGCCCTTTGCTGTGATTGCAGATATCTCTACATTCAAATTACAAACTGCTTTAACAGTTGGTCTGCTACCTATTTAACATAACTGTGTTTTAAAAACTGACTTTTGTCCTTTATAGCTGCTACTTGTTTTGTTTCTAATTATTTATGTAGTTATTTTATAACTATTTGGGATATTTGACAATTTTTGACTGTGGTCAAATAATAGACAGTCAATTGAAATTATCTGACCAAAGGCAGGGTAGAGTTGCATCCTACAGATAAATTATGTATAAATATATATAAAGTATAAATATATAGTTGCTGTTTTTGCTTGCCCCTTGCTGACAGCATCAGGGCCCAGGGACTCCAACTTCTGCGGTAGGCAATGCCTCAATGCCTCTTCCACCCCCATTTCCAGTGGTCTGCCAGACTACTGGTGAGCCAGATGAAACTGGCCCATGGACTGTATGTTTCACACCTTTGTTTTATGTAATATACTTTGAAATATATAGCCATGTCCAAATGAGTCACACTCTGGCTGCTGGCCAGGCTCCAGGTAGCAGGATCACTGGTGCTGCACCCTGCAAAACCCCAGGCAAGGTTGTCCCCAGCCTCCCCTCCCGTACCCGAGGTAACATGCTGCAGGTGTTCCCTGGCGACAACTAGCAGTGGCACAAAGTGTCCCACTGCTAATTATCCCCAGGAAACCAAACATTCATGTTCATGTGGGTGCAGCCGATGGGTAAGACTTTACACTGATGTGAATTTGGAAGGACTTGGTATATCCAAATGGCATTAGTTTAGAAGTGGTGGCATTTTGAGCACTTGGTATGTCACTATTGTGATGACATTTTTCAAGGCTTAAACTATTCAGATTTAAATGAAAAAAGATTTGGGTTCAAGAAAAATTACAGTTGAAGTAAATACTTATTACAAAAAATGATCCACCAAGTCCTGAAGTTTGACTGCCGATCAGCTTATCTGCACTTCTATAAAAAGTAATATTAATGACATCTGTGCATAATTCTTCTAAAGCACTTTAAAAGGAAATTTAGAACTCATGAAAGATGCTTAATAGACTATCTTAGAAAATAAATGCCAAATAAAAACATGGACCTTAGAGTGCCACTTCTTCACTGTCCTGTCATAAATTTAATCTAGAAGCTTTGCTCTGAATGGATGTCTTAATACTTCAGGATCCCAACATTTGATGCATTCTTTGTTTTCAAGCCACAGCTTCTAGCAATTATGCAGTCATTTTTTTTTTTTTTTTTTAATCTAGGTATCTAGCATCCTTTCTGCACTATGGAGAAAAGCTTTCAAACATAAGCCCTAATGTTGCAAACCTAGAAGGTAAATGCAAAGAACACTTTTTAGATGCAACTTTTAAATGTTTTTGGATTCCTGGAGTTGGCTGTACTGTTCTTTTGCCTGGGAATTAACTAGGCAAAACTCATTTACACTTGACAGGTGTAAATATGTTTCTAGCCAATGTGCTAATGCCAAAGGATATTAGTCAGGTTCCCCCCAAATAATACTATAGAATTTTAGTCTTCAGGCTCCTTGGAATTGCAGTCATTATGCATGCCTTCCTGGGATTCCTTCGTGCTATGCAGCATCTACCTAAGAGGCAATTGAACATTCAGGTTCACTTCAGTTATTTCATAAGATCCATGTTTTGGCACTCATGCACACATATGCACACAACTTTAAAAGACTATTAATAAGGTAACACCCTTTAGGAAGTGCTGTAGTTTTTGTTGCTTATATACTCGCAATTTACTGCTGCTTCCCTCCTTCTTTGTCTCTTATGTATGCTTTATGATTCAGTTTAGAATGATAAAGCACGTTTATTCCATGAGCACACATTCATTTCCACAGGACCCATACATCGTTCAATGCACAGAATCAATAGTGAAAATTTAATGGCAACTATTCTTCAGCATTCTGTTTCTTTGTTCCTTCAATGAAGTCCCATATAATTATTTAGACCATGAACTAAATACAAAAGTATTTTCTAAAGTACTCCCCATTCCTTCACAAATATTGATTTAGTTTGTTTTCACAGTAACTTACTATGGAGAGAGGTATTGTCCCCTTATGCAAAGTGGGGAAATGAGGTACAGAAAATATATTGTCAAAGGGGTTCACTGATTGTGTTTCAAATTTGAGATCATGAGTTGATTTTTCAGACTACTTACCATTATTCATAAACGTACATGTTCATAACATAGCAAGCCTGATTCCAAGGTCTCAAGCTGGGCACTAAGTTCCAGTTATCAGTGTAACATTCAATTGTCTTGACCAGCAGATCTTCATTCACTCTGTTTAATTCACTGCAGACCTTCCACCTCCTGCAAAAATGAGACAGGGTCCTGAAGGTAACAGCCTTGTTCACTACACAACTCTGACTCTGCCCAACCTCTAGAGAAGAAGTTCATACTTTGTGCTGTCTGAGCAAAAATGTGATCATATAATACAGATGAGAGTTCCATTAAAACTGCACAGGCAACCTTTCTGGCATATAGTATCTCTTGTATGTTCTACATTGCACCCTGAATATTTTATTATAGTTTGTGTTTTTAAATGCATGCATTTAAACTCTTAAGATTTCCTATTATAAACTAAAAATAAGATGCGATTTTAACATTTGGGAGCACGTGTCAGATTTCAAATGTTAAATTAAATTCCAAATATTCGATTTCGTATTCTGCTTTCTTACCCACAAAAAGAAAATTTCTGTCCTCTTATTTCCTATATTCTACTTACTTTTCTACTCAGCATTATTAAAGTTCTAATAAAATATCGTTACAACCATTGATACCTTATGCATTTTTTCCTTTCATAATTAGAGTCCTAGGTCTAGATTCTATTTCACCTTTGGGTATCTAAGAGCACATATGCACCTAAGTCCAATTCTAGTACACTGTGTAAAAGCAGTGGTACACTGCATGTTAAAACAGTTATCTTAGACTGTCTTACAACTCTAAAACTGTACCATTGTGGTTACCATGATGGCAATTGGAGAACAGCCACTAATTGCGCTTTGAGCAAGGGCACCAGCGAGTCAGCCAGTGACACCAGCCCAAAAGCGTGTGGGTTTGCTGTTTGCAGTTCACCGAGGTGGGGAAAGGAGTGAAGCCCAGAAACAATGAAGGAAATAACTGAAAACTTTACTTACGAACTTGCAGGGTAGACAACTTGGAGAAGACTATATACAGGAATACACAGGATTATATACAGAGGTGGGTGAAGATGGTGACGAATCGTGATGATGGCAGCTACCAATGCAAGCATCAGCATATGCAGCTAACTGTAGCCACACTACAGCAGCGTGCTCGTTATTCGTATTCATGTTATTTGTGAAATAGCAGAGTGCCAGGTCCGAGGCAAACCCTTGCTATCCGGCCTAGGGGTCCGCTTGAGCTCAGGGCAGGTGATCAGTCTGTCCTGATATCTGCAGCCCGAGGAACCATGCGCTGTCGCGTAGTCCCTTACGTAATCTCCTTAGCCAATCAGGAGTTCGCTCTTACCGAAGGTTCTGGAAGGCCTGGGCAGCCTGGACCTGCCAGTCATGCCTCAGTGATAGATAGAATCAGCCTAACCAGAATGATCACGCGCCACCTGCATGATTAGGTAACTGTGGATGGGGTGTACTGTAATCATGTCATCAGTCACCATGTACATAACATTAACATCAGTGTAATGCTAAACAGTACAATAAAACAGTGCAATAAACAGTGCAGTAACCAGTGTAATAATCAGTGCAATAATCTGGTGAAGGCGTTTCTCTAAGCACACCATGCAGTTGGTTTTCTTTCTTGTTCCTCCATAAGATCCATCACATTGGAAGTTCTTATCCCCACCATTTATGTGCCCATGTAGCTACCACATGGCAGGGTCCTATATTGTTTTCCAACTCTACAAAGCCTTGTAAAAAAACCATAATTGTAATATTTTCTCTGTGGTCTACTTGTGTGGAAGAACTATTGCTAGTGACATTCATAACACGGCAACTAGTAAAGTTAGTGATAGACTTAATAGTGATAGACTGAATCTTGCATAGCTTTTGTAATTTAATACTGAACATCTAAGTTGTTTTCTTTACTTTAGTGAGATCTGTCACTGGTCTACAGCAAATTTATTTAGAACTTTCTGTTTTTTCTGCTAGCTGTATTATTTTATTAACTGCTAGGATGATGGTCAACTGAGGTGTTAAATGTCCTTAGTTATGGTGGTGCTGGTAGTTTCCAGTAAGGCGGAGTACTAATCATGAAGCAAGACTAGATGCTATATATTGAACATAAATTCTGTTTCAAGTCAGTCAGTCAGTCAATCTCACCAAAAGAAAAGATGTTCTCAGATATCAGTTCTAAGCCCTATGAAAGCAGATAGTTATGATGTGATTTCTGCGTGCCCATTTTCACTCTTTTACATTCTTTGAGCAGTGGCCTGAATTCTTTCCAAAACCCCTTCTCCCATAGAAATCAATAGGAGTTTTGGATGTGTGAAGAATGCAAAATCAAAAAGCTGACTTTTCAGATGCTCCTAGCAATCTTTTATATTTTTCTCTCTCAGAAATGCAAAGGTCTACCAGTAACAGAAATGGGAGTGCCATACCAGGAAAGGGAGTGAGAGAGATGTCCTTGAGAGAATTTGGTGCAGATTCCATCTAAATTATTTTTTAGGCATATTCCCCAATATTGACTCGGTTTTGCCTTTTCTGTCACTTTCCTTATCTTGGTAAATGGCATAAAGTTCCTTGTATCAATCAATTACTACTGTATATTGCAAATAAACATTCTTTGTAAGCACTAGCAAAGGTATTGACATGAACTTAATTAGGCATAACGGTGAGTAGTTTTATCAAATAGAAAGAAAATATATGTATATTTTCTTTCCTCTCAATTTTATATGGTTTTTTCCCCTCTGTAGTCCATGTTGCAGTTGCTGAATTGTCTGTTGTACTGAATACTGTCAAAAGAAAAAATCATAAATAAGATTTTTTTTTTTTTCTCAAAATGAAATAAGAAGCTGTAGGTAGAATTCATTACACTATTTCAGTTTGAAACTGCTGTCACATGTACTCACTTTGTAATGGGTTTTCTCAATCAGCCATCTGTAAGCTTCCACTTGGTATGAACACTGCGGCATAGCAGTTTATAGTGAAATACTATATAATGTCATCATGTCTTAAAATACCCACAGTACATATTGTGCAACTATAAAGAGTAGGGAGGATGGAATTGACGCTTCTATAAAACAGTCTTTGTTGAACCATGAATAATAGGCAACAGTGAGATGGAACAAGTTTGATCAAGCGTAGGTTTCATTGTGTGCATCTTTTAAAGTAATACTGTAAACACATCCAGTCTTTTAAAAAATATAATAATATGAAATTCTTACAGAGGTTTAACTGAGGATGTGTTAAAGTAAGATGAAAAGTGGAATGAGCAAGAAGTGTTTTTCTATTGTTAATCTAAAAGTGGAATAAAAAAATACAAGAAAAGCTTTGCAATAGGAAGACCTAATGGAACAATGGTATTAACTCCATAGTTAGAGAACCTACTTAGGTCTTATTTTTATCTGCCCTATGGCTCTATTGCTGCTCGTACTGTCTGGCTAAAAATAGCTAGGCTTACCTCTGGGAAAAGCAAGATTGGTTGGTTGTTTTTTGCCCTACATTGTTTGAGGGAAAATTGGTTGAAATATTATTTAAGTTACTCCTGTGACACTGGATTTGGGTCAGGAAATCTGAGCTCTGTGCCTGGCTGTGCAACAGACTTAAAGCATAATCTCAAGTCAGTCACTAAACCTCAGAGCTTCATTTTAATGCTGGGATGTTGGGAAGGTAACTCAACTCTAGCTGTTTTTCTGCATAGCACTCATCTGTTATGTGGCCTTAAAAGTGAAGCAATACACAATATCATAAGGTGAAGCTCTTTTAGCTACCCATTCATATTTGCATTGAACCAAAGTGTTCAACTTCACGTTGAATTAGTCCAAATGTTTAGGGAGGAAAACCCTCCAAAACAAACAAAGGAACAAAACCCCCACACTCACCTAGAACAATACTGCAAAAAGTCAATACATCTAATTTCCCTTAATGAAGCAGTTTGATTTTTTTTTTCCCATTAACTTGATGATTGATGGGTAAGTCCAGGATGTATAAAGGGGGATGTGGGAGGAGCAACTGGCACTGAAGAGGTGGCTGTACACCTGCTTCCAGCCTTTTTCCTTCCTCCGCCACCAGGGCAGGCAGACCATGCCACAGGAACAGCAGCCAGGGTCTTTAAGTCTCTCAGTCAGGTAAAAATCTTCCCTCTCCTCTCCCTTCCTTTTCATGCTCAACAATACATCACATTCCCTCTTCTGTTTGCGACTGCTGCTGTCCCCACTTATTAGAAGGGGGAAGCTCCAGAGACACTTCTGCCCCTCTTCAGCTTGGCCAGAGACCAGAGTGGAAGCAGTGGCAGTGGGTGGGTTCCCTTTTGCTGTGCCTTTTCATGGGCTGACAGGGATCATCCAGGGGGAACCAGACCAAGATGAAGAACCTGACTGCGACTGCTTATATCCCCCAGCAGGAGCAGTTCTGGAAACTTCCCTCACCCCTGTCCTGGAGGGGCAGCCAGAAGTAGTGGTGGTGTGGGAGGGGATGTACCATTGAACATGGAAAGGAAGGTATAAGGTGAATTTGTATCCAGTTTGGGGACTTAAAATATGTTCTCAGCTGTGGTCCCTGCAGCATTGTCCACTGAAAGGGGGATGTGTCCACTCCACTGCATCCTCATCGGGTTCATCCTGTGATGATTCACTTCCAAACTAAGATTATTTTTAACATGGGTGTGAAGAGATTAAACTAAGCACTAAACCTTGTTCTTTTATTTTGTTCCTACACTGTTAAGACAATTATTCCCATCATTATACATGGGAGCATATAAGGCCTCAGTCATGGGTTCAACAGCACTACTCAGAATCATTTCCTGTAGGCCTTGCACACATTTCAAATCAAGGTAAATTTTTAATAGTGTCTAATGTCTTTTGGGGTCTCAGTGGTTGAACATTACTGTTGCTTCTATAAAATGTTGTTACAGTTGCATGTCTCTCAAACTATGCGCAGCCTGTATTTGAATAAATTATATAATAAGAACTCTTAAGAGTCTACCATGTTGGCTTGTGTATGCAATCTTAGAACTCTCCCACTGATTCAACCTAGCAGCCAAAATTAGTGTATTTATCTCACTAAGGGAAATATGATAAAGAAAACTTTGATTACCTCTCTGAGGAGACAGCTACAGAGAAGAGACACTCAGGGGAATTAGTCACCCAAAAAGACACCCAAGGGAAAATCATCTTTGGCTTCGGTTATTAGAAGCTTGGATGTGAGAACACAGAAAACTATTCAAGAGCATAGTCTTCCTTCAGATTTCTGATGCTTCTTTAAATTGTAAATTTAAGAGAAACCTTAGGAAGGAAGGTTTATAGTAGGGGGTTTATATCCATCAGCTATATATGGTAGTTTCTTAGATCTAAGTTCATATTTAAAATGTTAATGATGGACCTTATGGGCTAAAGTGTGAGGCTAAACAGGGCAGTTTTACGGTTATTCTTGCAATCTATATTACTCAGGCATAACTTTTTTAAAGTGTGTAGGAAGCATGACGTTCTTTAAATATTCATTTATCCTAATTTAGTGATTTATTTCTCAACTTATATGTAAATACATATCTAAATCAAGGAATAATGCCATTAAAATATCTCTCATCTTCAGTGTTAACTAAAGCATAATATCTTAAGGATTTTATTTCTGTGTATCAAGATTGAGACTATGATAACCAAACTTTCATGCCAATCATGAATTCATCATTGGGAGACTTCAAACAAAAGATCTATACTCTATTAGCTATAGACTTGTTTTCAATTAATTCATAATTCTGTAGCTCTACCTTGTGTTTCTTACTTGTACAAGGATACTCAAAGGGTAAACATAATAGCAAAATCTAATCACTTTACTGACTGTATTAAAGGTATTTTTTAAAGAGACTCCTTTTGAATTCTATAAAATGTTTCATAAACTGGTTAAATGGAGCCTGAATTCTTCATCATAACTTTAATCTTGCATTACTTACATTGCTATATGCATCAGCCTGATTTCTGTCAGGACAGTTGAGCAAGGGTTTTCAGTTACTCTGAGGAAAAAACTCAACAAACACCTATGCAAATACATGTCTACAGTTTTCTTCTAGCACTCCAGTAAGTTCAAATATTATGCCAGATCCAGTTAGCTTCCTAAACCAACACAATAATAAAATTTCATTTGTTTTAATCTGACTTTTTTAGTCTTTCTGGAATTGTAATAACCAAGGATAAGTAGTGCCTTGGCTTTGGTGGGTGTGTGTATGTGCTTATTTCTGTATAGTTCAGCTTTAATTTTGAACCTGACATATATATAGAAACCAACATCTTAAGCCTTATTTTCTTTTGGACATTGTCTCCAGCTTGTTCCTATAGAGAATATACAATGAGAAACTATAGTCCCATCTAAAATCAAGGGCATTGCTTTCCTTTTTATTTTATTTAGTTTTTTAAGGAAAAAAAATGTGTGGTTCTTACTTCCTATTGAAAGTTGTAATGTTGTGTATTTTATTCTGAACATTTTTTCAGTAATAATTGGTCCAATTAATTTGTAACCATGTCTGTCTTTTATGAATAGTATGATGAATCTTAGGAATCTAGGGCTGTATACACACCTTCAGATAATTTAGAAGAATTCTCTCAGGTTTGTTCTCCTGGAAGAAAAACTTATCCAGAGCCACATGTACAGACATTCAAATAGTGAGACTGGAAAACCTGTGGTACTGACACTGTGAAACCAGGGGAGAGTGGAGAGAGGGGGAGGAGCTATGTACACATCTCAGCAGTCTCTGCAGACTCACTTAAACTGCCTGGTGACAAATGACAATACTATATAGGGCAGTCCTGATTGACTGATCCAGACTCTCCATGGTCAGCCTGTGGTTCCCTGTAGCACAATGTGTAAGGATAGAGAAGAGGAGTGTTCTGTACACTGCTTGAGCAGTGAAGTCCAGTGACTGACACAGTCTCCCTCAGGTGGGGAGGTTGCTGGAGGGTTATGTTCTCTTCAAAGAGAAGCCACAGCATGTACAGACACTTTCTCTCCTAGGCGATATTCTCCTAGGAATGATTTAACCCTAGGTTGTTGTCCCTAGGTTATTTTTTTTTCCTGGAGTGGGCATTTGTATTCTGGGTGAAAATCCTCATGATGGTTTATCCTATGAGAGAAGCAACTCTCCCAGGACAAATTGAATGTCTGTACAAAACCTAGTATCTTAGCAGCTCACCTGTCCTCTTCCCAGTAATTTATTCCATATATTTATTAATATTTGCATAAAACAATTCTTCCTGAATTCCTTACTTCCTCATAGTTTCCTAATTTTGAGACTGCCCCTTAGTTTTTTTGCTTGATGTAACATAAGATCTAAGTGATTTCAAAGACATTTATCAAGTGAAAATAAACCCAGTTCCTCTAACTGTACTTATTGAAACCTCATGGTACCTATTCAAGGTAATAGCATCCTCCTTATGCTATAGCGATTGGCATTGCAGATAGTGCATTAGGTATGTTTCAAATAAATGTTTTAAATAATTATCATATAACCTATTGGTTTTGGCCTGTTTCTGTTAATTCCCTTTATTAACATTTGAGATGTCAACTAACTTTTGAAATTTTTTTTTTGAGAAACTGTACCTATTCTACATGCAAAATGGGCTTAATTGAAAACACCCAAAAATACAAATGTAACCACTGGCACTGTTATATCCTCCCATAAAATAGATTCTGCAGAATTTCTTGCCTTTCAGCTACTGTATTTTGCATTAACTAATAAAATACTTTTCCTGAGACCAACACTTTTTTATAGAGCTCCTCAAAGATGACAGCCCTGTTTAAACTTTTGAAATTAGGAAATTTGATCTTGTATATGTTAGAGTTAAAATAAAACTTAGTGTCACAAAAAAAGGAGATTATCGATTCAGGGAGAATAGATACTTAAACCAGAAGTCTTTTTTTTTTTTCCCAGCCTAAGCTAATGTCTTAATGAATTAAGCACAGCAGTTTTATTTTTCCTCTTTCTTCTCTCATTACCTACCTCCAAAATAAAATCTTCCAGAAAATTTTTATCATGAAGCTGATTTGTCTCTACAAATGATTTGGGCTTTGAAACAGCACGTTTGCCCAAATTGCATTGTGGCAAAAATGTCTTGACCAGCCCAACCTTCTATTTTGTTTCATAGTGCTTTCATATTTTAGTAATTTCAAGTGAAAACAAGAACAGAAGAGCTTCCATTGCCACCCTATCTCTTATTCAGGCAAACAAACCATCGTTAAGAATTTCCTAACACATGTTAGCTAGCTGTGACTGATTATATTCTACTGTAGCTTTTGGTCCCTTCTGGTTTACCAGAGGAGGTTAGCAGGAAGAGAAAAGTCAGAGCTAAGAATAGCATTTGTCATGCGTGTTCAGTAAGTACAGGTTTCCTTCGCTTTATGCTGTACATGCATTCCTGGAAAACGGTGCATAACTCAAATTTGTATAAAGGAAACCCACTTTACAATGTAACAAATAGGGATACATTCCAAGACCTCGGCTGTACTGACCCCAGACCCATTTCTACCACTTTTTCAAGACAATTTTGGTACTCGCCAACAGCAGACAGTACACACAAGCACAGGGTGGTGGTGAATGTTACCACAATGGGGATGGCAACTAGAGAAACACATGTTGCAGACAATGAGCGAGGAGCACAGATCCACATGGGAGACTATATTTTGGTGCATGTCACTCCCACAATACACTGCACAAAGCAGCTGACTGTGGGCTTCCACCACACTGACTACATGAGAGTGAATTAATTTTTGGTATTAAAAGGGCTTTGCATAAGCATCAATTTGCACATACAGAACCCACATAAAGCAAAGGAAACTTGTATGGGATAAAGATTTTGATGAAACACAGCCTTTTCTCTAACTTCCTTTTGCATCATACCAAAATGAAATTTGGTGTGATTTTGGTATAATTTTAGCAGACTCTTATTATAGGAGATAAGAATATCCAGCCATGCTGAGAACTGTGCTATCATATGTCTCCTGTAAAAATAAAATTAAACTTGTTTGGTTTGTGTGTGTTTTAGTGAGAGGCAATTCTGAATATTCAGGGATTATTAATAGTGATATGTTAGATATTTATTAGCCATTTGCTTGTTAAAGGATTTCATTTCTTAGAATGACAGTTTTGTCCTGAAAAGTTCAATCTCACTGCTAAATGTTCATGCTTTGGAAAGTGATTGTTCATCTGGACAAAGTTATTTCAAATCCTTGTTTTAGCTTTTGTAACTAGACTGCCTGTATTTCTCACAGCTCCATGCAGATTAACTGTATCCCTTTACACTCGTATCCACCAGTCCAGATGTTTATATTAACACCTGAGGATTTATAGGTCAGATGGTAACAATCAAAAAAAGGAACAAGATTTTTGGTGCTCTCAGACTTCTTAATTCTTCTCAGCTTCCAAGCAGCATTCCACCCTCAATAAATATACATAATAGCATTGCACAGCTTTGTGTCAGATGTATTGCTACAAACTGTCAGAAAGAAGCAAAGAAAACATGGAGTGGTGCAAATCTGTGTAGTACCTTACTGGGCTAGAGACCACATGTAGAAAGATTCTGCTTCTTACCACAGAACTTCTCTTTCCTGAAGGAGACAGTTCTGCAAGAGGATATTCCAATGAAATTCTTCACTTCATGCTATGTATTTTGCCCAAAATATTTTCCAAAACCCCCAACATAAGGAAAATGCATCCAAGAATAAACACTCCACTGAAATTCTACCAGTGTTATTCATATGAGAGTGCTAAAGGAGGTAGCATTTTAATCCCCATGTCATCTAGATCTGCACCAGGCAAGGTTTTGTAAAAGCTTAAAATATGTTAGATGTCTGTACTTCAGTTGGTCTGCTCATCTCTCAGACTCTATATAACATGCTGATTGCTTTATGTTCATTTTATTCTTTCTACCTCAGCAGAGTTGACATAACAGGAAGGGAACATCCCTTTTATATCTGTCCTCAATAACAATATCATGGCTTTATAGTAGTTTCATAGTTGGTAAGGTCTGAAGGGACCTGAGCAGATCATCAAGTCTGACCCCCTGCCATGGGCAGGAAAGAGTACTGGGGTCAAACAACCCCAGCTAATGATTATCTAGCTTCCTTTTGAAGACCCCCAGGGTAGGGGCAAGCACCACTTCCCTTGGAAGTTGGTTCCAGATCCTAGCCGCCCTGACTGTGAAGTAGTACCTCCTGATGTCTAGCCTGAACCTACTGTCAGTCAACTTGTGGCCGTTGTTCCTTGTTACTCCCAGTAGTGCTCGGTGAAACAGGGACTCTTCCATAGCCTACTGGTCCCCCTTGGCCAGTTTGTAGACAGCCACCAGATTCCCTCTCAGCCTTCTCTTGTGGAGGCTGAACAATTTCAGGTCCTGTAGCCTCCGCTCATAGGGCCTGCCCTGATGCCTCCTGATCATGCAGGTGATCCTCCTCTGGACCCCCTCAATGCTGTCCCAGTTAGCTTGGGATTTAAATAAGGCCTGTGTATGAGATATAGGGTGGCCACTGATCCTGTTCTGCACTTGATTGTCCTGTTTTAAAACCCTTTGTTCCCTGTCCATTTCTAAATGAGGAGACTGCAAAAAGTCCTGTTTTTCAACTAATTGGTGGAAATACATGCCAATGATTTGTTCTTGTGATACTACTGGTTGCGCCTAGAGGTAGGGTGGTTTACAGCCAGGAGGAGCAGGGTTCTGAACCAGCAAGGATGGGGGAGAGGTGGCTTTTTTGTGGTGGCTCCGCCCATCACTGCTGATTGGCCTTAAGGGGCAGTGGTTTTCCCGCCCCTTCCCACCTGCCAAGGGGATGTCCTGTATTCCAAGTATGCATCAGTGGCTACTCTAATAAGGCAAAGGCCTCTGCACCATCTAAGATTAATTTAAGCACTCAAAATAGGAATGGATTTCAATCTTAGTCCCTATTTTATAGTAACAAAACTAGAAGAAATTACCACTGACATCTTATTTCTTTTAGTATCTTCACTGGGATACGGCACTTCTTTATACTTTGAAAGTAGCCTGTAAAAATAGAAAGCTGGGGAGTACTAATCATCAAAGTATCTTTTAGTTCTAGATAGGAAGATATTTTGAGAAGCAGCCTTTTACATGAATTGAAAGCTTGATAACTTAGAAAACTTTTATAAATTAGGTCTTTTAAGTGGCATATTTCACTTTTTCTTAGAGCTATAGCATGTGCATCTGTCTCTACCATTCTGGATTCTTACTACATGACATCTGGGAAACTTTTCTGACAATCAAGAGTTGAATAACTTACAAGAACATCTGCAATCAGCATGTAATCATATTCAGTGCAAACATTCAGACATGCTTCCACTGTTGCTCAGGCAAAAACGCTGTCAGCACTATTTTAAGTGATGCCATTAAATGGTGGAGATATTAGCATTCTTATGCTACAAACTTACATCTTAGTTAGTCTTGGAGCTCAAAATACTTCAATAATGTTTTCATCAAAATTAATTAAATGAATTATCTGATCCTGCATGTTACTTGCAGAAATCAGACTTGTTGATGTTAATTATTGCTTACCTATTACTTACCTAAGTATGGCAACCAGGATTTTGTCTTTTTATTAGTAATAAGGAAAGTATTTAATTTTTAAAGCATAACTATTTTTAAATGGAAAGGAAAGTTATCTGTTTTTTTAAGGGAATGTTTTACAAGAATAAATAATCACATTAGAGCACTATATAGCAGTACTAATGGAAATCTAACATTTATGTTGCATGCTGTGTGGTTGGGCAGCTGGGACCTGCATGTTAAAAGGGCAACATCAGTCCTACTAAGTAGGTTTAAAGTTTCAAAATAATTAGTTTTGTCAAATAATTATTTTTTGTTGGCAAGCCCAAGTTGAGAGCATACATCACATGCATGTTATAATTGCTTGGGATGATAAGACGATACACAATGAAACTAATCAATTCAGACTGCCAAAGCTGATCAACCAAACCAAGTAAATGACTCACATTTTTAAATTTACATATAAATGTGTAAAAAATAAATAAATAAATAAATAGCTCTGACCTTGTTTGTGGCCCTTGTACATAAATAACTCCTGTGAGCTGAAAGCTAATTTAAAAATGGTCTGAGCAGACAGCCACAAAAGAGGTTTAAACGACTTGGGCACTCATCAGAGAAAAAACTTATGATATGTAACATACAGCATTTCACTAGATACAACTAAAAACTTTTGAATAATCAGTATTGAAATCAAATGATTGCAGAAGTCATTCATGATTGAGTCACATATATATTTATGAACAACATATATATAAACCTTACAAAGTATGACTTTAGATAACGAAGCGTATGGAAATCTATCTGTTGTTATGTAAGTTAAAGAAAAAAGACCATTGGTGCTTAAGGTGATTTTTTTTTTAAGTGATCATCTTTCTGGTCCACTAAAGCCAATTTGAATTTTATCATGGACTTTAGAGAGAGCAGGGTTATGCCAGCAGGGAATCTCTTCAAATATTTTACCTACCAAATCAGAAACAAGCACTATTAAAAATAAATAGAAATTAATGAGCTAAAATATGCATTGCAAACCAGTTGGCTGTTAACAGATTTTACTGCACTCTTACCAAAACTACTTGTCTTCCTTCTTGTATTCCAAATATGATGCACAAGATTTAATGTAATCAATCAACTGAATTATATAAACATAACATTCATTGGGGTTTTCTTGTAAGATCAATGGTGGTTCATGTGAAGTGTCTTATAAATGCATAAGCTACAGGGACCACAGTACCATTTTTCAGTATCTAGTACATATTTTTAGCTTCAGAAACCTTTCAGAAGTGCACATAAAATGTACTGGGTTGTAATGCTTTGTTTTCTCTTGCCATTTCTAAAACCTTCCCTGCAGAGCTATATTTTTATCTTCAAAATAAATCAAAATCCATTTTATATTTAAAAATGCAGTAGAAACATTTTTTTTTTAACAGAGCTATGTGGGGATGGGGGACAGCTATTGTGTGCAACCTTTAAAATCACGGTCAAAATTAAGAAGCCAGTCCTATTCCCACTGAGACAAATGAGGGAGTAGGCAACTCTCCTCTGGTGAAATCCTTGCCATGCCAAAGTATAGGATTTCTCCTATTAGAGTGGGGCCAAGACTTCATCTCAGTATGACTTCTCTGAAAGCAAGATCAGACTCTAGAATAAGCCAAATCACAACACTAGTTCCAGACTAGAACTCCCCATTGTCTTTACCAAAAAGCTTTGCTTACAAATCAAAAGCATTTATTATAATTTATTTATGATTACTTATCTATTAACATTGTTATAATATTGCTGAGGGACAAGGCACAAATGCTCTGGGGAACCAGAATATAAACAGGGTAACAGACAATCAATATCCCAAGAAGCAGACAATGTAAATAGACAAGACAGGCAATGGAGAGCTGATTAAGGTGATCAAGAGGAAACACTGAGGATGGTACTGTCTCTTCTACTTCTTCTGGTCTTCCACAATGTACCAAAAGGTAGCAAAGAAGCACTTCCCTGCATTGGAATTTGTAGCCCTGAACTCATTCCTGGATAAGGGTAAATATACAATGAGCATATGCATTAAAATGCAAGGAAACCTCATGTTGTTATTGCAACTTTTTAGGTGGGAGTGCTGGGATTTAGGTAGTTAGGAATTAGCTAAACAGAAAAAAAGAAAGAAACAGAGAGACAAAGGGGCCTGGACAGTAGGAAAAAAAGGGGTTGAGAGGGCGGGAACAAGAAGGATGGTGTTCTAAGGCCAACTGAAGACTTCAAGAAAGTTGTGTTGACAGCCAATCAGCACAAAATAATGAATGACCAGTTGGTTACAAATTATTAACAATAACAGGTAAGCTTCATATGTTCACAAAAGAAAAAGCGTATTACTGGTTACAGTGGGTAACTATCTTTTTCACTTTACCAGAACCATTTCCTGTAAGGTAACTAGAATTTTACTGTCAGAAGACTGTACCCTTATGTGCAACAACTCCATACATATGTGCATTATCAATAGGATTGCAGGATCAGTTTTTTATTTTTTTCACTAAACTGTGTTTTTTTCATAAGTAGGCTTTTAGATAGTGTATCGCCTCTTTTTTGTTCAAAATTTTTTAATGTTCATTATATATGGATTCACACATATTCTTTCACATGTGGAGAGGATCTGAACTTGGATCTGAACCTGGATTTTGTGATTTCCATAAATCCCTTTACCTATAATATATCTTAGCTGAGTAGCTTTTACCAAGTCACTATCTTTCTGCTTTATTTCTGCCAATGTGCTGATATGATTATAAAAATATATTACTGAAGAAAGGATTGCCCTCAGTATTTTCATCAGATTTAAAATACTCCAAAAATTTGTGAGAGATCCTGGGTTCACTGAACCTCAGATTAGTGTTTTCATGAAGACATACTTTTCAAATTAAAAATGTCATTTGAATCTAAAATGTTCACTTGCTCTTATTAGTAGTAACAATGAAGATTATTGAACTTGAAAGAGTGAAGTGAAAACACACTTTAGTTTGTTTGCTTTTTCCATTAGTAATTTTTTCTGATGCATTTTCCCTGTTTTAGCTATACAACATGTTGGTTTTTTTTACCTCTCGCATGTGGCCATCCTTAAGGCAGCAGGGAAAACAAATTTAAAGAAACAGGAATATGTGATTATAAAACATCCTATTTTGAGGGACCTCAGCTCTACATGGGGCAGCTGAAACAACTTTTAAAATCTTTGTTTATCTTACTGTATCTCAGGTAATTATGTGGGCTTTATTATTGTGATGTCTGACTGACATGCAATCTGAAATGTATGTACGCTGTTGGGTAAGGAAATGCTCTTCCCCACCTCCTTTCTCCTTGCATTTTTCATATGGGGAAACAAGATATTAAGAACTATATTTCCAAAGTTAATTAAGCTGTAAAGATGCAGACATATTTTTGTCATTGTCATCATTGGCAATTCCTCAATGACAGTTTCCCAGTAAAAAGGCAAGTCATTGGTGAGTCCATAAATGATTGAGGAGACCATTTTGAGATGTATGTGTTTGACTGTAGACATAACAAATAGTTCCAGGAGGAAAGATTAGATGCTAGTGATGTTGGGTCATCACTTTGTTCCTGTCTCATCTGTTCACCTCTATAGTGAACAAGTTTACTACACTTAATTACTAAGTAGGACTTTCAAAAGTCCTTAGGTCCAATAGATTTTAATGGCACTTTTGAATATCCCTCTAGAGCAGGGATCAGTAATGTACAGGCAATGGAGATATTGTATCTGGCTTAGAGCTGAGGGGCTTCTGCAGCATTTAGTGGCAGGGACTTTTGCTTGTGTTGTTTCACAGATAGGCAGCAAAGAGCTTCACCCATGCTGTGCAGCAGCCAGGCAGTGGGTAGATGTAAAGGTGGTGGCAGCCAGGTCCTAATGCTGGTCCACTCTGAACTCAACCTGGGCCATTTTGTCCCACTTCCAGAAAAATATTGCTGACAGCAGCTCTAGAGGCTGGTTTATGGGTTTGGATCCATGATAAGATTCCATCACTTAGAAACCGATTAAACCTGTTTTTGGTTTTCTGTAAAAAGTGGATGTGTGATGTTAACCCATGCATTAATGTAATGTACCAAAAAACCTGGTATAAAGTTACTTTTAGGGGGAAAATGCAGTAATCTTATGCTAGTATGGGTGATGTGTGTTGGCAGTTGTCTTGGGGTTGTTATTTGCTCAATGAATAGGCTATAACATGCTCTTATACTGTTGAAGTGTTGTAATAGCACCTGCTGTGGCAGCTACCCCAGGATAACTAGTTCTCACACCATTCCAGGTCCTGATATGATTTTTGCTTGGTGTATAAAATTGATGTACAATGTGGTAGTGTTAGTTTCATACATCTAGGTTTTATGTTTTCAAGGGCCTAAATACTCATAAGAATTATGTTGCCTTATATTGTTAAGAAACTTGGAAGATAGGAAATATGGGCTCAAATCTCCTCATGCAGAGCAAGAGATTGAAGTAGGTTCTCTACATATCTGGATAAATCCTGTAATCCCTAAACTTTTGGATAAAAGGTGGTGAGACATTACCAGTCCCACCATCATCACTTCCTCTTAGGTTATTTTGGGTGAAACCTAGTCTATTAAGCATGTTCTGAAAAGACCTGCTGGTTTAGGCCCTACATTTGAGATGGAGAGAAGTTTCTGATTAAGAATCAAAGGGCCCCTTTGCATGTTACAGCAATGACCTTGAAACCAGCTACATGTGCAAAATGCTTGTCACACCATATAAAGCTCTAATCAGCTATGAAGTTAGACTCCAAAAATGTGTGTAGCAGCTGAGGTGGATTCCAGCTGCAGGAGCTTGCTTCTTGCTGGCCCAACAAAATATTGAGTGACACACACATATCAGCAATAAAGCACAATGGTATCTAATATGCGATTCCAGAATCCCACCTGCTGCCATGCATGTGTGGCTTAGAGCCCATTAGATCCCACGTGCCTCTCCCTGCATGTGTAGAGAGGGCCACTAACTTGCTCAGCACAGTCAAAACTGAGGTGTATCTCAGCATGCTTACTAACACATTTTTAATACCTAAGGAGTGTTAATATCATACACTGAGGTGCTTACTGATTTTAAGTACCTTCTATGTTAGGTAGCAGCCAAGGTGAGGGTTTGGAGGATCTACAGCTAAGCACTCTTAATCCCTGCCTTAAATCCCCTTTTTTTTCAGCCCAACCTTGAGGATCTCACAAAGAATACAGAGTATATATATGCAGTGGAACAGGAAACTGAACTTCGGTGTCCTTAAACCACTGCTCAAACCCCAGTACTATTATTCTTCTCTAATACTAATAAATGTTAACTAAAGTTTAGGTTGAAATCCATTTATCTTTTTCAGATGCCTGTCAAATTCCTCTTCCAACTTAATTTTCTTACCGTTATTTCTTACCCAAATGCTATAGAGACTATTTACTTGAATAAATATTATTTTGTGTCATCAAGAACACGGACTCCTTTGCCACATTACGTAGAGGTAAGGCAGACACACGAAAATGTAGAACGACGCACACAATAGTGTGGAAATGGCATACAAGGCATGTCCGGTGAAGAACACAACCAGGCTTATGTTCTCAAACTTTGAGACTCATAGTAATGGTAAATAATGAAATACTAACTAGGGCAAAAGTTAAATGTTACAGTTGTGACTCACTTATACCATTGATCTGAAATGGAAGTTTACAACAGCTTTCAAAAGGGTATGATTTACATTATGCCTAATGTCTAGCTATCCAATTTGAACAGTGAATAAGGAAGAGAAGCAAAGCAATGTCCTTTGTGGCTATTCCAGTCATTTACAAGATGTTTGTCTAAGGTTCAGGGCTGTAGTTCACACTAGCCTGGGCCCAAGATCCAGGTAGGCTAAATAGTGGGTCTTATTTCTTAGCTTAGCTGAATAATAAAAAGGTAGACTGAGATTAGAACTCAGCAAAACTAGTTAGCACTTGGCTCCTGTCACTAGCTTTTTACCTTTGAGTTTTACTGTGTGTATTTAGGAACTAATATTAACTAAAAATATGGAGATATTTCATAGATTTCATAGACATTAGGGATAGAAGGGACCTTCGGAAGATCATCTAGTCCAGCCTCCCCACCCCAGGGGCAGGAAGTCAGCTAGGATCAAAGGATCCCAGCAAAATAAACTTTCATATGTCTCTTAAAGGAGTCCAGAATAGATACTTGCACCACATCTGGTGGCAGTCTGTTCCAGGCCTTGGAGGCTTGGACAGTAAAGAAATTCTTCCTTGTGTCTAGCCTGAAGTGGTCTTGGAGGAGTTTGTGACTGTTTGACCTTGTCATCCCTTGGGGTGCTCTGGTGAACAGGCATTCCCCCAGATCCTGATTGTAGACAGATATTTTCAAATAAATTCAACTATGGGGGGAGAGCATAAAACACTATAGAGGATGTAGGACTATTAACTAGGAGGAGGAAGAAATTAATGCTGATTCTAAACAGGTTATGAAGCTAAAGTAATCTTAGATTTGTCTATCTAAAGGGAAAAAAAAGAAGACTTAGACATTCATAAGGGAGACTTGTAAAAAAATGTTTATAAAAAGAAACTATAAAAAATATTAAGGAAATGTTATATGCATGAATCTTTAGGTTTCTGGATAAACACATTCCAAGGTATTAAGGGAGTCAATGACCTGGGGAAAGGTGGTATAGTACCCAAAAGCTTCCTTATGTGCCTCCCAACTATACTGTTGGTCCAATAAAAGATCACTCACAAAAATTCTTGCCTCACATTTTTCCTGAACCAACATGTATACAGCATCACCCTAACACTACCAGTTATTTTTTAGCATTAGTGTAGAGCAAGAAATGAAATTATTATCATGTTATTTTTATTAGTCCCACTTAAAGGAAATAGAGGCTTTGGTGCAGATGTGAATTTAGTAACTTAAACGACATGGCAAATCTCTGCAGGATTATAACAACTGGCTTTATTCTTGGTTCTTAAAAGCCTGGTCTGTGAAACGCCTTAAATCTAATTTCAGTTCTGAATAGAGCAAATTTTCTGGATTAGAATTAGGCCCTCTTAAGCCTAATGAAAGCTGTCTTTCGTGACTTCATTGGGGTGAAATTGTTTTTTTAGACAATCTATAAACAGCTGATAGAAAACAGTTCTATGAGAAATAAAACCATGGTTCATAAGAAACAAACTCTATCACACATCTTAATTTAAATGAAGATGTTGATGGAATATCTCAGGAAAATATTACTTGAAAAATTAATCCAAATTGACTTGGATATGAATAGTACTACGTGGGTGGAAAATCAGGTGTAGGACATGCTAAATGATAGCAATGAAGAATGACAATCTGTTGAAAGAGAGGTAATCTAAAAGGGCACCACGGGGGGATTGTTGGATCTGATTTTCTTTAATTGTCTAGAAGAGGATTAAAATCACATCAAATAAATTTGCAGATGATACCAAACCCAGGTGTTGCAAACACCTCTGAGAACAGAGAAATTATGTCAAGTGTCCTAGGGCGGTTAAAAATAAAAAAAAATAACAGGATTATGTTAAGTCTGGATATTTTCAAACCAATGTGTATGAGACAGTTAATCCTAATTACTGGTATTTATTTGGAAGGAATACAGATACACTTGGAAAGCAGCAAAGCCGAAAGAGTAAATGTAAATTTGTAATGTAATACGACAGCAAAAAAGACCAAAGTCCTCCTTTATGAAATTTATAGATGCATCAAGTCAGCAAAAAAGGTAGATTAAAATTGTCCCTGAATACCATTTTGGTGTAACTACAGCTACAACTGGGATTGAAATTGGCTGTAGCACCTCAACATATGAAACTATGGGGACTATAGAAAAATGCAACAACAAGAAGTGGTGAGAGGGATTAATTTAAGAAAAGGTTAAATATCCCACATGTAGTAGTAGCTTGCTGAATGTTGACTCAAAGGAGACAAGATATCTGCATACAAAAGACAGATGTAAACACCAACAAAGTGTAGGTGTCCAAACCCAACTAGAACTAGCCAGAAAAGGAAAGTGATGAAAAAATCCACAGTTCTTGATTGTTGAGATTTTTGTTTTCGTTCATCTTTTTCAAGTAGTCTTACCTTCACCAGTTTGAGTGACAATATACTCCATCAGCTAATCCTAAAACATTTTATCTTTAGAAAATTGAATGATTTGATTTAAGTGGGCAGAGAATACTTCCAAGCAAGATGCATGAAACAGATAGTTAGAGGTTTTTCTTTCTCTCAGTACCTCCTTTTGAGACCCGTTAGAATGAGGGAGTTCCCCAAGTGAATTACAGTTCTTTGAAAAATGCTAACCTAGACTGGGTGTATCACTGGCTGACATTTTGTAGCAACCAGCTGGCACAGGTTTAAGTGAGGACTGTGTGCTCAAGCGTCCTTATTCAGTTCCTCAACTTCCAGGAAACTCAAATACCCTAGGATAGTGTATAGTGCCCCACAGGCATTTAAACAACTTGATACATTTCTCCAATTTCTCTCAATAGTCTGTCAAGGATCCTGAGGCGATGTGATGATAAAAGTACCCTTTGGTTAGTTTTCTCGGCTTTTGAGTGTGTGGTGCATAGTTATTTATATACTTTATTCTGATAATTTCTGCAGGTTTCAGCTGGGATAAAGGTTCCATTGTGTTCAATCTTTATGAACTCGCAGTAAAATCTGGTCCCTGTCTTTGAAGTCTAAAAACACCAGAAAAAATGGGTGAGGGAAAGGGGTACAGCATAAAAGGGAAAATTCCAGGGCTCTGGTTGGAAAAAGTCATTTTTTTTTTCCATATTGGTTGCATGTCTATGCAGCTTCTTGTATCTTAGGGGCAGGGGTTGCAGGGAAGGAAGAAACTAACAGAGAAATGAAACAAGAGGCAGAAATCTATAGAGAAGCACAGGAAGTAGGAAAGGAGGCTGTGAGAGGCAGACATTGGCAAGCCTATAAGAAGGATGTACAGGGAGAGATTAGAGAAACAACCAGTTATCAAAGCTGAAAGAATATTTAAAATCTAAACTGGGTTTACACATACACATTTAAGCTGGGAGACTGTGGTGTAAGCTGGGAGACTGTGGTGTCGATGCCCACACGGTCAGATGGGTGGCCAACTGGTTAGAGGGCCGCACCCAGAGGGTGGTAGTGGATGGGTCCTTCTCG
>JAGPOW010000261.1:46604071-46620146 GCA_030014935.1 Caiman crocodilus | reverse complement strand
GGTGCTCTTTCCTGCCAAGGCAGGGGGTCGGACTAGATGATCTGCCCAGGTCCCTTCCGACTCTAACTACTATGATACTATGATACTATGATACTTTATGACACTGGTGATGAGGAAAAATGTATGGCCTCCCCCAGAAAAGCTCTTTTCTCTCTCCCAAGAGATATTGCAGGAGACAGAGCCCTTTGTGAACTGAGTTTAGGGAATATGTTTCACAGGTGCTTTATTTGTTCCTGACCCTCTAAGCCCTTTCCAGCTCCCTGTCCCTGCTTATGATACTCCCTGTCTGCCTAGCGGCTGACTCCACCCATGGAATAACTTTTTCTGTGTATTCAGTTTCTTTCAATTTGTTTTAATTGATTTTTAAGACAAGTTAATCACAGAAGCAGTCTAGAATATCAAATAGCAAATGAACATTTCTTACATTAAAACAAGGATTAATTTGACTATAAGTATTTTCCATTCACCTAATCCAGAGAATGAAAGTTTGTCTCCTTTTAAAGAATAGTTGTAGTTGGAAAAAATCCTTTACATTCTTTAAAATCCTGTTTTTTTTCTACCAAGCATAGCAAGAGCTAATTTTTCTATTTCTTTGATTCTAGGACTGTCATCCTGAAGAGAGCATTGTCCACATTTTAGACACAATGTGTCAACCTCTTCTTAAAAAATCATTGAATGGAAAAGTTATAACGTAAAACTGAGCCAAAAGAAAATAAACAATGTGTTGTCAATGGGAGTATGTTTCAAGGATCATTGAACTGGGAGGTGTTTCTATGGTTTTAATGAACATTGGAGCAAGTAAAAAAAATATCTGTTGATATAGACATCAGGACCTTCTGATGAATAACTTACTGGTCTTTATTCATCTGGCATAGATACGAAACGTTATACTAATTATTTAATTAGTTTACCAAATCAAATTGGAAACATGATAGAATTCCCCCTTTTGTTTTCATTTGTTTTCATTTTCGGGTTTTGGTTGTGGTTTTTTTTGGTTTATATACATCTAATACTCTTCATTGTTTCAATGGAATGATAACATTTTATTTGACTTCATCAGGGGCTAAGTTTAACTGAGATGAAACTAATTTTAATGATTCATTCTTAAATGAATTAGCATGAGTATTGAATTCTACTCATAAAATACTATTACCAATACATGCTAAATCCATGCAATAGGACATTTAATCAAAAGAACATTAAAAGCTTAGATGTCAGCTGCATCACTAAGAAAGGTATTCTGTTAATGTTGTCAGTATTGTTACAGTCCAGATGACATGCGAAAGAAGGTATTTAATCACAGATAAAAGAAAATACATAACTGTTGCCTAAATGAGCAAAGACAGGTAGTTAACTGTGTTGATCTGTAGTCAGACAAGAGGCAGGGCAGGGTGGTACCTAATAGATTAATTCAGAGGCATCAACTTTCACAAGCAACAGCATCTGCTTATGAAAGCTCATGCCTCTGAATTCATTTTTAGGTGCCCTGCCTTCATTTTGCTGTTTTCTTTCATTTTCAGCAATGATGCTTAATGGGCTCACAATCCCTGACAGTCTATTCACTCATGAATCTAAAGGTCCCTCAACACGTGCAGTTAAGTGGATTTCTAATGTTCAGTCCACATAATTGGGCCTCCTGACATGCCACACATGCGTAGCAGGGGGCATGATAGTTGGATCATGAATGATATCCTATTATGCCTTATTGCTGGTGCAGGGGGAGGCTGGGATCATGACAGGGCTACAAGCCCTGTCAGCTGGCAGGTCTTACAGCAGGGCGAATGTTGCCATTACTATATGCCCCATAAAGCAGGGGTTTTCAAACTTCTTTGGTCAGGGTATCCCCAGCAGCTGGTCAAGAAGCAGGAAGTTCCCCAGGGGTCAGTCAATGAGTGGGGCTGGGGGGGTCCTCTGCATGATGCATGGCAACAAAACTGAAAGTGGTGCCGGTGAAACCAGAAGTACCACCAGCTTCTCCACACCACTGCTGCATACCTGCTGGGGCCTTCCAAAGTACTCCCAGGGGTACATGTATCCCCAGTTGAAAATTCCTGTCATAAGTTATAGAATTTACAGCAGAGGCAGCAGGGCGAAGGCTGCCAGTGCTGCAAGACTCTTGGGGTTCAGGGCTTTCAGCAGGAAGAACTCTACCAGCTCTGCCTGAGAGTCTTGTGTGATGTGGGGCTCGCAATGGGGAGAGTGTGCTGCAGAGCCTCCAGTGGGGGAGAGTGCTGCTGCCGCGGGGCTCACAGTGGCAGCACATTCTCCCCATCTCTTCCTTTGCAAGCCCTGCACCTCACAGCTGTGAGCCCCACAGCCAGTCATACTGACCCTGTTGCAACCCCCACAAGCTGACAAGGCTCGCAGGGAATGGGGGGAAGCAGCATCCACCTTGCTGTAAACCCTGCAGCTGAGGAGGCTCACAGGGGTGGGGGCAGAGCCAGGAACATTGCCACCATTGCAAGTCTTGTCAGCTGCGAGGCTGTCAGCAGGTGGTGCACCCCTGTTAAATGAAAAGTCATCTTTGCAAACAATCTTAATAATTTCTGTAGATGCAGGATTTTGTTCAGTATGTCTTCTGTATCAGAAACCATGAGGCATTACCTGCATTGCTGCATAACTAACATACCATTCTGAAAATACTTAGTAACTCTTAACAATCATAAGCTTATTAACTATGTATATTAATTATCTGGTGTGCCATGGATATACATCTATCTAAAAAGCAGGCTTTTTTCCATTGAGTTACCAAGACCTCATTATTTTGTTTCACTTGCAAAATGCTATAGCCATATAGCTATAAAGCCTAGTGCTGCCTATTTCCTGGCTAACCTTCTCAGGTGGGACCCAGGACTCCAGTAATTAAAGGATTTTCATACATTGAATATGTTTTGTTAATTATTTTAGATTTTATAGTTTTAATCTATTTGCAGACGTTACCTAATTTACTTCTAAGTACTAGATGTTTGCAGTTCCCAATTTCCTCTCATGACCACTGTGTTCTGTGGGGGCAGGGAGGAGGGAGGAATTTTACCATTGACTTAACTAGTGACGTATTGAAAAGTAATGCTTAAGGAACAAAATTCCAATATAATAAGAAATAAAAATATGAAAGCTTATATAAGCTTCTAAAAATATTGTGGGCAATGTAAATAACTAGCTACTTAAGAAAAAACACAACTAAAGGCACAATGTTGCTTCTGTGGAAATCTATCCTATTGGCTTCCAACATAATTGATCTTATAATTGCAACTAGATTGTTCTAGTTTGGTGTCACTGGTCTAGTCAATATAGCATATTGCATCATGGTAATCTCAGATGCAAGAGGAGATGCATGTATCTCCACACCCTCCGAATATTTTGTAGAATTGTAACACTTGATCTGGCCAAGCACCACACACACTTACAGCAGACAGCAGTGACACAAAGAGCAAGACAACTAAAGTGAACCTTTCAATTTA
Source organism: Caiman crocodilus (assembly GCA_030014935.1). Lineage (NCBI taxonomy): Eukaryota > Metazoa > Chordata > Crocodylia > Alligatoridae > Caiman > Caiman crocodilus. Next base: position 46,616,685 of record JAGPOW010000261.1, on the reverse strand, counting down.
ACACTGTACATAGAATATAGCTGTTGACAGTAAAGGTCATGCTTATCTAGAATGTAATGCTGTTAAAGTCACATGTTGTTATGCTATTGATTACTTCCATGGAACCAAACCAAGGATAATTTTGGCCCTCAGTATTTGATGACTAGCCTTCCTTGGTGATATGATATGCATGTAAAACTGGTAAACAATGAACAGAAGGAGATTAAGTTTTTCATTTCATGATTTATTGTCATAATAAAACATTTCTATAGTAAAACCTGAAGGTGGCCCTGATAGAAAACAGATAGACATAGTAATGAGGCATAGAGATTCCTGAACTCCTTCTATTTGTGCAGTGGGTATATAGACAAAGCAGTTTCTGTCCTGTAAATCTGAAACCTTTCATAAGCATATTCATTTTTAAAAAATAAAAATAAAAAGGTAGCTTTTTTCCTTATGAAAGTTTAGGGGCAGAAATATAGGGTAAGTTAAGGAAACACAGGAGGAAGAAATTCCTTAATTTTTTGAAGGAATCAAGAAATTGGAAAGTGTGTTAATCCATTTTAAATGCGCCTTTCACCTTGTCTTTCACCTAATAATAGATGATGGAGGATTTCTATGAAGTCTGAATTTGCATTGATGCTGAGGATGCATAGAAAAGCCATTTTTTGTAAATGATATTACAGTTACAAAGGGACAACAGAGTATAAAAAGAATAAGTTGTATTTATACCTATGTTAAAATAAAATGCTTGTGGTCTTTCAGAAAGCAAGGTTAAAAAATACAACATAAAACTGTGATTGCAATACACTAAAGCATTAGTGATCTTCATGGTAAAAAAAAAACCATAGCTTTAAAATTAAACTATTCCAGTGTTTAGATTACATGGATACTGGAAAAACCAACTCAACTTCAATGGAACTATGAAAAAAAGGAATACAATGTATTTCATTTAAAAAATACATATTTACTACAAAGCAATCTTTTTTAAATTCACAGGCTGGACATAAGGAAGAACTTATTTACTGTCCGAGCCCTCAAAGGTATGGAATAGATTTCTGCCAGAGGTGGCTCAAGCACCTACTTTGAATGCCTTCAGGAGACATTTCAGCCAGTTCAGTTGTGAAGGTGCCTGCCCACAGCTGCAGTGCCATTAACTCTGCATCACTACCTGGCCAGACATCACCCTTGTGCACTGGGCCAGGCAGTCACGAAGCTGCAATCAGCTGGGAAGGGTCGTACCCCCATGGCCCAGCGTGGGCCAGCCCTGTTATCCACCTGCTTCACCTAGGGCTGAGCTGGGCCAGCCCGCAGGTGCTGCTGAGGCAGGCACAGAAGAGCCAGCCCAGACCAGGCTGCAGGTGCAGGGCTCTTCCCAGCTACCTGTGGCTCCATGACAGCCTGGCCTGGCTTGGGCATAGGTAGCTGGGAACAGATCCCACAACCCCAGCCACAGCTGACTAGGAAAGGCCTTGTCCTCATGGCTTAGCTCAGGCCAGCCCCTCCATGCCTATCCTCAGCAGTCCCCACAGACCAGCCTGGTTCATCCCCCCAGCCTTAGCCCTGGGTGAGGCAGGCAGCTAGTGGGGTGAAGCCAGCTGGCTTTGGCAATGCCCCCCACTGTGCAAGTGGCCAGCAGGGCTGAAAGCTGGGCAAACCCTAGCTGGGGTCCCTGTGCCTGAGATGGGAGACAGGGAAGTTTAATTCCCCTCCCTGCCCCCACTTGACCTGAGGTTGCTGCCCAGGTCAGCTTGGGCCATGCCCCCTGCTGCATGAGTAGCTAGCAGGGGGAAAAGCCAGGCAGACCCTAGCTGGGGTCCCTGTGCCTGTGGAAGACAGGGAAAACAGGGAAGTTTAATTTCCTTCCCTGCCCCCCTTCACCTGAGGTGCTGCCCTGGCTAGTGTCTCGCCATGCTGTCACTGGGGACAAACCTGACAAGGGCTGCTTCTCCTTTCCCCGCCCCCAGACACACCCCAGCTGGGGTCCTTCCAGGCCAGGGTGAGGGTTTAAACCTCTCCCTAATCACACTCAGGGGCCTGCCTGGGTCTGCTGCATCCCCAGTCAGCTTCCTTCCAGCCTTGTAGCTGCTGCTGAAGGGAAGGGAGGGCTCACTCCAGAAATGCAGGCATGTGGCTACATTTCCAGAATGAAAAGTGAATGTCTATTCACTTGCAAATCGGTTCAATCTATGAAGGTTAGACTAGCCTACAAAGATTGAATTAATTCAGTCTTGGGCCTTTTGAATGTCTGTGCTTAGTCAATGTGATCTTTTGATATATCAAGGACTTTGGTTTTCAGTACAGCTTCATTGTAAACATCATCACCTGGCAGGTGAGACTGGATTGTTTTCTGCTAAGACTGCCAAAACAGTACAAGTCATGGTAATGAAATGAACGAAGCATCCAAGTGAGCAAGGAATTGAATCTAGTAAAACTGGTTTATTTTTTTTCTAGTTCTGCCTTAATATTTGTAGCTATTGATTTAACATACTAACTTGTGCTAGTCACTGCCAGAAGAGGGATCAGAATGGAAGTCATCATTCCTTTTTATTTTGAAAAATGAATGGTGCTTTAACTGTCATCGGTTTTTTTATTGGAGTTCCCTTTTGTCTGAGCTATGAGTCTGATATGATCTGAAGTATGACCAGAATGAAGTAAAACAGAACAGTGGTGTAAGTCTTAGTAGTAAAAGATGTTATGTACTTAATTGCCATATAAATGACCTCCCACTTATAATAAAAAAAGCCATTTTCAGTATTGATATGTACACATGTTCTTGGCAGTTTGTTGCCATGGAGAGCTGGAGAAGTCCCAGCAGGCATATGGAATAGTTGTGGTGTTCGTTTCAACTTTCACTTAGCTAATAACTGATGTAAAATGAGGAAACACTTCAGGCAGGTATGATTTGCATATTATGCTTGTAAACTTCTTGGTATATGAAATATTAACAGAATTAGGTGGACTTTGTAAGGATAGTTTCATAAACACAGATGGAAGTAAAACATGAAGTATTTTGATGTTGTTTCATTTCCTGTGTGATTATTTTTTAAAACTAATGGGACAAATCTGGGAGAAATCTTTCCCTGATTGCAGTTGATTTTACATCAATACTAAGCATGGTTCATTTTATCTTCAGATGTAACCAAAAAAAAAACCCAAACCAAAACTCGTTTTATCCCATTAAGGCCATCTGTTCTCACACCACACCTATTGTAGGTAAATTAATCGTTTCTGCTTTCTCTGTGTGTTCCGTCTTTCTTTTTTTTCTATTTGTTTATTTTTTTCTTTTTTGGTCCTTCTGCACTATATTATAATGGGGAAAATTGTCAGTATCTAATAGAAACATATTGATGGCAGTAAGGAACTGTAAGAACTGTATGTAACCTGCCCTGATCTCCTCACAATGGTCAGTGATATTTAACAGGATAGAAAAGGGTAATGTGTATGTGCACTTTCTGATGCACTTTCTGGTACAAACAAGGCAAGAAATCTTTCATTGTTATAATCTGTTCCCTACATGGCCTTGAATGTCCATTTCATTGACACAAGATAATGGTTCTTTCTCTGAGTTTGCAGTTTCTTGATGGCTAGGTATTTAAACTGCAGTAGGACTCCATTACTGAACATTAGGGAATTATGTTCACTGATTTATAGGTATATGTTTAAAACCAAAGTGATATAAGATTTAAAATGTACTTTGTATTGTTATTTAAATATCTTCAGTGCCAGGTTTACATCTGATCATTTTTAGTAAATATAAGATATATGAGTATAGATTCAGCCTAAATGAGTTATCGCTGAAAATCTGTCTGAAACCAGATACAACTGTGTGCTGTAAAACATGTCTTTTTGTTCTTTGTTCAAGGGTTAAAGCCAACTGAGTCAACCATGACTGGCAAAACACAGACCAGCAATGTCACCAATAAGAATGATCCCAAGTCCATCAACTCCAGAGTCTTCATTGGCAATCTGAACACAGCCATTGTCAAAAAAGGTGACATAGAAGCCATTTTTGCAAAGTACGGAAAAATAGTTGGCTGCTCAGTGCACAAAGGTTATGCATTTGTACAGTACATGAGTGAGAGGCATGCAAGGGCAGCAGTGGCGGGTGAGAATGCCAGGATCATTGCAGGACAACCACTTGGTAAGTGCTTAGGACTGGTACACTTTTTTTCTCTTTTCCTTGTTTGTTTGAAATACTTTTACATCATTTCTTGGGTTTATTTGTGTTTGGGTGTTTTATATACCTTTAAATAAGGACTATTTCTGGTAGTTTCAGCTTTTTCAAATAGTCTGCATGTTTTACTTCAAGTACTTGAGTAGTCCTTTTGAAGTCAACAGAAATACTCCAGTGAACAGGAACATGTGTTTGAATGATCTATCACTAGTTGGTAAATTTTACAATAGATATTTTGTCTATAGGAAATACGATAGGATCATAGGAAAGTAGACTCACCTCATCCAGCCCTCTAGTCAAGGAAGGAATGTCTCTGATTAAACCATCCCAACCAAGTGTCTGTTCAACCTGCTCTGGAAAATTTCTAGCAATGGAGATTTCACAGCTTCGCTAGGGAGCTGGTTCCAATACTGACTACCCACCTAGAAAGATCCTCCTAATGTCCAACCTAAATTTGCTCTGCTGAACTGTGAGGCCACTGTTTCTAGTCCTGTTCTCTACAGCCACAGGGAAAAGTCTTTCATCATCCTCTCTACAATTTCCTGTTGGGCTGTTATCAAAGATTGTTATCAAGTTCCCCCACAGTCTTCTCTTCTCCAGACTAAGTAACCCTAGTTCTTTCAGCCTTTCCTCAAAAGTCACGTTTCTCAGGCCTCTAATCATTTTTGTTGCTCTCTTCTGGGTTCTTTCCAATCTGTCCATGTCTTTCTTGAGAAGTGGGGCCCAAAACTGGACATGATACGCTATAAGAGCATGTCCTCATGGTTCTTATAAGATATATATAAAATTTGCAGAGTTCTTTGTGGTTAGAAATTAATCTTACATGAAAGAAAGAATGACTGCAAATTTTCTAGGGACACATGCTATACAGAGTATCTTTTCTGCATTTCTCCCTTACTACTCATTACGCAGTCCCTTGAAATTGCCTGGAAACTCAAACATGAATCTTTCTTGTGCCTTGGTCTCCCTTTTTAGAGAACAAATTTGGGAAGATTAACCATTGTCCCACAGGACCAGAATCACACAATTGATATATTTTTTTTCTGTTTCCATGATTGTAATGACACACAACGGTTCTTAAACATAAAAACATTTTTAATATTTGAAGTTTTCTTAAATGTATTGATTTTAGAGGTTGCATCATTCATGCTTCAATAGCATGTCAGTCTTGTAGAAGCAAGAAAGAGAGGTTCAGTGTTTTTTAAATGGTGCTAAATTACCTAGAGAAGACATTTTCAATGTAGAGAGAATTGTCTTACATGGATAATTTAGGATTTTAGGATGAATTTATTCTTCTATGTAGGACTGCAGAATGTGTCCCTTTGCACTGAATCTAGGCTATGATTTTTGTTTGCTAGCATTTTTATAAAACAATGTATGTATAATCCAGATGTTACAATATAAAAAAATTACCCTTCAAAGTGGATGGCTTTTAACTATAAAGACTTTTGATTAAAAATCCCTTGGAAAACTTTTCTCTTCAGTTTGTTATGAGTATAGAAATACTGGAAAATACAGCAGGTTATTTTGGTGGGATCTAAACAGCTTGAAATAGAACATCATTGCTGTTTTGGTGAACCCACAGCAAGTACAGGTAAGATTGTAAACTTCAACCTAAACTTGGTCACTTCTTCTAGATATATATGATGTTGATTTTTGCTTATTTGGGTGGTTTCAGTACTTTTCATAATTGCTGATACACAACAGCATTTCTGTCTGTGCTTGAAAGATTCATTAAAAAGTATGTATGATTGTGAACTTCTGTGAACTTGTGTGAAATAATAGCAACCAAACATTCAAGTAAATTGAATTGCTAATAGGTTGAGTCATCAGAAATCATCCCAAATATGCTGTAACACACAAACCCAAAGGCATTGAATGGTACTGTAGATTGGGGAAGGCAATTATTTTGGCTGGAGGGCTGCTTAACAAGTTTTGGTGAGATGCCGGGGTCCACAAGGGTGGTTCTGCCCCTTCACAAGCACCTCGCCTCCTGGCTGCCATCTTGGAACTGGAAGTCCTATCCCCTGCCTTTTGCCACTAGAAGTCCCTCTCCTTCCCCCAGAAGTATTCCTTTTTGGGAAGGGGGTTTACTATCTTGGAACTGGGTGGGGGGAGAATTATATACTAAAGAAACATCTACAATACTATATTTTAATTTTATTTTAAAAAATATATTTTGGTCCTGATTTTCTGTGTGTGCACATTGTTTATATAGAGGTGACTGCATAGTAGGGGAAAATGAAATCTTACTCTTGTATATTGTGGCATGTGGGGGTGTAGAGAAGTGTGCAGGTATGTGTGGGTGGGTAACGGGCTTATGGGGGCTGTTATGTGTGTGGATGTGTGTGTGTAATGTGGGTTGTAGGGGAGGGTGTGGGGATATGTGTGGATGTGGGTGGGTGGGTACGGGGCTTGTGGGAGGCTGTGAGATGCGTGGAAGGGGAGGGTGGCTGGGGGCATGTGTAGGTGCATATGTGTTCATGTGTGTGGTGGAGTGTACATGTAGCAGTGAGCGGGCCTCCCCCCAGAGGCATGCAGGTGTGTATATGAGTAATGTGGGAGGGTGTGGGGGAGGGTATGAGTGAGCGTAGTGTTTTTGGAGTTTGTGATTGTGTTTGGGGAGGGTATGGTTGTGGGGTTTAAGGTATAGTGAGGTGTGCCTGGGAACCCCCTGCACATGCCTCCCTGAGCTGGTTAGCACCTGCCTCTTTCCTGCAACAGCCCAGAGCCCATGTACCCTGCAGTATCTACCCATCACTACCAACAACATGCAGCCCCAGCCCGCCCTGCAGCTGCTCTGCACTGCCCTGCTGTGGCATGTCCTGCCGTCCCTTGGGTATGCAGCAGGGCTGGAGTGGCTCTGTGGCTGGACTTCCTTTCTAGGCATCCCAAGTGGTAGCAGATCCTTCTGGCTGCCACTGCTGCTGGCTGCAGCTTCGCAATACTGGTAGAGACCCATACTGCATAGCAATACTGGTAGGCACCCAGCATGCCTGGCACTTGCTTCAGAGTCACCCATCCAGACTAAGCAGAAACAGCAGCAGTGGCTGCTGAGCAGAAACTGTTGCTCTGTGCAGGGGAAAAACAGCTCCTCCCCATTGCCAATGGCAGGCCCTTCCTGTTGCAGCCACCTGGAGCCTGTTCCATGCTGGCCTGTCCTGCATCTCCACTGCTGTCATCATCACCTCTAGGCTTCCCAGCAAGGCAGCACTGGCAATGCAGAGCAGCTGCAGGATAGCCAGGGCAGTGGTAATGGTGGTAGAGACCCAAGGTAGTCTGGCATGGCACAGGCTCCAAGCAGCTGCAGCAGAAAGGTCCCAGTAGCAGTGAGGGGGAGAGGCCGCCTTTCCCCCCATGCTGATCAACAGTTCTGCCTACTGCTGCTGCTCAGCAAGGACAGGCAAGTCTGGAGCAGTTGTGTGTAACACCGACTTGGGGCTTCATGCAGAGGTCCGTACCAGTACAGTAGTGCTGGTATCAGGAGTGGCAGCAGCCAGAAGCCACTGCCACTTGGGGTGCCTAGAACAGCAGTTCAGCTGCAGAACTTCCCCAGCCCCGCTACATTCCCAGGGAGCAGCAGGACGCACCAGGGCCAGGCACCTGGCCCAGGTGAAACCAAGGGACTTGTCATGGACCAGATCTAGCCTACAGGCCATATTTTGCCCACCCCTGCTGTAGAGAATGATTTGATAGTTGACTGACCAATTTATCATAAACTTCCTGAGTATTTGTAGAACCAGAGTTCTTTTATGATTTTTTTAAAAGCTATTTTATGCAGCAACTATTGTATAGTGCTTTGGAGTTATATAACTAATATGCTAGGTCTCCAAAAAAAGAAAAACAGCTGATAGGCTACTCAATCATATTTTATTAGCTTGCTTTATAACTACTTCATAAAAGGTCTTAGAGAAAAGCCAGAATCAGATGGTAAATAACAAAAAACTATAGGCTTGTAGCTTATTGTCATGAATGCTTAGCTAAAGAATCTCTGTGCACTACATTCTCTGTGAGATGGCAGTCTTGGAGCCTGTATTCTGAGCCCATAATTCTAAGGAACAGGCTAAAGAATGCCATCAGTGCGTTAAATACAGCTCCTCACCAACCAACTGACCCAATTATTTCCAAAACCATTCCTTCCTAGGGCAAGCCTACTGTTATTACCATCACTACTATGGCTGCTGCTGTTTTATCTGGTTTTGGTTGTACATGATGTGTGAGGTGCTTTGAGAAGATGGGAATGGTGAGAGAAATGTTAGGGAATATGACAAGGGTCAGGATGGGACCAGGAACTGAGCTGACAGTTGGGAAAGAATCAGGAATATGGAAACAAGCTAACAGTCAAACATTAACGACCAAGGCTAGGAGATGAAAAAACAGAAAACTCACCTCTTCACATGCGTATAGACAAGAGCAGAATTCATTGGCTATCCTTCAATATGAGAATGATGTCCTCTGTGGGGGGATTATTGGTGAGTTTTAAGGTGCCTGAGGAGTCCAATCCATGTTCTGCAAGTTTTTCCACAACTGTGACAAGGGGTGCCTTGTGGTGGGGAAGGGAGAGCTCCAACTGTTAGCTGGCATGTTGTGCACTTTCCTTCCTCTTCTGCCATTTCTTGGCTTCCTGAGCAAGACGGTTCATTTCAAAGTGGGCTATAGCTTGATGTATGGTGCAGTGCTTGATGTATGGGCTGTAGCTTGATGTATGGTGCAGTGCCATTGAGACATATTACCATCTAGCACTTCCCAATTGTAAGGCTGATACCAGTCTTCCTAAGATATGCTTTCAGGGAGTTCTTGTAGCACTTGCTCTGCCCTCCATAGGTCCTCTTACTATGACTAAGTTGAGTGAAAAGGACCTATTTGGGGAGATGAGTGTCAGCCATATACACACAGTGGCCAGCCCAGTGAAGCTGATGTTTCATGATATTTGCCTCAATGCTGGTTATTTTAGCTGCAGAGAGGATACTGGTACTAGTGCAGTGGTCTTCCCATCTAATGCGAAGAATCTTCTCAAGGCAATTCTGATGGAACCATTACAGATGCTTAAGATGGCTTCAATATGTCACCCACATCTTACACTTGAGAGTGTGGGGATAACCCCTGCATTGTAGACCAGGAACTTAGTTTCCATCTGCAGATCTCAGTCAGCAAAGACACAGGAAAGTAGCTTTCTGAAGGATTTTCTGGCAATTGGGAAAGAGAATCAGAAATATGAAAATAAGTGAAGGGACAGATAAAGTCCAAAGCTAGGGAATAAGAACAGAGATTAACAGGGAATAAGCACCTCTTCAGATACATATAGACAAGAGCAGGATAAGGGCTATGTTAGAGGTGTTTGAGGCAACCCCTAGAGGCTTGAATGTTGCTTAGTCAAAGCACAAATGCAAGATGCTGTCTTAAATACCTAGAATGCTCTTCTCTGTTACCACTGCCATAGGGTATTTTCATCTATGGCCACCTAAAGGCACACCTTCAAGATGGTGAAGACTAGGTGAAAAGATGCAGTAGAAAAAAAAAAACAGTCAAGCCCCACCTGCGTCTAATTTTGACATCATAGATTATGTCAGTAAATATAATCAAACCATAATTAGCCATTTAACTTCTTGTATGTGTCACTAGAAAAATGGCTTTTTTGGAGCAATGTTCATACGCATGCACTAGCTTCATTGTCAACCATATCAGAAAGGACATTCTAGACAGAAGGCATAAATCTTGCAAGAAGGTGCGAAGATGCTTTTGAAATATTTTCTGAAGAAAACTTTCAAATGACTGTCCATAATATTTTTTTTAACAAGAATGTGTTAGAAAATGGTCATCTCCTGTTACCAGTACCAGGTTGAGCAACTTTACCTCTCATCAGCCCATAAACTTCTTGAGTCAGATAGAGCTCAGCCATGCACAAGAGAAAGCTTTGTGACTGCTTGGATTTGGCTGAGCACTCTTCCCACAAGATGTCAGTGTAGCTGGGAAGAGCGCTCAGCCAAATACAAGCAGTTAGAAAGCTTTCTCTCGTGCGTGGATGAGCTCTAACTGATGCAAGAAGTCTACGGGCCAATGAGAGGCAAAGCGCTGCTTGACCTGGTACTGGCAATGGGGGACAACCTAATCAGTGATTAAAAATCGAAGGGAAGCTGGGTAACAGTGACCATGAACTGTTCACCTTCACCATCTGCCATAAAGCTGACAAGTCAGCCATACAGAAGTCCTCAACTTCAGGAAAGCTAACTTTGACAAGCTCAGGAAGTTTGTCAGTGAGGCCCTAAGGAACCACGACCCAAAGGGGAGGGGAGTTCAGAAAGAGTGATTGCTCCTAAAGGGAGCAATCCTGGATGCACAAGCAAAGTCTATTCCATCTCAAAGGAAAGGCAGCAAAAGGTCACAGCAGCCCCCTTGGCTCTGCAGGGAAGTCGCAGACCTCCTGTGTCTAAAAAGACAGACCTACGAAGGATGGAGGACTGGCTCCACCTCCAAGGAGGAATATTCTGCACTGGTTCAGACCTCCAGGGAGTGAACCAGGAAAGCCAAGGCTGCAACAGAACTCCAACTAGCTACAAGTATCAAAGACAATAAAAAGTCCATTTTTAGATATGTGGGGAGCCAGAGGAAAAACAAGGCAACATTGGACCCCTGCAAAACTGGATGGGACAACTGACAACTAATGCCCAGGAAAAAGCCAACTTACTAAATCGGTACTTTGCATCATTTTTTCACCGGCCCCAAGGGACGCCCCTCTCCATTATGGAACAGGAACACCTGGGTGAGGGTGATGCCTTACCCTCCATCAATGCTGACCTTGTGAATGAACACCTTGAGAGGCTGGACACCTTCAAGTCAGCTGGCCTTGACAGTTTACACCCCAGGGAACTCAAGGAGCTGTCAAGCATCATAGCTCAGCCCCTGGCATAGATCTTCAAGAGCTCCTGGCGCTCTGTTGAAGTGCCCAAAGATTGGAAGGCCAATGTGGTGCCTATCTTCAAGAAAGGGAGGAAAGTGGATCCAGGAAACTACAGACCCATCAGCCTGACTTCTATCCTGGGGAAAGTCTTAGAAAAGATTGTCAAAGAGGCCATTCTTAACAGACTGGCTGATGGCAACATCCTGAGGGATAGCCAGAACAGGTTTGTTGTGGGTAGGTCTTGCTTGACCAATCTTATTTCCTTCTAAGACCAGGAGACCTATCAAGGGAGAAGAAATTGATGTCATATATCTTGACTTTAAAAAAGTCTTCAATCTGGTCTCCTATGATCACCTTTTGGCAAAACTGGCCAAGTGCAGCCTTGGCTTCACCACAATCCACTGGCTGGGGAACTGGCTCTATGGTCAGACCCAGAGGGTGGTGGTTGATGGAAGTCAATTGTCGTGGTGCCCTATGACCAGTGGGGTCTGTCAAAAATCTGTCCTTGGGCCAAAAGTATTCAACATCTTCATTAATGATGTGGACATTGGTGTCAGAAGTGGACTGGCCAAGTTTGCCACTGACACCAAATTCTGGGGTAAAGCATCTACACCTGAGGACAGGAGGGTGATCCAGGCTGACCTGAACAGGCTCAGGAAATGAACAGACGAGAACATGATGGTGTTTAACACCGAAAATTGCAAGGTTCTCCACCTCAGGAAGAAAAATCCGCAGCATACTTATAGCCTCGGCAGTGCTACATTGGCTAGCACTACAGATGAAAAGAACTGGGGGGTCATGATTGGCCACAAAATAAACATGAGCCTTCCATGTGATACTGTGGCTAGTAAAGTGAGGAAAACACTGGCTTGCATCCATAGATGCTTCTCGAGTAAATCCCCGGACATTATTCTCCTGTTGTTTTCAGCCTTGGTGAGGCTACAGCTGGAGTACTGCACCCAGTTTTGGGCTCCACAATTCAAAAAGGTTGTGGAGAAGCTTGAGAGTGTGCAGAGAACCATGTGCATGATCAGAGGTCAGGAAAACAGACCATAGAATGAGAAGCTGAGAGCTATGTGACTCTCCAGCCTGGAAAAGCGCACGCTCAGGGGAGATCTGATGGCCACCTTTAAGTTTATCAGCGGTACTCACCAGTATCTGGGGGATTGTCTCTTCACCAGAGCACTCCAAGGAGTGACAAGGTCAAATGGTCACAAACTCCTCCATGACCATTTCAGGCTGGACATAAGGAAGAACTTTGTTACTATCTGAGCCCCCAAGGCCTGGAATAGACTGCTGCTGGAGGTGGTTCAAGCACCTACTTTGAATGCCTTCAAGAGAAATTTGGATGTTTATCTTGCTGGGATCCTATGATCCCTGCTGACCTCCTGCCCCTGAGGCAGAGGACTGGACTTGATGATCTTCCAGGGTCCCGTCGAGCCCTAATGTCTATGAAATTTTGCCTGATAGAATTTGCTGTCCGGCATAGTGTAGCTAGGACCCACACTAGGACTAGGGTCCCAGACTTCAAAAGGGCCAATTTCAGAGAGCTCAGGAGGC
>JAGPOW010000261.1:46588423-46602190 GCA_030014935.1 Caiman crocodilus | reverse complement strand
GGCTGGGGTCCTGTGACCCTGGCACTCGTTCCTGCCATTGGCGGGGGGTCAGACTTGATGGCCTGCTCTAGGCCCCTTCTGACCCTAGATACTATGATGCTATGAAATCAGTGAAAAAATATTCCAAGGTAAGGAAAGAGTGTTGAAAACAAGTGTACCTCTAATTGTTACAGTAAGGTCAGGTTCCTATATGTTGTTTCAGTTGTTAAATGTATAACTGTGGTCCTATCCAACCAGGAAATCTGTTAAACCACCCACTTTTGTAACAAAGCTTCATTTTTGCCACACAGTTAAGCCAGAGCAAATGTAATGGAGGAGGGCCCATGTACCTATTGCTTTCAGTCAGTGCTGTCCAGCTTCCAAGCAGCCAGGGGCCTCACTTCCCAATAGCTACACCAGCAGGGGCTGCATGCCCTGTGAGCTGCACCACAGCAAGCATATCTCATGGACCCTCCCACCACCACGGATCCTGAAACTCACCCCCCATCACTGTGTACAAGCCACTACCACAGTTTGCCTTGTGCCTGCAACCGCCTCACCACCAGTGCACTGCATGCCTGCAAGCCTTCCCCCAACAACTAAGCTATGTGCCTCTGAGCCCCCATTGCTTCACTGCATGCCCGTGACTCCCCCCACATCCTTTGGGGTGGGACAGGATGTGGCAGCCTGGAGAACAGCTGCTATTGCAACTGGAGTGATGGCTGTGGAGGAAGCAGAACCAGGCAGGAGCCTGTGGGCCACAGTTTAATCCCTTGGAAGGCACATTCAGCCCTTGAGCACCAATGAACTACCAGCTTTGACTTTCCTACACCAGTGGGATGGAATAGGATATGACTCAGAGGCTAATAGGTGATATTATTCTAGGCTACTCTTTTCATGCTCAAAGTTTCCAAGTGTTCAGTTACAACACAAATAGTGGATACTTTGATCTAGAAAATAATATAAATTGTTTTAAACAGTACTAACATATTCAACTGTAGGTGAAAGCAGTATGGTTTAGCCAAAAAAATGAATTTGTCAAAGTAGTGTGTCTATTTAAAATTTGTTTCAATGTTAAAATGTCTAACTGCCTTTTATACAGTACTAGCAGCATAAAACTAAGATAAAGTAATGCTAGGCTGTAGCAGAGGGTTGCTTTTATATGCAACAAGAAGAAAAACGTAATTAGAAACCTAGATAAGAGCAGAATTCAGAGTGCCAGAATTATCCAGGTGGGGCTTCTGGAGGAGAATTTGAGGTAATGTTTTAAACTTGCACTTGGAAAAGAAAGATGATGGAATAGTAGGTAGTGGGATGGAGATAAACATAATTTTTTTATTCAGATCATCAGATCCCTGCTATTAAAGCCTCAGTGAAGTCTATACCAGTAATAAAAGTGTGATGAAGGGACAAGAGCCAACTGTCAGATGTACATACTGTTGAGTATGCAGCTTCTTAGCATTATTAATTATTGTTTCTAAATAAAATTAAAATATAAAAAAGATGAGATGAAAACTGGACAGATGTCAGTGATGAAAGGTTAACTGAGCAATGTTAGTTACAGAGATGTTATGCCAGAGGGATTTTCTGCAGCCAGTGATGGAGTCTGTATAATAGTCTGGAACTAGTAAACAAGACTTATAATATAATTTTTATTGTACCCATAAATCACATTTGTTTTAAATTTTCTCACCTTACTGATAATTTGTACCAGCTCCTGACCTCTGTGGCATGCCTTTGTGCATTTTGCACTAAATTCTATTCTTTTTTACAGCAGCACAATTTTAACTGAAATAACTCTGCTGAACTTGTTAATGTAGCTATGGTCAGGCTTTGGCCCTGAAACATTAAATGGCATTATCAGGTGTTTTTCTAATGAACTAAAAATACTTCAGTGAAATAAAGAAATGAATGGCCTTCCTGTATTGTTTATGTATATTTATTTTGATAGATCTTGGAGGCTGAGAACTGAGCTTGGGGCCCCAATACATTAACTGCTGTAAAATCACAGCCCTTACCTCACAGAGCTTAATATCTAAATAGACAAGCTTGGAAGGAGATGGCATTTTGTAATTTTTTTCAGTGAGTACAGTTACATGCCATGAAGCTTCTGCATGGGTTTCTTGAAAATCTAATACGGTATTTTTTAGGAAGTACCAACTTTACCCTGCAGGCCCTAAGGCAATAAAATACCAGGCACAGCAATATGCGTTGTGATTTTTAGCATGTGAATCACCACCATCTGATAATGTAGGAAATGTCCTAGTTCACTTAGGACAAAAAAAAATGCCAGCACAGTTGCTAGTAAATACAGCATAAACCTACTCATGAAATCTGCCCTGCCTTAGTAACACAGCTTCATTTTTTGTCAGTCTAGCTGCATTTTCAGAGCATCAAACTCCTGGGTTTACTATTTTCCTGCAGCATATAGGTCAATGTGTATGTGTGTGTGTCTTCTTTTTGGGGGTTCTGGGGCAAAAGGATTGAGGAGGAAGGTCATTGTATTTTAACAAGTATCATCTTCTTCATTCCCATTCCACTTGGGTAAGCACAGGAATGCCTCCATTTTTGCTTAAAGAAGGGGCGGGGGGATTTGGCTGGGGTATGCCTCTGACACCATCCCATCAGCCTGCAGTACTGGTCAGTTCAGGAGGGAGGAGCACTCTGCACCACAGCTTGAGCTGTGCACTGGAGGTTGCAATCCATACCTTGCTGTACCCTGCTGTAGTTTCCCCACTCCTATGTGCTTACACATAAGCCACGGCAATCTGTTCCTTTGTCTTTTATCAGATATTATATTCATCTTGGTGTAAAAAGCCAATGCCTGGGGCAGGACTGTGTGAACACCTCCCTGGGACTACATATTAAGTCCTGTTGGTATTACTGTGGCTGTGAGACGCCACCTGAAAAACCTGATAGGTGGGGTGTAATTCTGATATAGGGGGAGCTATGATGATGTACTACTACTTTCTTTGGGAGGCAGGGGGCATGGGGGAATAGGCACTGGAGTTATAGAACCCTATTTATTTATTTTAATCTCATTCTTGTACTGCTATAGTTATTTCCAGTTTCATTGAAGTAGTTCAGAGGACAGTATCTTACCAATACCTAGAAAAATATGATTTATATTTAAAGCATCATGGACATCATTTACTGCATGTTAAAATTAAAAATAGCTAGAAGTATGACACACATTTCTTGCAGCTCCTTTGGTTGATATCCTTTTTAACTAAAAAATTAGTTCCACTGTGGCTTCAATCCTTTTTCGTTTCTGTAAGTATTATTCACATACGTCTGCCTTCGGGTCCAAATTAGATGCAGTCTCTGAGTACCTAGTGAGCACAGACTGACATATAGCCTCAGGTAAGATGGTGGTTATAGATAATTATTTTGGACAACGTACTCCATTGCACAACCTCTTGAGAAGTATGGAAGCCCTTCAGGGGCTTTCTAAGTCATGACAACCCAGTAGAAAACATCCAAGGACTGAAGCAGGTAATAAAGAGTACCTTTGGAGAGACATAGACATATACCTTTGTTGTTAAATTAAATTGATGTGACAATGGAGTTTTGTTCCCCCCTATTTGTTTCTTGTGCTTTTGCTCAGTCAAAACAAATCTTTTGTATCTTGGGTTTTAAAGGTGTGGCAACAGTGAGGCACTCTTAACTATAAGCTTTCAGACCCAGTACTCTCCAGAGTGAATCCATTTTTTGCTATAGCCTAAATGTCCTACACAGTATTATGAATGTCACAAGTCCTTATAAAAGTTACATATCCTCTTCTGAGTAGAGAACACTTCTGCGTAAAATAGTTTGTGAGTCCTTGAAAATATGCAAGTAGTGCACTTATTTCAACTTGCTTCTCATTAAGCCCATTTAACTTAAACATTGACACCAAATGAAATACAAAACTGAATTATTGGTCAGTCAGTACCCTACCTTTGCCCTCAATCCTGAAGCAAGTAGCAGTGTGGGAACATCAATCTGTTTATGTACTTATCAAGTTCAGGATCATAGTCCATGACACTAATGTATAGTGATTGATGCTACTGATCCTACTTCTCTTTCCCATTTATCTCCCGCTGAATTCAATGCTAATTTCATACTTGTTCAGGACTCAGCCCTTAGGAAATCTAAAATATCATGTTTTAAATACTAGCAGTGGTGTATTAGCTATAAGATAGTTTATCACATTTTGCTGAAGTTTAAATCAGTGGAGTCTTCTATTTTTATCATAGGTCAAAAAGCATTCAGAACTAAAGGGAGGGACAGCTTCATAGGAACCTTAAAGAATTTGAAAATGTTTTAGAATTTTAATATATGCTTTAATGAGGCATATTGGTAAGAGGTTTGAATGCAAATTTTTCATTTAAAATAAAGGACAAGGACTCTAGTGCTTTAAAGTTATTACAATAGCTATTTTATAGTGGTCTTACTGACTGTTAAAGCACACTATCTGAAGACACAGTACATATAAACTACTTTAAGACCTTATAGCAGATGTACTAGGAGCTGTTCTGTCAGGGAGTGCAGAAAGTGGCACAGGTTCTCAGCAGATCAGATATTAATTTTGATGACCTAGATAAGGGTTGCAAAGTGAAAGAGGTTTGTGGTCTCTTGGCAGGATTTTAAGCCAAGCTCTACTCCACAGGAGTGAATGGATGCATGTTCCCCAAGTCCATGTATTTAGCAACTAACTGTCCTCAAGTCCCCAGAGCTTATGTTATGGTTTGCAAGCACTTGCTTAGCATACACTGGTATCCCAGGCCATGCCTCCATGCTTAAATCGTCACCCCCACACTAGGTGAAGATGCAAAACACCGCCATCTTCTCCCAGTGAAGCAATTATTTAAAGTTGCCCTCAGTTGCTAGTTACCAGAGCACTTGCTGCTGTGCATGGATATTCACTCATTGTGTGGCTGGTTGGCTGACTTATAATAGATAGGCTAAGTCCCGCGATAACTAATATATTAAATATTTGATTAATAAATCAAAATGATTAAAGATCAATTTTTGTTGCTAATGTTGAAACCACATGTTGGATTTAGAAAAGACTTGATGCAATCTGCATTCTCTAGAACAGTGACTAATTTTAAGAAGACAATACCATACCATACCATATCTCCCTTACTTCATGTTTAAATCACCCCCCACAACTTCTTAAATGTCTTTGTCATTTGCCCTTAGGCATAAGCAGACTGTTACAGGACTTCTGACAACTCGCTGATTAATCTTCCACTGTGCAAGTCAAAGGTTGTTAACACTTTAGCCAGTGAAAGTCACTCTTTACCAGTGACTCAGTCTGCTTCTCTATTCACTGCCTTAAAGAAACTGCTGTGCAGCTTGCGTTAACGTATTTGTCAGCTCTTTAAGTCCACTGCTTTATGAACTAACTTCCTGATGGTTCTAATGCAATCTGTTTCTCATATGTTAGTGTCTTTTCTCATTGCTGGCTTTCTGGTCAGTGCTCATTGCTGGCTTTCTTACAAACAGTGCTCACTGCTCATGTGATTCTTCCAAGGTAGACATTTGCTCTGTATCTATTACAGCAGGACGTAGGCACTTCCAAGTACATCTGAACCTCTTTTGTTGGTGTCTTAGTAAAATTATTGCATCTCTGGGCCTGTATATCACCATTATACTGTTTTCCTTATGTGCTAGATTTCAAGGAGGGAACAAAGATATTGGCTTGGCTGTCTGGTCACAGTTTCTTCTGGTCCCCCCTGTACCCCCACTTCACTGGAGCTGTTTTCATCTGGTATGAGTCCTCTGATGTATTGTAGATTGGAGCAGTGGAAATTAAGGCCCTTTCAAAGTCCTTATCTATCACCAGCTGTCTAGGATGGTAGTTTATAGCTGTCTGAGTATTTCTCAGAATTAAATGGCTAGCTTTTGTCCAGTAAGGCCATCTTCCAAAAGATTTTGTTTCATCTAAATGTCTTAATCACTCTATTAGATTTTGGGCATCCAAATCTAGAATAAGGAATTGAGTTCTACTCCCCAAAACAAATTAGCTATCTTGTGCCACAGAAATCAGGAATCTCATTATAGATCACAGGAGTTACTTTTGATTACTCATTCTCTATTTCTGGCAGCCTATAAATCCTTTTATAAATTTTTTTATATGTTAAGTCACACCTGGCTCAAATACCTTGTTTTTCTACATACATTTATTTTCTGATGTGATCCATATAAAGGGATAACTATTTCCCCCTATGTTGTTGCTAGGAATAAATTTTGTCACTTGCCATTGACTAACCTTGTTGTACTGAAATAGTTTCCTTCACAGCTCAGTATTCACTTGTCAATTTCTGTCATCAGCCCTCACATGTAAGTCTTACACTAGATTCTAGAACAGATTATCTTTTTGCCCTCTTTCAGTTTCTTTAGCACACTCTTGAATTCAGAGAATGCATTCAGTTGCTCTGAATGATAAAAATGGTGATTTTTATCAGCTTGTTCTGTAGTTTGTTCCACTGCAGCTCTCAATAACATTTTCAATTAATAGTTTTTACCAAGTGTAGCCTGTAATTTGATATTGCATTTTTGCAGCTGAAATAATGAAGTGTAGGTATTTTTCGTAAGAGGCTTAGCAAATACTGTGCTTGGACCTCAACCTATAATCTCTACGTCAGTGGTTTTCAACCTTTTTAGAGTCACGGTACCCCTCCACAACTTCTTTTGAATTTGGTAACACTTCTGAGTGATAACCAATGTTGTGCTGCCTCTGCTTACCTTGGTGGTTCTCAGCCAGGGTGTTGCTGCATGCTTCTGCTTGTATTAAGGCTTTCTGATAAACCTAAAGCAGACAGAAGCAGAGGCATACCTAATAAGTTTTACCTTGTCCCACTACGGTGTTTGGGCTTCAACTACAGCTGCTTCCCAACCTGCCTCTGGAGGGGCACACAGCCCATGGCACCCCTGGAAGAAAGTCATGGCAGCTAGGGTGCTATGGAACCCTGGCTAAGAACCACTGCCCAACACTTTTTTCTTTTTTTGTGGCAAACAGAATAGCTAGTAGTTGCCTCTAAATGTGGACATCATTTTATTTGGTTTCTCCAGATCTTAATATGAAAAAGGGACTCTGTCTTTTATTTGACAAGTTCCTCTACCATTTTTGTGTGTCTTTGCTTGTTGTGATCATGACTCTGTGGACTGAAATGTTACAGAGAACTATCTTTCTCTATTGCATTTTCTTGTCCTGCTCCCAAAATCATTGTCAAGTTGCACTGTCAGGTAGCAGCTGTCTCAGTGGAACAGCCAAGGGTGTCTCAACTTTGAAGTACCGTGCTCATCTAAACATCTTCAGAATAATCTGTAATGTTTTTTGTTCTGTATAGGTTTCACTTTTGCTATGGCTTCTACTTTACTATCCTCTGGTTTGATTCATTCTGTAGAGTATGTCCTACATGTGTTGGGCCTCTTTTACCATTAACTAGATGTGTCTAGTTACTAGAGGTTTTCTGGATTGAGGGTGATAATCAGTGTTGGGACCTTTCTTCAGTATCTGTTCATGTTACACCTGAGTTGAGGCTGCTATCGTGGTATCAGCAATTATATGATTCCTGCAATATCTCCAAATGTTTTATTACTCTTTTGTTAAAACATTTCAATGGCTGACCTCATTCTAAAAAGTTCGCTACAAAACTTGCATCTGCTCTGAGATGCATTAAAAGTGTGAGATTCAGATGATTCCTCATCTAATCAGACTTACACATATCTGTCTGTCTTATCCAGAATAGTAAATATGCTTTTATCAGCTATTCAGCACTGAGTAACTATAATAGTATAGTTCTGTTAAAATTCCAAGAATCCAGGCAAATCTTAACCCTGACCCTTCTCCTTTTGCTTTCACTCAGCTGTTAACCAATGAGATTGGGCACCTTTTACTTTGGTGACTGTCCTATTCTGTTTTTAGCTGCTCAGATGCATCTCTAAGTCTCCCATTTACTGCAAAGGCTGTATTCCAGAAGCAATGTACAAAGTGACAGAATTAGATAGCTTTATCTGGAAAAGTGTCGGTTCCTGTTTAAAAGATAATGACTGGTGAAAGATAGCTGTAAATCCTGATATTAAGCTTGAATTGTATGGCTTTTATACATTGTGCTAAATTGTGCATTCTTTATATGTTGTTCTAAATACCATGGTTCTGGTGATTATGCTGTTTGATGTCTCCTAATATGCTATATTATACCCACAAGAAGAGGCTGTTCACTTTCAGTTCCAATAAACTTTGCACCATTGTCTCTGTAAGTTGGTTATTTTGGAAGTGGAAGAATATGGGACACGTTTTTCCAGGGTCTGTGCTTCCCCTGATCAAGTGCCCTACCAGAGCATGTGTGCAATTCCTTTTGTATGAGATATGTACTTTTTCTTGTATAACAGTTATGTGGATGAATCCATCCTGTACTGCTTTGATGCTCTTCTGTGTGTGAGAACATGTACAAACTTGTCAGTCTGTATCTCTAGCATAATCTTTATTAAGCTAGGGACAGATATTCAAAAAGCCTGAGCCTGAATCGATTCAATCTGCAGATTAGTCTAAACTGGCTGGGCTGAACTGGTTTGTAACTGGACATTCTCTCTGGACTGAGGAAATTGAGCCACATGCAGGTAGTGGCTCAGGCTAGAAGTGGGAGGTGATGGGGAAGCCTCCCCTTTGCTTCCACAGAGCTGCGCTGAGGTGGGCATGGCCAGGCCTCTGCAGAATGCTCTTATTATCTCCCTCCCCAACACAAGCAGCCCAGCAGGGAATGTTTATCACCCCTAATTCAGTGTTTATCAACCCATTAAAAAAGCAAAACCTCTCTCTATTAACTAAGGGAGCTCTTCTTAAACAGCTCTTTCTAAACAGCTCTTCCTAAACAACTTGTACAAGGAAGATCATTAAGCTACCTGTTGATTAGCTCCAAAAAGCCTGTTTGCTCTTGTCATCTCTCACAGCACAGACTGTAGCCAGCATGTTTCATAGTTTCATAGTTGTTAGAATTGGAAAGGACCTATTAGATCGTTGAGTCCAACACCCATGCCCTGGGCAGGAAAGAGTGCTAGGGTCAGAGGACCTCAGCCAGGTGTTTGTCCAATCTCCTTTTAAACACGTCCAAGGAAGGGGACAGCACCACCTCCCTTGGAAGCCTATTCCATATTTTAGCAACCCTCACTGTAAAGAATTTTTTCCTGATGTCTAATCTAAATTTGCTCTCTTCCAGTTTGTGTCCATTGTTTCTAGTTACTCTGACAGGTGGCCAGGTAAACATTGTATCCCCTATTTCTTCTTGTCCCCCCCGATGAGTTTGTAGGCAGCCATGAGATCACCTCTCAGCTCCTCTTGTGGAGGCTGAAGAGCTTCAGGTCTCCCATTCGGTCCAAATAGGGTTTTTCTGTCAGCCTTTAACCAGACAAGTGGCCCTCGTCTGAACCCTCTCTAGGCCATCCTCAGCTCTTCTGAGCTGTGGTGTCCAAACTGGACACAGTACTCCAGCTGTGGCCTGACCAATGCCGCATAGAGGGGAAGTATCACCTCCCTAGACCTGTTTGTGATGCCCCTACTTATGCAAGAAAGGGTTAGCTTTATTTATTACATCACACTGGAGACGCATGTTCATTTGGAGTCAACTACGACTCTGAGATCCCTTTCCACAGTTGTGCTACTTAAAATGGTTCCGCCCAGGCTATTGATGATTCTTCCTCCCCAGGTGCAACACATGACACTTGTTACTGTTAAACTGCATCCTATTCTGTTCAGCCCTTTTCCTCAGCTTGTCCAAATCAACCTGGATTCGCTCCCTGCCATCTGTGTACCTCCCCACATAGTTTGGTGCCATCAGCAAACTTAGACATGGTGCTTTCTACTCCCTCATCTAAGTCACTAATAAAGATATTGAATAGTATTGGTCCCAGAACAGAGCCTTGGGGGACTCCACTGTCCACATTACTCCAAGTAGAAACTGACCTGTCCACCACTACTCTCTGGGTGCATCCCCTCAGCCAATTTTCTACTCACTGGACTGTGTAATAATACACATTACAACTGTTTAGTTTATTTATAATAATTGGGTGTGACACTGTGTCAAAGGCCTTCTTGAAATCTAAGTTAGTTACATCTACCTCTGTTCCTTCATCCAAGCATTTTGTCACCCAGACATAAAATGAGACCAGGTTAGTCAGGTAGGATCTGCCTGCTATGAACCCATGCTGATTGCCTCTTAGCATCATTTTACCTGCTGGTCTCCTACAAATGTGATCCTTAACAATTTTCTCAAAGTCTTGCCAAGGATAGAGGTGAGACTAACCAGCCTATATTTACCTGATTCCTTCATCCTCCCCTTCTTGAAAATAGGGGCCAAACTGGCCCTTTTCCAATCCTCTGGGACCTATCCTGAGCACCACAAGTGCTCAAACAGTTGTCCCAGCGGCTCTGCTATAACATCAGCTAATTCTCTAAGTACCCTAGGATGAAGATCATCAGGACCTGTTGACTTAAAAACATTCAACCCCTCCAGGTGCTCCTTTACTACATCAGCACAAACAGTTGGTGGGCTGGTATCTGTTCTGGGCTTACCTAAGGTCCCAGTGGGATGCGTATTTGTATTTATGTCCAAGAATATGGATGCAAAGAAATCATTTAGAAGCATGCTAGGTCTGCTAGCTAATGCTGAGGTGTCTGCATAAGGCAGAGGGGAGGGGGGGATAATCCCTGCTTATCAGGGAGAAGCCAGGCAGATGCTCTGTGCCGGCAAGTCTCTGCTGGAGCTGCAGCCAGGGAGCAGAGGAGAGGGGTCAGCCCTGCTGTGGAGCAGAGAGCCTGGCCCATCCCAGAGAGCATGCTGGGATGCTGGAGGAGTCTGGTTTATCTTAAAAAAGCAAGGGGTCTGGGACAGGCATTTCATAAATCTGTTTTTCCAAATCAGTTACGTCTGATACTACATTCAAGCAGGTTTATGTCAAACCAGTTTCAGCCATTTTAAAACTGGTTTATGTGCACTGAACATCTGATCACTTAAACTGGTTTATGTGTAATGCCTGTCCCTAACCTTAGTGTTTTGTGGTTTTTAAGCTATGTAATAGCTATTGCTTTTTGCAAGCCCAAATCAGGCTCCTTCTGCAATCTTTCCTTTAGTCCTTTGTTAATTTATACCTAACACATTTTTTTTTCCTCTGAGCATGTCATTCTCAGCATTTCTGCACTTGGGAGCTCTTGCTTTTTGACTCAACCCTGTTATATACTTGTCCGTCTGCTCTTGTCTAGTGTGAGAGTGTCCATGGCTGATATTGTTCAAATAGAACAATTTTGTTAGGATTGTAGTAGTTCTTAGTCATTGTAAAGAACTCATAGAAATAGGAGCAGTTCCATTTGACAGCTGTGGTAATATGTTATAAACTTCCAGAGCTTACTTGCCTACTATTTGCAGTAAGGCGTCTCCTACACAAAAGCATTATGAACAGATACAAAAAGATATCTAAGGACTAGTCACATTCCCTCCAATTTTCAGCAAAATTGCCAACTAAAACTAAAGGCGGGGCTGGCTTGCCAAACTTCATGTTCTGAAATGTAAATAGGAAATATTTAAATATTATTTTTATAACTTCACTTTTGATTTCAAATTCATGTCTTCTCTTTAAGCTAAAATTGATAGTTATGATTACTTCTGACAGCATTTTGTCCTTTCTCACTGCTGAAACTACCACATATCGGTAAGATCACAGATACAGAGTTTGAGCTAGAACTCTTTTTATAGGATCATAGCAGAGTAGAGCAGATCATCTAATCCAACCCTCTGCTCAAGGCAGGGTCATCTCTAGCTAAACCACCCCAGCCAAGTGTGGGGCCCAAAACAGCATATTACTACAGGTGAGGCCTTGTCAGTTCTGAACAGAGCAGAAGAGTCATTTCCCTTACCTTGCATGTGACTGTTGATGCAACTAAATATGCTGTCAGTTTCTCTGTTTTGTAACAAGAACACACTATTGTCTCATATTCAGCTTAAGGTCCACTGCAATGCAAAGATCCTTCCCTGCAGTATTAGAGCCTAGCCAATTACCCTAGCTAATCTGTGTTTCCTTAACTTGTTAATGAGAATGTTGTGGAAGATGGTGTTAAAAACTTTGCTAGAGTCGAAGTATATTACATCTGTTATCATTTTCCACCCTGCAGCCACAGACCCTATCACAGAAGGAAATCAGGTTAGTCAGGCATGGCATGTTCTTGATGAATGCATTTCAGCTGTTTCTGATTCCCTTCTTCTTCTCTAGGTGCTTCACAGTAGATTCCTTGAGGACTTGCTCCATTATTGTTCCTGGTATTGAGGTCAGGTTGACAGGTTTGTAGTTCCCTGAATCCTCTTGCCCTTAAATTTGGACATTTTATTTGCCCTTTGCCACTCATTCAGGATTTCACCAGACTGCCATAGATTCTCAAAGAGGAGTGTCAGTGGCTCTGTAATCACCGTAGCCAATTCCTTCAGTACCCTAGGGTGCACTGCATCTGGCCCTGCCCACTTGAAAGTATCTAGCTTCTTTAAGTGATTCCGAAACTGTTCTTCTGCTACTCTAAGGTGTTTGTCTCATTCCCTGGCATCTGCTCATGTTTGTAAAGACTGAAGTGAAAAATGCATTAAATTCTTCAGCCTTCTCTGAATCATCTGAAAATAGATTACCTTCCACATATCATAAGGGATCTATGGTTTCTCCAGTCTTTCTCTTACTTTCAGTTTATTTGTAGAATCCTTTTATATTGCCTTTTATGTCCCTTGCCAGGTGTATCTCAAATCATATATACCTACATTTCTGCCTATGTGCCTATGAAATACTTCCCTGGAACTAGAACCAAGGTTTCACTTTTTATGGGGCTCCTTTTTGAGTTTCAGCTTGTCAAAGAAATTGCTGCCTAGCCAAGCTGGTCTCCTGTTGCACTTCCCACTCTTCCTTTGCATCAGGATTGCTTGCCCTTGTACCCTAAGAGGGCTTCTTTAAAGTAAAGGCCATGCTTCTAGACTACTTTCCCCTCCTTTCAGACTTTGAAAGAGTGAGCAGTGGAGTCATATGTGAGAAGCCTTCCAACCGGAGGCCATGTAGTAATTGTGGTGCTAATTTTAAAAAGAATATTCTTTTTAAATATCACAGTATAGCTAGCAAACTTTTAAGTAAGATCTCTATTTGACAGAGTTGTCTAATACAACTTTCCTTTGCCTTGCAGGTTTCATAGTCAGCATCTCAACCTTAAATGAAACAGGACATTTTCAAATGTACTTTAGCTTCTGCACTTACTATTCTTTAATACAGAAATTATAATTAAGGGTGGCTATATTAATATATGTTCTTTTCAAATTCCAATCTCCTTTGTAATAAGAGACGGGGAGAATTAATGGGCACTTATACATATGATGGACCTCTGCTCCGATGTGTGCTAATTCGTAAGCATCGGAGCAGACTTGATAAATCGAGTCATGCAAATTAGCACACTCCAGCAGCCTCTGCATCATGTGTATTCAGTGTTCCTGAATTTCAAAACGGTGGCAGGGGTCCTTTAACTAAAGCTCTTTGAGTGTATGTGTAAGTATATGTGTGTGTGTGTGTGTGTGTGTGTACGTTCATGTACGCGACACTGGTCAGGCAACAGCTGGAATACTGTGTCCAGTTCTGGGCACCCCTCTTCAAGAGGGATGTGGACAACATTGAGAGGGTCTGGAGGAGGGCCACCTGCATGATCCGGGGACAGCAGGGCAGACCCTACAATGAGAGGCTATGGGACCTGAACTTGTTCAGCCTTCACAAGAGAAGGCTGAGGGG